>CM053028.1:44935523-45174269 GCA_028564925.1 Lithobates sylvaticus | reverse complement strand
CAGCTCAACCCAGGTTAACTTTGTTTTTTCCCTTATATCCGGATAGATGACAGGGAACAGATACTTGAACCCACACTAATATACTTGATGAGTAAACTGTGTCTGCTACCCATTCCTAAAAGGGGATAAAGGTAACCATTTACTAGTGCCCCAAGGGACACTCCACAGAAACCAAGTATTCCTGGTCAATGTTACATTTATTAATGAGGTTCACCTATTATCCTACTGTGAAAAGGGTGTGGCCTAACTTTCAATTTTAACAGAAACATAAAAAGTTAGTAAATGTACCATCATCCGTAAATTATGAGAAGAAAAGTTTATTGGAGAAAATCTGGTCTCCAGCCAGAGTTCTCCAAAGGAAGGGGAGCTATCGGACTATCGCGGTACGTGAGATGTGGTTTACAATGTTCATACACCAGTAAATAGGTAAAATTTAACAATTTATTGTAATGGTTCTTCACAAATTAATACATAGAACAAATATTCATAAAATCAAACAGATGTGCAATGCATTTCTACTAGTTTCGCTTTACAGCTTCATCAGGAAATACATGGTTTTTAACATCTGTAAAAAAGGAGAAAAGGATAACACTTATAAACGGAGAACCTTACATATTTGGGATTAGAGGGTCAGTGCTGTGAGTCAGCACTGTGGGTAATTTCTCGTGGTGGAGAAGGGATATGTAAAAAATCTTTTTATATGTAGAATGAGCAAATTCTTACCCAAATCTAGGATGCGTTATGGAGGCACGGAAAAACACCCTCCAGTGCCTGGCACGGCGACTGGGGAGGGCTAGATGTGTCCAACAGGCCCGTTCAGTAGTACCTAAGGGTAATGGTAGTATTATGGCCATGATAATGGGTGTACAATCATGGGACATTATCACCCGAGTGGGGAAACCGGTGCCCGACGTTGTAATCCGTAAGTGTGGTGACCCTGGAAAAGGAAAGGGAAGGATGTGGGGGAGGGGAGGGGAAGCGGGAGGAGAAGGGGGGGTTTTTTCGGTGAAGGAAAAGTGAGAGGGACGGGGGAGAGGGGAAAAGGGGGAGAGGGAGGAGAAAAAGGAAGGGAAAAGGGATGGTGAAGGGGGTGTGATGGTAGGACCAAGGGAGAAAAAGGGGAGAAAAATGAAGAAAAAGGGGGAAAGGGGTGGTAAGTGAAGAGTGTAATAAAAGAAAAAAAGGGGGAACAAGGACAAAAAAAGGCAAAAAAAGAGAAAAGGGTGATGTGTGGGTAAGGGTGATGAGGGATGTGAAGGAAAAGTGTGGGAAACCGAGGGGGAAAAAGAAAGAGGAGAAGAACAGGGAGGGAAAGAAAAGGGGGGGGGGAAAAAATGAAAGGAGAAGGGAAGGGAGAGGTAAAGAAGGGGGGACAGAGAAAGCAAGATTGGAGGCAATAGAGATGAAAAGGGGATAGGAAACACAGATGGAAAAAGGGGGGGGGGGAAGAAAGGGAGGGGGGGGGATAAAGGGGGAGGGTTGGGTATTGGAAGAGGTAACATTGTGTGAAGTAAAGTGGGTAGATGGAAAAACCACATAATTATCAGATGTATGGGTGAATTGAGTGAAGTTTAAAAAAAGGGGGGGGAAAGGGGGGGGGGGGGTTGAAAATTGCCAGGGTGAATTAATTGTAGTAAGTGAAAGGTTGCACTAAGTGACACATATGACAATGGACCTACATGTGATGAAATAAACCAAAATGGATGAAGCTAGATAAAATGCAATACAATGGGGAAATGTCAGTGATGAGGCAAGTGATGGGAGGTGAGGGTGTGGGGCGGATACGAGGTGCGAAGGGTGACGGTTGGGGAATACATAGTGAGCAAAGTGAGGTGTGAGAGGAAGGGGGGGAATGGGAGTTACCTGGGAACCATCAGGGCATGTGTACGACCACGACCGGGGCTGCTGCTTGTCACTACGGTGGTATAGGTGACAAGCAGTGACCGGGATACACCAAGAGGAAGACGGGCTCAAATGGTTTAAGAGCATCAAGTTCCCAAAGGTGGGAAGTAGCAGGTAGTCTGGTAGGTCTAAATGGGTAGAGAATGGGATTAATCCAAACGATTAAGCTATAAGTTTAAGCTATAAGCTATAACAGTGTTAGAATGACATATTTATTTTTCTTTATTATTGTTTGGGCGATTCTATTCCTGGGCAACACCTTGATGTCCCAGGTTGTATACATTACACCCATCTCTGTATGCCTATTGGAGGCTATGGTTGCGCCCTTCGTCCCTGTCCGGCGATTGGTAGGGCCCCTGGGGACGTCGTGGAGGACCCCCCCATGCCCATGACAGGGCGGTGTGCTTTCCACGTTACGTCCTTGCCCGTGCCTTGCCTAGGGATCCTGGGCCTTTGGGCACGGGCGCGGTGCGCGCGCGCCCCGGCATTATCGCTTTGTCCCCCATCCATCGGGTCGATTCAGCCTTGCGCAGGCGGAGACGGGTGCGCGTGCGCATGTCCGGATGCGCGCGCACTGCGGGACCCGTGACCTCCTGACGTCTAGGCCGTCATTACGCCGGCCTGACGGGGAGGTTGGAGGTCTATTTATGGGCGGCCTCAGCCGCCCATCCAGCAGGTTCATTCACCTCCCGGGACACGACACACCAAGAGGCTCAGCGGTAAGTCTCCACAATCTCTAAAACTTATAGCTTAATCGTTTGGATTAATCCCATTCTCTACCCATTTAGACCTACCAGACTACCTGCTACTTCCCACCTTTGGGAACTTGATGCTCTTAAACCATTTGAGCCCGTCTTCCTCTTGGTGTATCCCGGTCACTGCTTGTCACCTATACCACCGTAGTGACAAGCAGCAGCCCCGGTCGTGGTCGTACACATGCCCTGATGGTTCCCAGGTAACTCCCATTCTCCCCCTTCCTCTCACACCTCACTTTGCTCACTATGTATTCCCCAACCGTCACCCTTCGCACCTCGTATCCGCCCCACACCCTCACCTCCCATCACTTGCCTCATCACTGACATTTCCCCATTGTATTGCATTTTATCTAGCTTCATCCATTTTGGTTTATTTCATCACATGTAGGTCCATTGTCATATGTGTCACTTAGTGCAACCTTTCACTTACTACAATTAATTCACCCTGGCAATTTTCAACCCCCCCCCCCCCCCCCTTTCCCCCCCCCCTTTTTTTAAACTTCACTCAATTCACCCATACATCTGATAATTATGTGGTTTTTCCATCTACCCACTTTACTTCACACAATGTTACCTCTTCCAATACCCAACCCTCCCCCTTTATCCCCTCCCCCTCCCCTTTCTTCCCCCCCCCCCTTTTTCCATCTGTGTTTCCTATCCCCTTTTCATCTCTATTGCCTCCAATCTTGCTTTCTCTGTCCCCCCTTCTTTACCTCTCCCTTCCCTTCTCCTTTCATTTTTTCCCCCCCCCCTTTTCTTTCCCTCCCTGTTCTTCTCCTCTTTCTTTTTCCCCCTCGGTTTCCCACACTTTTCCTTCACATCCCTCATCACCCTTACCCACACATCACCCTTTTCTCTTTTTTTGCCTTTTTTTGTCCTTGTTCCCCCTTTTTTTCTTTTATTACACTCTTCACTTACCACCCCTTTCCCCCTTTTTCTTCATTTTTCTCCCCTTTTTCTCCCTTGGTCCTACCATCACACCCCCTTCACCATCCCTTTTCCCTTCCTTTTTCTCCTCCCTCTCCCCCCCCTTTTCCCCTCTCCCCCGTCCCTCTCACTTTTCCTTCACCGAAAAAACCCCCCCTTCTCCTCCCGCTTCCCCTCCCCTCCCCCACATCCTTCCCTTTCCTTTTCCAGGGTCACCACACTTACGGATTACAACGTCGGGCACCGGTTTCCCCACTCGGGTGATAATGTCCCATGATTGTACACCCATTATCATGGCCATAATACTACCATTACCCTTAGGTACTACTGAACGGGCCTGTTGGACACATCTAGCCCTCCCCAGTCGCCGTGCCAGGCACTGGAGGGTGTTTTTCCGTGCCTCCATAACGCATCCTAGATTTGGGTAAGAATTTGCTCATTCTACATATAAAAAGATTTTTTACATATCCCTTCTCCACCACGAGAAATTACCCACAGTGCTGACTCACAGCACTGACCCTCTAATCCCAAATATGTAAGGTTCTCCGTTTATAAGTGTTATCCTTTTCTCCTTTTTTACAGATGTTAAAAACCATGTATTTCCTGATGAAGCTGTAAAGCGAAACTAGTAGAAATGCATTGCACATCTGTTTGATTTTATGAATATTTGTTCTATGTATTAATTTGTGAAGAACCATTACAATAAATTGTTAAATTTTACCTATTTACTGGTGTATGAACATTGTAAACCACATCTCACGTACCGCGATAGTCCGATAGCTCCCCTTCCTTTGGAGAACTCTGGCTGGAGACCAGATTTTCTCCAATAAACTTTTCTTCTCATAATTTACGGATGATGGTACATTTACTAACTTTTTATGTTTCTGTTAAAATTGAAAGTTAGGCCACACCCTTTTCATATATTTTCGGGTGGATAACACACCCTGTGTGGTCGACGACTGGGCACCAGCAACAACTCGGATTTGGCCTTGGCCTATCCGATCTGCTGATTTTTCCCAGTCCTCGATACCTTGAGCTACTTCCCCTTTTTTTCCCCATTCAACTACTTTGGTAGAAGATGGGGAGGCCTTAACTATACTCGTCGTTTTTGAATTTAAGTCCTTTTCTAAACAAATTGCAACTTATTTATACATTAGACTGATAGCTATAGGCATATATACTCTAGACACAAGATGGACATCTTGGGTACGGCCTGGTCTGGCTTTATGGATACAATACAGACATCCTGTACCACAAATACAAACAAATCCGACGAGGAAATCAAGACATTCCTAAGTCGGATGTTTAATTTGCTCAAACGCAAATCACACTTATACTGGCATATCGAATACTTCAGGCTTTACATGAGGGAGGAAACCTGTCCACTAGGTCTTCGAATCCAACTATTCCCTACTATTAAAGACCCCTCCCCGTCCTTTAAATTAGCATGGGAGAAAATCCTCACCCAATGCAGTCTATCACTGATAGACACACTGATCTCACAATACTCACTAGACATGATCACCCTTGATGGGGAAATCAACAGGTTGAACACCCAATACCAACACGTAATAGAGGTACCTACCTTTGATGGCCAATGGAAGGCCCTCAGGGAACGCCTTACAGACATAAACAAAGAAATTATCCTTTCGAAACAAATGAAATTTGCCAAAGATCAACTGGCCTTTTCAGAAGGTTTCGCCTATCGCTGGACAGGAAGAACAAAAGGTAGAAGGGTGGTTCCATCTGGCACCCCTAACAAGGATGCCCATACACGGGGTACAGAATCCGATTCCTCACTATCTTCCTCGGTGTCCCAACCAGCACCTCCCAAAACTCCATCAACCAGAACAACGCGTAAACGTAACCGTTATAGTGGCAATACACCCCCGGCTGCCCCCCCTAAAGGCAAAAAGACATCTGACAAACAGAAGTCAGCACATACCACAGGTGATTCTCCATCATTACCTTCTTCACAGAGTGATGGAGCACCTAGTTCATCTACTCTACATAATGTTATACCTAAAGTCTTAGGGGCCATATCTAGAAACCCAAAAAAGTCACTGGTCGACATTGATTTTTTAGATCTAATGTCACCGGACCTCCGAAAACAACAAACCAAACTGGACTCGTTTGTTCGGAAGCCTCCGTTGACTCCCCTACCGACGAACTCCAGTCAAATCTAAACGTAATTAACTTGGCGAACTGCCCTCTATCACAAGATGAGATCATAGTGTTACAACTAGGATTGGGATTCTGCCCCCTCAGTCATATACAGGTCACTGAAACCATTAAAGACCTATATCTATTCGCCAGAAACTTGACATTTAAATTTATGTTTGACTCGAACAGACATAATTTTAACCTCGAACGCGAACTGACTGAAAAAACACGACACTTTACCATGGCAGAATTTAGGGCACTCCGTGACCTAATGTTGCTCTACGATGAGGGTAACCCCGATGGATCTGGGGACACTTCTTCCGATGAGGAATCGGCGATGCACACCGTACGTTCCAACCCGACAACCCTGCTGATACCCCCGCGTAAATTCAAAACCAAATCCCAAAAATTTCCGGATCTAAACACCTGCCCAGCTATTTGGGCATTCCTGTCCTTGTGCATCAAGGATATGAAAGCCAAAAAGTGGGAAAAATTTAACCCCAATTTAAGCCCTGCCCAATCGCATGCACTAAAAGGTTTACAAATGCGCGACGATGTGGTCATCAAGCCCTCAGATAAGGGCGGAAACATCGTTATTATGTCGCACGACCAATATCAAACTATGTGCTACAATGTCCTTAAAAATACTGCTTGGTATGCACCCATCCAATCTAACTTGCTCACAAAATTTACCATTGAACTTTCCGAAATATGTGCACAGGCTTTTTGGCAGGGCCTAATTGATAAAGACACACTTGACTTTCTCATACCAAAAAATCCGCGTACACCAACGTTTTACACGTTGCCAAAAACTCACAAACACCTAGCCCAACCACCTGGACGACCCATAATATCAGGGATCGGATCCTTGTCAGATAACGCTAGCAAGTTTGTGGACAGCTTCCTTCTCCCCCATGTAATTAGCCTCCCATCTCACATTCGCGACACCGCTGACCTTCTCAGGCACATTGAGGGCATCCGGGTTCCTCCTGACTCCCTCCTTGTGGCCATCGATGTCGAGGCATTATACTCGAGCATCCCCCACAGGGAGGGAGTCGAGACGGCCCGGATGTTCCTCATGGAACAGTCACATACTACATGGAATTTAAATGAATTTATATTAAAACTTCTTGATTTTGTCCTGACACGAAATGTGTTTCTGTTTGAAGGCCAACACTATTTACAATCACAGGGCGTGGCCATGGGCACGTCCTGTGCGCCATCCTATGCGAATTTATATCTAGGCGCATGGGAAAGAGACATCTTCTCCAATGACCAATATTCACCCTATCTAGAATTTATCATGTGTTGGTTTCGTTTCATCGACGACTTATTTATCGTATGGACGGGCTCACAATCCGCCCTAGATGAGTTCATTAGGATGATCAACATAAATGCAAGAAACCTTAGTTTCACAGTATCTTCAGATTTCCGTCAAATACCATTCCTAGACGTAACAATAGGGATTGGGGAAGATGGCACATTAGGCACAGACCTATATCGCAAGCAAACAGCCGGCAACACACTATTACATGCCTCCAGTGCTCATCCTAAACCACTCATACAAAGTATACCTTATGCGCAGTTTCTGCGATTACGCCGAAATTGCACATTAGATGAAGACTTTTTTAGACAATCCAATGCCTTGAGAGATCGTTTGATCCAAAGAGGCTATACCAAAACAAATCTTAGGAAAGCCTTCAATAAAGCTCACAATCGTACACGTAACTCCTTGCTGTATCCATGCCCACGAGATCCTAACCCCCATACGGTGAAAATAATTACTCAATATTCGGCTCACCATAATCAACTCAGAAATATTATCAACAAACATTGGCACCTATTGACAGGTCATCACATCTTAACGCAATATATTAGAGACACTCCAGAGTTAGTGTTTCGTAGGGCTCGTTCCCTACGGGACAGCCTTACGAGCAGTCACTATCAACCAGGGCCAAAAATCACTCAGCAACACAGGGGCACTGTCCCTTGTGGACAGTGTTCCCTCTGCCCCTGGATATCATTCAGTAAAACACTGTCATTACCCAATGGGGAGGATTATACCCCACAATTTCTGGCTAGCTGTGACACCACAGGAGTTATTTATTTGATGTTATGTGACTGTGGAGCATTTTATGTGGGCAAGACGGTGCGGGAGCTAAGACAGAGGGTCGGCGACCATATTTACTACACTACCAACGGTAAGCTAACCACTATTGGCCGCCATATTGGCCTATACCACAAATATAACCTCCAAGCAATCAAATTTGCCGCATTGGAGGTAGTTCCCCCCGACATTCGAGGAGGCAATCGTGACAAGATCCTACTCCAAAAAGAGGCTCTCTGGATCGAACGATTAAATGCCATGGTACCTCCAGGCCTCAATGAAGTGAATTCATTCAAGGCCTTCTTATGATACGCGACCCTCTGCCTGGGACCCCCCACCGTCTTGCCCACATTATTATTATTACCATCTTCATTTTCTGATTTTTGTCATAACTTATATTTTACTGATAAGTTTATAATCTGGATTGTCTATTTATATAAAATCGTATGATTAGACAGATATCATGCTTGACTTTGTATGTGACTACACTGCATTATGTCAAACACTACAATGAGAAACTTACATTTCTGTGCCTTGAGTATTATATCTTTCAGCATTTCTCAGCACCTTTCGTGAATGTCTGCCTCCTGAAAAGCCTCATCCGGCACAACCTGAAATGTCCACCACTAGTTGTCAAGATTGCAATTTATGTCCTTCTATATGCTGCAATGATGTATATTTGAATGTGTTGCTTATGCTTGTCTAAATTGATCTAAATCATGTATGCTAGCTTAAACAGTGTTAGAATGACATATTTATTTTTCTTTATTACTGTTTGGGCGATTCTATTCCTGGGCAACACCCTGATGTCCCAGGTTGTATACATTACACCCATCTCTGTATGCCTATAGGAGGCTATGGTTGCGCCCTTCGTCCCTGTCCGGCGATTGGTAGGGCCCCTGGGACGTCGTGGAGACCCCGCCCATACATGCAGGGCGGGTGTGCTCCACGTTACGTCCTTGCCCGTGCCTTGGCCTAGGGATCCTGGGCCTTTGGGCACGGGCGCGGTGCGCGCGCCCGGCATTGCGCGCGCATTCGCTTTGTCCCCCATCCATCGGGTCGATTCAGTCCCGCCCGTCTGCGCTTGCGCAGGCGGAGACGGGCACTGCGCGTGCGCATGTCCGGATGCGCGCGCACTGCGGGACCCTTGACCTCCTGACGTCTAGGCCGTCATTACGCCGGCCTGACGGGGAGGTTGGAGGGCTATTTATGGGCGGCCTCAGCCGCCCATCCAGCAGGTTCATTCACCTCCCGGGACACGACACACCAAGAGGCTCAGCGGTAAGTCTCCACAATCTCTAAAACTTATAGCTTAATCGTTTGGATTAACCCCATTCTCTACCCATTTAGACCTACCAGACTACCTGCTACTTCCCACCTTTGGGAACTTGATGCTCTTAAACCATTTGAGCCCGTCTTCCTCTTGGTGTATCCCGGTCACTGCTTGTCACCTATACCTCCGTAGTGACAAGCAGCAGCCCCGGTCGTGGTCGTACACATGCCCTGACGGTTCCCAGGTAACTCCCATTCTCCCCCTTCCTCTCACACCTCACTTTGCTCACTATGTATTCCCCAACCGTCACCCTTCGCACCTCGTATCCGCCCCACACCCTCACCTCCCATCACTTGCCTCATCACTGACATTTCCCCATTGTATTGCATTTTATCTAGCTTCATCCATTTTGGTTTATTTCATCACATGTAGGTCCATTGTCATATGTGTCACTTAGTGCAACCTTTCACTTACTACAATTAATTCACCCTGGCAATTTTCAACCCCCCCCCCCCCCCTTTTCCCCCCCCCTTTTTTTAAACCTCACTCAATTCACCCATACATCTGATAATTATGTGGTTTTTCCATCTACCCACTTTACTTCACACAATGTTACCTCTTCCAATACCCAACCCTCCCCCTCTATCCCCTCCCCCTCCCTTTCTTCCCCCCCCCCCTTTTTCCATCTGTGTTTCCTATCCCCTTTTCATCTCTATTGCCTCCAATCTTGCTTTCTCTGTCCCCCCTTCTTTACCTCTCCCTTCCCTTCTCCTTTCATTTTTCCCCCCCCCCCCCTTTTCTTTCCCTCCCTGTTCTTCTCCTCTTTCTTTTTCCCCCTCGGTTTCCCACACTTTTCCTTCACATCCCTCATCACCCTTACCCACACATCACCCTTTTCTCTTTTTTTGCCTTTTTTTGTCCTTGTTCCCCCTTTTTTTCTTTTATTACACTCTTCACTTACCACCCCTTTCCCCCTTTTTCTTCATTTTTCTCCCCTTTTTCTCCCTTGGTCCTACCATCACACCCCCTTCACCATCCCTTTTCCCTTCCTTTTTCTCCTCCCTCTCCCCCTTTTCCCCTCTCCCCCGTCCCTCTCACTTTTCCTTCACCGAAAAAACCCCCCCTTCTCCTCCCGCTTCCCCTCCCCTCCCCCACATCCTTCCCTTTCCTTTTCCAGGGTCACCACACTTACGGATTACAACGTCGGGTACCGGTTTCCCCACTCGGGTGATAATGTCCCATGATTGTACACCCATTATCATGGCCATAATACTACCATTACCCTTAGGTACTACTGAACGGGCCTGTTGGACACATCTAGCCCTCCCCAGTCGCCGTGCCAGGCACTGGAGGGTGTTTTTCCGTGCCTCCATAACGCATCCTAGATTTGGGTAAGAATTTGCTCATTCTACATATAAAAAGATTTTTTACATATCCCTTCTCCACCACGAGAAATTACCCACAGTGCTGACTCACAGCACTGACCCTCTAATCCCAAATATGTAAGGTTCTCCGTTTATAAGTGTTATCCTTTTCTCCTTTTTTACAGATGTTAAAAACCATGTATTTCCTGATGAAGCTGTAAAGCGAAACTAGTAGAAATGCATTGCACATCTGTTTGATTTTATGAATATTTGTTCTATGTATTAATTTGTGAAGAACCATTACAATAAATTGTTAAATTTTACCTATTTACTGGTGTATGAACATTGTAAACCACATCTCACGTACCGCGATAGTCCGATAGCTCCCCTTCCTTTGGAGAACTCTGGCTGGAGACCAGATGTGGCTTTGTAATAAGGCATCATGGAGTTCACCAATCCTTTCCAGAAGACTATATCTGGTGCCACCGGCTTCTTCCATTTTAGCAGTATAAAGTCATGTTGCCAGCTAAAACCAATTAAGTGATTTCACAACACTCAATAATGACATAAACTAATAAAAGGCAGTGTAGTGCAACCTAAATCTACCATATACTAGAAAACTCCACTACAAACAATTAGAATATTCCAATATACTCAAATGATGCAGTATAAAACAAAAATTACATTCACATCCAAAAATCAAACTGTAAAGTCCAATCAATGAATAGTGCAATCACATTCCAAAATTGTGAAAAGTCTATTGTATTGATTGGACTTTACAGTTTGATTTAACACAATTTTGGAAGGTGAATGCAATTTTTGTTGTAAACTGTATAATTTGAGTATATTGGAATATTCAAATATTTTTTAGTATATGATAGATTTAGGTTGCTTCCAAAATTGTGTAAAGTCTATTGTATTGATTGGACTTTACAGTTTGATTTAACACAATTTTGGAATGCAACCTAAATCAACCATATACTAAAAAATATTTGAATATTCAAATATACTCAAATTATACAGTGTACAACAAAAATTGCATTCGCCTTCCAAAATTGTGTCAAATCAAACTGTAAAGTCCAATCAATACAATAGATTTTACACAATTTTGGAATTTGAACGCAATTTTTGTTGTACACTGTATAATTTGAGTACTTTGGAATATTAACATTTTTTGTAGTAAAGATTTTAGTATATGGTAGATTTAGGTTGCATTCCAAAATTGTGTTAAATCAAACTGTAATGTCCAATCAATACAATAGATTTTACACAATTTTGGAAGGTGAATGCAATTGTTGTTGTACATTGTATAATTTGAGTATATTGGAATATTCAAATTTTTTGTAGTATAGTTTTTTAGTATATGGTAGATTTAGGTTGCATTCCAAAATTGTGTTAAATCAAACTGTAAAGTGAAATCAATACAATAGATTTTACACAATTTTGGAAGGTGAATGCAATTTTTGTTGTACACTGTATAATTTGAGTATATTGGAATATTCAATTTTTTTGTAGTATAGTTTTTTAGTATATGGTAGATTTAGGTTGCATTCCAAAATTGTGTTAAATCAAACAGTAAAGTGAAATCAATACAATAGACTTTACACAATTTTGGAATGTGATTGCACTATTTATTGATTGGACTTTACAATTTGATTTTGGATGTGAATGTAATTTTTGTTTTACACTATATAATTTGCATATATTGGAATATTCACATTTTTTGTAGTATTTTTTTTAGTATGTGCAGATTTTGGGTGCGCTACACTGCCTTTTATTAATTTATGAAACAAGAACTGCCCATTCTAAACTACGCTTAAGAAGTTAACAAGCAATAAATGGACAGCTGTAGCATTGAGAAGTCATTATTTCAAAAGTCACAGAACAGAATAGTGTTTTGTGCCTTTTCTGCCAACTGTACTGAAATATTTAGGTGAGGCTGCCGATGAGCTTTGCACTACATGCTTAACTTGCATGCCCATATCTTTCCCTTAATATAACCCTGTGATGTACATATAAGTAATAGAATATAAACACTGATAAAGTAAATTTAAGTTCAACCATGAAATAAAAAAAAATAAAAAAAGGAAGCAAAAAGCAAAAAAAAAATACCCTGCTACTTTATTTGAGTGCTGCACGGACTGACAGTCATTTTCAAATCAGACCTTCCAGAATAACAACTAAGTTTAAATAGAATGTTTTAGTATAAAGAAAGTTTAAAAGAGTTCTACAAATGTATTCAAAATGGTGCTTTTTTCCACACATAAAAGGCACAAGTCTTTTTAAAACTGAGAGTAGGAAGTAGTGACCATATTTTCTTAAAAGCCAAGAGCCGTAATTTTCACAGCGAGCAATCAGAGGAGTAAGGTTATATACGAATAGGACCTTTTAAACGCCACCAGAAAAAGCCAGAAAAATGACATCTCTTTTGTTAAAATGAAAAATATCTAAGTTTTTAGCCACTGAGTTATCCTGAAATACTAAAAAATATATAAAAAATCTGTCATAAAAGGAGAGAGCTAATGAGAAAAGGTCATAAAAGATTAAGAAAGGAGCTTGCCCTAGAGAGGGGAAGTAAACATACAGAAGTACAGTATATTCAGTAATGGAGTATAAAAAAGGTAAAGGATTTGCCCTTGGGATGTTACCCATAGTAACCTATCAGAATAAATTTTATTGCGATTATATCAGCGAATGAATTCTTACAAATTGCACTGGATTACTGTCCTTGTTTTATTGAACAAGTCTACTTGCTGTATCCTATAAAATACACCACCCCTTCCACACAACATAGGCTACCATTAACCACTTCCCTCCCGGCCACTGCATATGTACGACCGGGTGGGAGCTTCCTCCTTCTGAGTGGACGTTCAGGAATGATCGAAAGCGCGATCCCGATGCGCTCGTGTCACCCGGACATGGCGCATCTTAGATTGGCAGGAGGGCTCTGTGATTGGCCCTCCTGATCACATGATGGCCGTGTCCAATCACGGACGTCATGTGATGAAAAACAACCAGCCTGTTGCTAAGCAATCGGCTTCTCCTCTCCTCACACGGAAGTTGTCGCTGAAGAGAGGAGAGCGGATCTCTGCAGCCGGCGGGTGATCAGTGAGTATGAGCTGTTTTTTACAGCTTTTTACTCACTGATCACCAATCTAGTGTCATCACACAGTAAAAATACACAAAGTAAACACACATGTCCCCACATGGTAATGATCCCCAAAAATGTCTGTGATCACACAAACCAATTATTATACACTTAACTGGATTTTTTTTTACCAAAAACATGTAGCAGAATACATTTTGGCTTAAATTTATGACAACATTTGATTTTATTTGATTTCTTTTAAAATAGAACAAAATATATTTTTTTTTTTTTCCACATTTCCGCTTTTTTTTTCGCTTATACCGCAAAAGAGTCGTGAATAAATACCACCAAAAGAAAGCTATTCGTGCGAACAAAATGATAAAAATTTAATTTGGGTACAGCATTGCATGACCGCGCAATTCTTATTGAAAGTGCAAGAGTGCTGAAAGCTTAAAATTGGTCTGGGAAGGAAGGGGGCGAAAGTGCCCAGTATTGATGTGGTTAATGACCTGTTATAATGCTTTTGGCGCGGCTCAGAGTAGACTATGGCTAAGCCCCGGTGGGTGGAGTGAATTGCATCACGGTGTTTGATGTGGTGGAGACATGTAGGCTGAGTCCGCTCCTTATCGTTTGTTCACCTGGGCTGGTCAGGTGTAGTAGTGATCCTTTCCTCCATTACGTTAAGTAATGATCTATATAACCTATTTTACTGATTGAGTGGTTTGCACTGTAAAGGACTGATGATCTAGCTAAAAGCGGAACACAAGCCCAGTCTTTTATTTTCTAGTCTTGGATAGACGGGGAAATATACTAATGTTGACAACAATATATAAATGAGGTGGAAACTAGAATTATACAGCTGTTGTAAAAACAAGAGCAGAGATGAAAAGAGACATATTTTCAAGTTGGCATGTCCTCTCACTTGGAGCTCTCCCCTCACTACTTGTTGTGTCTCCAGGACTGGAAGTTAGAAGGAATCTCTCCAATAAGGACAGCAATACAAATTAAACATCGGTTCTAAACCTTGCCTGCTCTTTCCAAAAACAGGATTTTACCAGGTGTTCAACTTTAATTCCATTGGGTGGCTGTCAGTCCTCATAGTCAACTATGATCCCTGTATCTTCTTGACAGGGACAGCTGGAATGTTCCTTGATGCATGCCCATGCCATAGGTTGAAAAGCAGCATGCAACATAGACTTTTAAAGCTTGCCGAAGTCATCATTGTGTAGCAATTATGTGTTGGGCGTGTTCCAATAGTAAACGATTTTGGAACACAGTTGTACATTGTGCTACCACACACTTGGTAATCTACTTACCTCTAATACCTCAATGGGCACTCTTTGGCCTTATAAACATCCAAAGTGTTAAAATCTCAAAATGATGTAAACAACTCCAAATTGTCATATCCCTTGTAGCACGAAATACCATTCTACATAAGTGGATCTATCCAGAACCCCCCAACATCTCTTTGTTCATAGAGAGACTCTATTAGGCTTTCCCCATGGAATGTGTGGAGGCCTCCCTACATAAG
Organism: Lithobates sylvaticus; assembly: GCA_028564925.1. Lineage (NCBI taxonomy): Eukaryota > Metazoa > Chordata > Amphibia > Anura > Ranidae > Lithobates > Lithobates sylvaticus. The sequence goes on along the minus strand of CM053028.1, from coordinate 45,159,159 downwards.
GAGTCATGGGTCCAAACAATCTTTGATATCTGGGAATCTTTCATTCAAATTTTGCCTACAGATACCCAACAATCGATAATACAATCTTTTCAATATACCCAATGGTTTCAAACCAGACTGTTAACCAATGACCCTCTAATTTAGACCACCCTCAACTTAAAATCTATCTATATTGTACACTTTAACAGTGAAGGCCTCCCCTCTTTTCATCATCTGCTAGTTGTTAGACCAGCCACCATTAGTTTTTGCTTCTTATTGTCCATCCAATGACTCAGCACTGATACCTAGTTCTTAAATAAACCAAATTTTTCAAACTTTTCATTGTTCGTTGCATTCTCGCATCAAAAAAAAAAATAAAAAAAATCTGACAGAGTGCACTAGGATAGTGTTAGATCGAAAAGGTTCCTGCAGGACCTGGTGATGTATTGGTATTTGTACTACGATCTTGATTGCTACTCTTGCTACATCACAGTCATTCATCCCATAATTTGCCTGCTTAGATATTGTGAACTTGCCCGATGACTTAGTACTTCATACTGATTGCTTAACAGCTGGAGCAGTGAACAGTTTTTTTATGGGGTCATTTCTAAACTCAGTGTCCCCTCTCTTCCAATCACTCAATTGGCTTCCACTAACCCAACAAATACATTTAAAATACTAACAACAATCTACAAAGCCATCCACAACTCTTCCTCAGTTAGATCACCAACCTCACCCTATGTTCCTCCAAAGACTTCCTGCTCTCTACCTCCTTTATCACCTCCTCCCATGCTCACCTCCAGGACTTCACTAGAGCCTCTTCCAACCTCTAGAACGTCTTACTCCAATCCGTTTATCTCCTACTCTATATACTTTTTGGCAACCCCTGAAAACCCATCTCTTTAGAAAGCCCTGTCCTGGCTCTAACTAAAAAACTGTAGTTTAACCTTCTCCATCATCTTTTCCACAACAGTTATTGCCGTTTGTATCACTTGACTCTTTTGTAAGCTTTAACGAGCAGGGTCCTCCGATTCCTCTTGGACTTAATTGTATTGTAACTGTTCCTAACTCCCTCTATTTTGTAAAGCCCTGTGCAAACGGTTGGCACTATATAAATCTTGTAATATTAATAATACGCAAAGGTCAGAAAAAAACAAAACATTTTTATAATTTCAATACGTGATCATATTATCATCCCAGGACAGCACAGTGAGGAAAATGAATTGCAGTCAGTTGTCTTCTTGACAAACAGCAGAGCGAAGGAGTAGTACCTTGTGTACAATAGAATCCAAATACTTGTGTTGAGAAATTTAGGCTGAACTCCAACTGATATAAAAGACACAGGACTGAATCATTCTTAAAAGTATTTTTTAAAAATTTTTTAAAACGCAACCTACATTTGACTTGGTATCGCCCTCTTGCACTCCAATTACAGCAGAGCTCAGATGGGAAGAAAAAGCAGCATAAGTAGCCAATAAGTGTGTTGCAGTGCAAGGAGCATGGTGATAGGCAGAGAGAAAAATGGCAAAAAGATAAGCTCATCATGTGTGCTGCTTCACCTTTTACTGCTCAGTCACAGGCTGGGGAAGGACAAGTGTTATGCCCTATACAAACGGTCGGAAATTCCAACGGAAAAGGTCCGATCGGATTATGTTGTCGGAAAATCCGATCGGTGTGGGCTCCATCGGACTTTTTCCATCGGAAATTTCAATGGAAAAAATTTGAGAACAGGATCTAAAATTTTCTGACAAAAAAATCAGATCGGACTTTTTCCGATCGTTTGTAGAGAATTCCGACGGACAAAGTGCCACGCATGCTCAGATAAAAAGACCAAAGCTATTGGTTACTAGCCTCTACGTAGTTCCGTTCCGTACATAACAAACGTCACCACGTTCCGTACGATCGGATTTTCCGACAACTTTGTCCGACCGTGTGTATGCAACACCAGTTTCGGACAAAATCCGTCAGAAAAAATCAGACGGATTTTTGTGGTCGGAATGTCCGACTGTGTGTATACAGCATTACTTTACTACAGTATAGGAATGAGAAGTCTCCTACTTTACCAGACAATACTGTGCTGTGAGGCCAAGCTGCACAAATCTCAAAACTGGATGGACAGAATTCCAAATACTTTTAGCAAGAAAAACAGCTCTCCTATACACTATATTACCAAAAAGTATTGGGACACCTGTCTTTACATGCACATGAACTTTAATGGCATCCCAGTCTTAGTCCATACGGTTCAATATTGAGTTGGCCCACCCTTTGCAGCTATAACAGCTTCTGGGAAGGGTTGTCTATGGGAATATTTGACCATTTTTTGGATGAGTAGGCCTGGCTCGCAGTCTCTGCTCTAATTCACCCCAAAGGTGTTCTATCGGGTGGAGGTCAGGACTCTATGCAGGCCAGTCAAGTTCCTCCAACCCAAACTCGCTCATCCATGTCTTTATGGACCTTGCTTGTGCACTGGTCCAAATAATTTGGTGGAGGGAGGATTATAGTGTTGGGTTGTTTTTCAGGGGTGAGCTTGGCCCCTAAGTTCCAGTGAAGAGAACTCTTAAGGTGTCAGCATACCAAGACATTTTGGACAAATTCATGTTCCCAACTTTGTTGGAACCGTTTGTGGATGGCCCCCTCCTGTTCCAACATGACTGCACACCAGTGCACAAAGCAAGGTCCTCACCTCATCCCAACAGAACACCTTTCATCCACATCAGTGCCTGACCTCACAAATACACTTCTGGAAGAATGATCAAACATTCCCATAGTCACACTCCTAAACCTTGTGGACAGCCTTCCCAGAAGAGTTGAAGCTGTTATAGCTGCAAAGGGTGGGCCAACTCAATATTGAACCCTACGGACTAAGACTGGGATGCCATTAAAGTTCATGTGCATGTAAAGGCATAGATCCCAATACTTTTGGTAATATAGTGTTTGTATTTTATCTGTGTATGTAGCGGTTTGCTTGGAGTTCAGTTTTAATCATCCTGCAGCATCATGTGTTGACATTAAGTTGACTAAACTGGAAGCAGACATGACCTAAAGGTGTCTGCATGTATGGACACACATTTCCTATAGCTCCCAAAAACCCCTATGGCCCGGAAAGTTTTAATATGCAAATAGGGACTTTCCACCACAAGCTTACCCTTAGGGGTCTGCTATGCATGATTGGCTGACATTTAGGACAGTTATGTAAACACAGAGGAACCTAGATGCAGCCTAGACATCATGTTTCCTGAATTAAACTGTATCTGAGCACCGCAAAGCGAAAACACTATTTAATTAATTTTTAACATTCAAAGCAAGCTCACCCATCCATCCATGTCTCCATGATTTATTTTGTTGAGAAATTGCTTTGAAAATCCCCAAGGATTTATAGCCGCAGCCATCTTGAATAAAAGCAGATGATTTATGTATAAATTACTTCCTGGAATTCATCTGCCCTAAGCTCAGGAATGTAGACAGGAGGGTGTGCTTAGCTGAGAAAGCCCCTCCTCCCCTTTTCCAGATGGATAAAAAAAAAAATGCCCATGAAAACTTCTGGGATGTTTGACATCATTTTTGTCTAGGCCAGAAACCAGAAAGAGAAAAATGTAAAAAGAAGAAGAAATGTAAAAAAATAAAATGTAAAAAAATAAAAGTTTAAAACAAGCAAATATTATATACCTTCCTATCCATTTGCTAATGCGAACTAACCGTATATACTAAAAATAGTAAATGTTGATTGAAAGAGTTTAGTTCCGACGGACAAAGTGCCACGCATGCTCAGATCACATTACAAGACCAAAGCTATTGGCTACTAGCCTCTACGTAGTTCCGTCGTACGCAACGAACGTCACCACGTTCAGGATAATCGGATTTTCCGACAACTTTGTCCGACCATGTGTATGCAACACCAGTGTCGGACAAAATCCGTCGGAAAAAATCTGACGGATTTTGTGGTCGGAATTTCCGACCGTGTGTACGGGGCATTAGAGCAAAAATTCTAGCACAGGACCTTCTCTGTATCTCTAAACTGGTACCCTGTAGTAATTTTTAAAGCGTCGCCTATGGAGATGTGTGGTAGATGACCCGGGATGCGTCCTCCAACTGAGTCTCCAGGCTCTTCCAGAGATACCAGCCTTGTTGCTCGGTCCTCTCCTGAAAAAGTCCTCCCCTGGATCCTCCAGTGGCTTGGCTTCTCCCCGCAGGCAAGACAGCACAGGACCACCCCTGGATCAGTAGGCCCCAAGACCTATGGGCCTGCCCCTTCAGTTGCGAAGCCTCAGGCCAGCCAGCCCCAAGACATAGAGCAAGGCAGCACACACCTTAGGCCAGGAGGGCCATGAGGTCGGGATTATTGAACCCCAAAAAATGGCGTCTGTACCTTAAATATCCTTACCCAGAATGCACAGTGGGCAGACCACTCCCAGCGGGCTGTTTCTGAGTAAAAGGGGTACCCAATGCATTTAGCCTGTTGCATTTCCAACACTTACCGGTGGTGACAGCGAAACCCACAGTCAAGTGGAAACTAGCACAACTCAGCCAAACTGGTACAGAAACCAGAACTTTAGAATAATTAACTCATGCGTGCTCGCTCCTGAGACCCACACTGTGTCCCTGCCCCCCCCCCACCCCCTCCTCACTGGCTGTAATTGGCTCCCACTGCTGTATCTGAGCCAATGTGGAGAGAGAGAGCCTTGACTCTCTTGCACATTGCTGGACGGAGATCATGCTCAGGTATGTATTTAGGGGGAGCCTGCATGCATAGAATGCAATAAGGTAAGAAACCTTCTACCTGCAATAGAGGAAAGTCAGGTCACCAGAATGTCTGGATAGGCATGCGCACATCTCAGAACCAAATAGACAGCATTACATATCTTTTAGCAGCTAAAACATCAAACATATATGTATTTCATTGGTGTATAAAGCTGTAAGCGCAGATTTCAGATTTAAACAAAATAAATATATAAATGTTTAAAAAGAAAAGTTGCAACATTGTACAGATTCAGTCTAAGACTTGTAAACAATCCATTACTCAAAGGTCTGATTTAGTTTCACTTGCTGTCATCAGATTGAAATTACTAGGTTAAAATTGAGTGCATTCTCAGAATTGCTGCTCAGCAATCATACTCTCCATTATAAGATGGTGACGGCTGCCAGTTCTATATGGAAAAACCCACTAAACCTAACAGTACGAGTAGATTCGGTGTGAAAAGGCATCTTGAAACACTTATGACTGTAAAGTTCACACAGATGAAATTGAGATATTTGACATTGTATTTACATTTGCCGTACATCAGAGCACAAAATAAAGGTATTTATATATAAAAAAGGCAATATGAAAAAGCTACATGCGCTGCTCTTTAAAAGCACAAAAAGGTACTTGTCATTTTGTAGCTGACAAAATACTTATTTATTTTCGTTTCTAAAAGTTTTAAGATATTTTGGGGGTGTGACATGAAGCCCAGACATGATTACCCTTAGGATGGGTTCACACGTATGCCGGACGCGGCTCGCAGCAGGGATCCAGTGCCAGTGGCGGCTGGTGCTCAAATTTTTTGGGGGGGGCGCAAAACAAACAGCCTCACTGTGCCATCAAACGCTGCCACTGTGCCCATTAAATGCTGCCACTGTGCCCATCAAGCGCTGCCACTGTGCCCAAACGCTGCCACTGTGCCCATCAAACGCTGCCACTGTGCCCATTAAATGCTGCCACTGTTCCCTTTAAACGCTGCCACTGTGCCCATTAAATGCTGCCACTGTGCCCATTAAATGCTGCCACTGTCCCCTTTAAACGCTGCCACTGTGCCCATCAAACGCTGCCACTGTGCCCATCAAACGCTGCCACTGTGCCCATTAAATGCTGCCACTGTCCCCTTTAAACGCTGCCACTGTGCCCATTAAATGCTGCCACTGTGCCCATCTAACGCTGTCACTGTGCCCATCTAACGCTGCCACTGTGCCCATGTAAAGCTGCCACTGTGCCCCAAGTGCTGCCATTGTGCCTCAAATGCTGCCACTGTGCCCATTAAATGCTGCCACTGTGCCCATCTAACGCTGCCACTGTGCCCATCTAACGCTGCCACTGTGCCCATCTAACGCTGCCACTGTGCCCATGTAAAGCTGCCACTGTGCCCATCTAACACTGCCACTATGCCCATCTAACGCTGTCACTGTGCCCATTAAATGCTGCCAATGGCACTTACCTTGTCAGGCGGCGAGCGGTGTCTCCTCATCTTCTCCCGCGCTCCTCCTGTCTTCTGCAGTGATTGGACGCCTAGGCGTCCAATCACAGCGCCTGTGACTTCAGCCAATCAGGGGACCGGTAACACAGACCGGCAACCTGATTGGCTGAGAGGCGGGTCTGTGTTAGGGAAGCGATGTATTCGCTTCCCTAACACAATACTGTGTAAGCAGCGAACGCAAAGCATTGCGCCCGCTGTTTAAACTTCTGGAAGCCTATTAGAGCACACCGCTCTAATAAGGTCCCCTATTAGAGCTTTACAGCTCTAATAGGGCGTTTCCAGAAACACCCCCCCCCCCCGCTGTAATTCAGATGCCCGGCGCCCGACAAGGGGCCGGACACCTGAATAGGGGGCGGCAGCGGTAATAATAGATAGATTCATGCAATGCATGAATCTATCTATTGGTGATAGAGCGGTGCAGGAGAGGGGGGGCAGCGCTCCTGCGCCCTCTATGCACGCACCGCCACTGTCCGGTGCATCCCTGTTCTCTGTTTCAGGGACCAATCAGGCCCGAGTTTTTTGCCTGAATTTGGACCTGAAACTGAGCCTTATGCCGCGTACACACGAAGGGACTATCCCGCGGGATTGTCTGCTGGACTCGAGTCCGCCGGACAATCCCCTAGTGTGTGGGCCTTCGACTGACTTTTTTTCCCAAAAGTCCGGCGGACTAGGTTTTAAGTTTTGTTTTAAAAGTATCCGCTGGACTTGGCAGTCCGGCGGACAATACGGCCGTCTGTAGTATGGTCCGGCGGACCAAAAAGGACGCATGCTCAGTAGCAAGTATTTTTCTAGTATTTTTCTTTTTGTAGTCCCGTCGTACGTGCTGTACGTCATCGCGTGAACCGCCGGACTTTTAGCGTGATCGTGTGTGGGCAAGTCCGTTCGCTTTCAAGTCCGCCGAAGCCCACCTGGAAAGTCCGGCGGTTTTTCCGCTGGACTAGGTCCTGCGGACAAAGTCCCTTCGTGTGTACGCGGCATTATGCCGCGTACACACGATCGGAAATTCAGCCAGCAAAAGTCCGATGAGAGCTTTTGGTCGGAAAATGCTACCGTGTGTATGCTCCATCGACCTTTTGCTAGCAAAAGATTGAGAGCAGGTTCTCAATTTTTCGGTCGGAAAAAGTTCTGATCGGAAATTCCGATCGTCTGTAGCAATTCCGCTGCGCAAAATTCCTACGCATGCTCGGAAACAATTTGACGCATCCTCGGAAGCATTGAACTTAATTTTCTCGGCTCGTCGTAGTGTTGTACGTCACCGCGTTCTTGACGTTCGAAAGTTCGGCGAACTTTTGTGTGCCAAGCTTGAGCGGAATTGGAAAAAACATCCAAGATTTTTCCAAAGGAAAATCCGCTCGTGTGTATGTGGCAAAAGACGCACAAAACCCCATGTGCAATCGCTCCAGAAATGTGTGAACCGGCTCCATAGAGAGACAGTCACAGTCACCTGTCATGCGAATTGGATGTGGGGGAAACCCACATCCAATTCACATAAGTGTGAACCCAGCCTTAAAGTATAACTAAAGGCAAAACTTTTTTTTTAGATAGAGTGGAGAGGGATTAGAACACTTGTCACTGCGTCGCTTTAACTAACAATTGCGCAGTCCTGCGATGCTGTACCCAAATAAATGTACGTCCTTTTTTCCCCACAATTCAAGCTTTCTTTTGGTGGAATTCGATCACCTCTGCGGTTTTTATTTTTTGCAATAAACAAGAAAAAGACCGACAATTTTGAAAAAAAAGAGATACTGTTTTGGAGTGCCGACCATTCCTTTCCTGAGCGCGGAGCCGGAGAATGAATCAGCCAGCAGCCGTTTACTATAGAGCTGACTGAGGACCAGATGATCCCCGGCCATCTCCATGACCTTCGGAGGCCGGGTGTGACATTATGATGTCACTTCTGGTGCTGGCAGATGTAAACGCTGCCGTTTTTTTTTGCCGGGAAGCGGAGACCGTTTTTTTATTTATCTTAAAGTGCAAGTTCACCTTTCCAGAAAATCTGTAAGGTAAATTTACAGTGGACTCTGTCCCTATCCCCCCCGGTCCCGCTAACCTGGAGTCTGGCAATCGTTCGTTCTGACAGCTCATATCGCCGCTTTACCAGTCAGGGGATTTGAAATCCCTGTGGCTTTCTCCCCTCTTCGCCCATAGTGACAGGACGGGCTATGCGGGTTCTGATCGGTTGGCGCCACCCATCAAGGCCATCTTAAGAGCATTATAGGCCCTGGGCAATACAGTGCACTGGGGCCCTGTGTGCACTACACTACATACCACACCACACTGACCACTACACTACATACCACACCACACTGACCACTACACTACATACCACACCACACTGACCACTACACTACATACCACAGCACACTGACCACTACATACCACAGCACACTGACCACTACATACCACACCACACTGACCACTACACTACATACCACACCACACTGACCATTACACTACACACCACACTAACCTACCTGATTCCTATACTGACCAGTACACTACACTACACACCACCCTACCTGATTTCTATACTGACCACTACTACACAAACTACACTATCCACTGACCACTACACTATACACTACATACTGACCGCTACACAACACTCTACCCACAGACCAATACACCACACACACACACAATACACTATACACAACACATTACACTATACACTGCCTTTATGGCTGCTCCCTCTCCCCAGACCATACCTATCCCCCCCCCCCCCCCCCCGGGCCAGCAACAAAACTCACAAGTGAGTCTCTTACTTTTTTTTTCTTTCATGATCTGCTCTGCCTCTGCGCCGCTGCCTGTCACACTGCCAGACTGCCTGCCCCATCGGGGACATGATCGGTGACCCGGAGAGGAGGATGAGAAGACATCGGGCACAGACTGCATGCCTCGGCAAGCACATGATCGGTGACCCGGAGAGGAGGAGGCGAAGATAGCGGCCACAGCTCACAGTGAAGGCCAGCCCCGCTCTCCCGCGATTGAGGACAGGCCAGCCCCACCTGCTGCACATGACCCCTTTCGCCCAATCACAGGGCGCCAGGGGCCGGCCTGAGACTGGACATGGCGGCCGGAGCGCGGGGTCACAGAGAATTAAAACGAGGGTGACACATAGATGCTTGGCTCGCTGGGCAGGTGGGGCCCCCCAGGCAAGTGGGGCCCCCGGGCAACTGCCCAGCGTGCCCAATGGAAAAGACGGCGCCGACCAATTAGAATGCTCCTTAACTTACAATTAGAACGTATCTGCCGACGAGGTATGTTTTGGAGATTTAAGGAAAGGGATGGTCAGCACTCAGGGTGACATCCAAAATAGTATTTCTTTATTAAATACATGCACAAAGCTGTAAAACAGCCTACGCGTTTTGGACGTTAGTCCTGTCATGGCTGATAAAAAACAAAATAAGTAACACATGATTAACCCACACAGGTGAATTAAAAATGCAAAAAGGGAAAACCCGACATGACTCCACGCACACACATCACAAAAAATAGACATATGAAAAACCAGGCATATAAAAAGTGATCCACCACAGCATGCATATTTTTTGCAAAATGGATCATAAAAATAGTGGGTGCTACATAAAAATGAATAATAATAAAAAAATAAAAATAAAAATGTTTTGGAGATTAAGCCGACGGGATTTCTAAGCCACAGACCAGTAAGGTGGTGACCTGATGTGTCAGTGTGGGTGATCGCCATGCTCCAGGTAAGCGGGCCGGGGGAGGGGGGCGGGGGGTCAACTTACCCTTTAAGCTTTCCAGCATAGAGGAGAGATGTGGGGACTTATAGACCCCAGATCTCTCTGTAAAGAGGACCTGTACCCAGCCATACATGTATCGAAATGTGTGATGTTTACATTCCTTGTAATAGGAATAAAAGTGATAAAAAATAAATATATAGAAAAAGTGTAAAAATAAACAATAAAGAAAATGAAAGCGCCCCCGTCCCCTCGTGCTCGCACGCAGGTAGCGAACGAATACGTAGATCACACTCGCATATGTAAAAAACGTTTAAACCACACATGTGAGGTATCGCCTCCAACGTTAGAGCGAGAGCAATAATTCTATTAAAAGACCTCCTCTGTAACTCTAAACTGGTACATTTTTAAAGCTTATTCTATGGAGATTTTTTATTTTTTTTTTGGAGATTTTAATGTATCAAAGTTTGGCGCCATTTCACAAGTGTGCGCAATTTTAAAGCTTGACATGTTTTGGTATCTATTTACTCTGGGTAATATCATCTTTCACATTATACAAAAAACTTGGGCTAACTTTAGTGTTTTCTTTTTTTTAATTCATAAAAGTGTTTTTTTCTCCCCAAAAAATAGAAAATTGCTGCGCAAATACCGCGTGGCGTAAAAGAAATTGCAAAAACCCTCATTTTATTCGATCGGATTATCCGGCGTACTTAGTCCGGCGGACCAGGGTCTGGCGGACAATTCGATCGCGTGTGGGCTCCAGCGGACTTTTTCTTCCCAAAATTCCGGCGGACTTAGAAAGACGTCTTGACTCAAAATTATCCGCCGGACTGCCGGTCGTCTGTGTGCTAGTCCAACGGACTAAAACCGACGCTAGGGCAGCTATTGGCTACTGACTATGAACTTCCTTATTCTACGTCATCACGTTAGAATCCGGTGGACTTTTGGAGTGATCATGTGTGGCCAAGTCCATTCATTTCAAAGTCCGGCGGACCTCAGCTGCAAAGTCCGTTGGATTGTCCGCTGGAAAGTCTGATCGTGTGTATGCGGCATTAGAGGAATGCTCCTTACGTTTGGGGTAACTGGTAAGATTATCCCCCTTTACATATAGGGAAAAAGATCATTGTTCATAGTGGTTACTTATCTAAGAGGCAGAAGTTACTCACTGCTCAAGGAACACCTAGCAACTCTGAAGAAATCCTAGGGTTCCACCGAAACCTGGTGAAGAAATGCTGGATTGGGGGGGGGGGGGTAGAAGCCTTATCTCCTAAAATGAGTCTGAAAGGTTGAGGCATTTCTGACTGGGAGTTTTTACGGAACAAATTAATTTATTGCTACAGTTTTTTTTTTTTATTATTTATTCTGTATTAATTAAAGATGTACCAATGTTTCCAAAAACAGGTCAAAATTTCACACTCCCAACTTTGTGGGAACAGTTTGGGGATGGTCCCTTCCTGTTCCAACATGACTGCACACCAGTACACAAAGCAAGGTCCATAAAGACATGGATGAGCGAGTTTGGGGTGGAGGAACTTGACTGGCCTACACAAAGTCCTGATTTAAACCTGATAGAACACCTTTGGGATGAATTAAAAAGGAGACTGTGAGCCAGGCTTTCTTGTCCAACATTAGCGCCTGACCTCACAAATGCCCTTCTGGAAGAATGGTCAAACATTCCCATAGAGACACTCCTAAACCTTGTGGACAGCCTTCCCAGAAGAGTTGAAGCTGTTATAGCTGCAAAAGATAGGCCAACTCAATATTGAACCCTACGTACTAATGCCCCGTACACACGGTCGGAAATTCCGACCACAAAATCCATCAGATTTTTTCAGACGGATTTTGTCCGACACTGGTGTTGCATACACACGGTCGGACAAAGTTGTCGGAAAATCCGATCATTCTGAACGTGGTGACGTTTGTTGCGTATGACGGAACTACGTAGAGGCTAGTAGCCAATAGCTTTGGTCTCGTAATTTGATCTGAGCATGCGTGGCACTTTGTCCGTCGGAATTCCCTACACACGGTCGGAAAAAGTCTGATCGTATTTTGTTGTCGGAAAATCTGAGAGCAGGATCTCAAATTTTTCCGTCGGAAATTCCGACGGAAAAAGTCCACTGGAGCCCACACACGGGCGGATTTTCCGACAACATGGTCCGATCGGACATTTTTCGTCGGAATTTCTGATCGTGTGTACGGGGCATAAGACTGGGATGTCATTAACGTTCGTGTGCAAGGCAGGCATTCCCAATACTTTTGATAATATATGTCTACTGACTAAAATGAGTTCCACGTTGCTGAAGTCAAAGCTGAGAAAGACCCTCTGGACTAGTAAAGGATTCTAATGCCGCGTACACACGAAGGGACTATCCCGCGGGATTGTCTGCTGGACTCGAGTCCGCCGGACAATCCCCTCGTGTGTGGGCCTTCGACTGACTTTTTTTCCCAGGTTTTAAGTTTTGTTTTAAAATTATCCGCTGGACTTGGCAGTCCGGCGGACAATACGGCCGTCTGTAGTATGGTCCGGCGGACCAAAAAGGATGCATGCTCAGTAGCAAGTATTTTTATTTTTCTAGTCCAGTCGTACGTGCTTTACGTCATCGCGTGAACCGCCAGACTTTTAGCGTGATCGTGTGTGGTCAAGTCCGTTCGCTTTCAAGTCCGCCGAAGCCCAGTTGGAAAGTCCGGCGGTTCACAAAGTCCCTTCGTGTGTACGCGGCATATCTCAGCAGTGATAAATGCTAAAGGCTCTCATATCATTTAAACGCTTCACCAGCAAGATCTCCCCACCAGAGCAACCAATGTCTACCACCCATTTAACATAGATACAAATATTCTCTCTTCTACTGCTACATTAGGAGTCTCAATCAATCTTGCAGAATCATTGTTCATAAACATATTTGCGAGTTCAACAGAAATATGGCCAAAAGAAGTGGGTACATACAGTATGGGTCCTCAGATACAGAGGTCTTGCCATTGAAGACTCTGAGAGACGCAACAAATGAGGAATCAACTGGCTGGCAAATACCCAAACCTGAAATATCAGTTCTGGACATGTCTAGCTTAAGTACTACTAGGGAGCGAGATACACACATTCACTGAGATGACTGAACAATGGCGTTGACAATTAATTCCCCAGCTAAATTGAACTACCATTACAAACAAAGAAGCACACAAAGTGCACTCTTTTATAAGCCTTGGTTTAATGACTTCATGGGATTAAACAACCACACAATCAACTGTAACCTACCCTTTTCTTAGGGGTTTAGGCACTTATTATTGAGACCTCATATTTTTTGACAGTTGAACATATATAGCCCCGTGGTATTAAGGAATGATGGATGGCTCTTAAAACATCTTTTTTTGACAAGCTCTTGACTTGCGGTAATGTTTGCACAAGTGGAGTTTAGTACTCAAAATCACAGACTGAAGAGGTATTACATTGACCAGGGTCCTAAAATGAAAAAGGACCAGAAAACCCAACATCAGAAGTCCTATTATAGTAAAAGTTTGCTAGAAATGTTTACACATATGAGGTATGCATTAAAGCTGAACTCCAATGCTGGGTACACACGAGCGGAATGTCCGACAGAAGAAGTCAAGACGGGAGCTTTTCATCGTGTGTATGCCCCATCTGACTTTTTACGTCGAAAATTCTTAGGCCCCTTTCACACTGGGGCGTTTTTCAGGCGGTACAGCGCTAAAAATAGCGCCTGTACACTGCCTGAAAAAATCCGGCCCCATTCACTCCAGTGTGAAAGCCGGCGGGCTTTCACACTGGATCGGTGCGCTAGCAGGACGGTAAAAAAAGTCTTGCTAGCAGCATCTCTGGAGCTCCTATACCGCTCCTTCCCATTGATTTGAATGGGACACCGCGGTAATACCGAGGCAATACCGTTGCAAAGCGCCGCTAAGGCGGCGCTCTGCGGGGGATTTTAACCCTTTTTCGGCAGGTCGTGGGGGGTAAAACGCGAGCGGCCGAATACCACGGCTAAAACGACGGTAAAGCAGCGCTAAATATAGTGCTGCTTTACCGTCACCGCGGCTCCCGTCCCAGTGTGAAAGGGGCCTAACGGAAATAGAAAGAGAACATGTTCGAAATTTTTCCGACGGAACCAATTCCTATCGGAAAACCGCTCGTCTGTATGCCGTTCCGACGTACCAAAAACGACGCATGCTCTGAAGCAAGTACGAGCTATTGGCTACTGGCTATTGAACTTCCCTTTTCTAGTCCCGTCGTACGTGTTGTACGTCACCGCGTTCTTGACGGTTGGACTTTGGTGTGATCGTGTGTACGCAAGACAGTTTCAGCGGAACTCCTTCAGAAAAACCTTCAGAGTTTAGTCCGACGGGAAAACCGGTCGTGTGTACAGGGCACAACTGTAGCCTCCAGTCTTGCCCAGTTGTAAAAGTTCCTCTCCTTACTATGATATCACTGCACATTGTGAGCTTCTCAAAGTATGCATTAGAAGTTTTAGAAGGTCAGCTAGAGCCCACCTAATTTCCTGCCTCATTCCCATCGAACCCCTTATTCCCCAGCTGAACTGTCCCCGGCCCCCCTCCACATTCACTGGATTTCAGTTCTGTCAATTATGGAGTCTCAGCATCTCATGTGGGCTTTACCTAACAGCAGTTTGCTTTTTTCAGAAAGCTATGTGCAGCCCCTCCCGCCAGCCATGATCAGCCTGTATTGCACCAAGGAGCACAGAGACCCAGTGATTACATTACTGGGTCTAAAACTAGGTAACACAACTAAAAAAGTTCTATATAAATTGTAATTAGCATATCGATAACGGTATCGATAAATACATAATAAACCATAGAAAGCAAAATATAAGCCGATTACACTTCAGATTTACGTTTCCCCCTCTTTATTGAGACAATTAGCACTGTACAAATACATGCTTATTGATTTTTTTTTTATACCAACAAGACTCAAGTTTTAAACTTAAAGCGACCTACAACTCTGTCTCCTCCTCTCCGTTGCCCCTTTCTGTGGGGGTCCCCCAAGGCTCTGTTCTTGGACCCCCTTCTCTTCTCCATCTACACCTCCTCCCTTGGTTCACTTGATAACCACCCACGGCTTCCAATACCACTTATACGCTGATGACACCCAAATCTATCTGTCTACTCCTCACCTCACTCCTTTAGTCTCCTCTCGCATTACTAACTTACTAACTGACATCTCAGCATGGATGTCGCACCACTTTCTTAAATTAAATCTCTCTAAAACCGAGCTATTAATATTCCCCCCGCCCGTGCCCCCCTCCCTGACTTTTCCGTCAAAATCAACAATGCAACCATCAGTCCCTCCCCTCACGCCAGGGTACTCGGTGTAATCCTAGACTCGGACTTGTCATTTCAGCCTCAAGTCCAATCGCTGTCAAAAGTTTGTAGACTTCACCTCCGTAACATCTCTAAAATTCGCCCCTTTTTAACAAATGACACCACCAAGCTCCTCATTCACTCCCTTGTTATCTCTCGCCTTGACTATTGCAACTCCCTTCTCCTTGGCCTGCCTCTCCATAGGCTCTACCCTCTTCAGTCTGTCATGAATGCTGCTGCCAGACTTATCCACCTTACCAACCGTTCAGTGTCTGCCAACCCTCTCCTCCAATCCCTACACTGGCTCCCAATCACCCAGCGAATTAAATTCAAAATACTAACCACAACTTACAAAGCCATCCACAGCTCTGCCCCGAGCTACATCACCAATCTTGTCTCCAAACATATCCCAAACCGTCCTCTCCGCTCTTCTCAAGATCTCCTCCTGTCAAGCTCTCTTGTTTCCTCCTCCCATGCTCGTCTCAAGGATTTCTCCAGAGCCTCTCCTATCCTCTGGAACTCGCTACCTCAACCTGTCCGGCTATCCCCTACTCTAGCTACCTTCAGGCGATCCCTGAAAACTCATCTCTTCAGGGAAGCCTATCATGTCTGCAACTAATCTTCTACCACTTCCATCAGCTCATTCCCCACAGTTACAACCTTTTGTATCACCTCCCCACCCTATTAGATTGTAAGCTCTTCTGAGCAGGGCCCCCTTAATCCTCTTGTATTTTATTGTATTATAACTGTATTGTCTCCCTTTTATATTGTAAAGCGCTGCGTAAACTGTTGACGCTATATAAATCCTGTAATAAATGAATAAATAAAATGTTTCACCCTGAATTATAAAAAAAAACATTTGGGAGGATATTTTTTTAAAAATATATTTACCAGAATCGCCCTGTTGCTATGTAGTCCTCCTAATCTGCCACTTCATGGTCTGCGGAGCTCCTCGTCACTTCCTCCCTTGCCTGTGCTCCTGGGAAACGATGACACATCATTCAGTCTGTGAGCAGTACTGTGATGTTGCCATAACAATGGGGTGGGACATTCTTCCGTCGTCACCCGTTGTTGTGCCAACTTTAGAAACAATCGGCACTGCGGCCGGTGATTCGCGAATGCGCAAGATCGAGAGGTGCATGCTGGTTACCCAGCATGCACCTCTCCAAAATGAATCCAGGAAGAGATCTCGATTGGGCTTCACATGCCCACAATCATGATGGCAACGGCCACAACAGGAGGCAGCAAATATTCAGAAAGCAATTAATATTTTTTCTAAATACTAGACATGTGTGTTTAGTTTCGTACGAATCGAAAATTCATACGAATTTCTGTAAATTCGAACATTCGAGAGGATCTGAAATATGAATTACTTAAATTTCAGATCCAAATTCCATTACAACGGAAAACGTGACTGGTGTTTTGTTGACCAATCAGAGGTTTACTTCTGCTGCTGAGTGAGGGTTGGGAAAATGACCTTTTTTCAATTGGGAGTGGGAGACTGGTTGGTACTGGTAGTCGATGGGAGATTCAGAATTGGACAAAATAAGAATGTTTGTTAATTACAATTATTCGTTATGATGAAGTTAAAAACCCAGGAACACAGGGGTGGTGGGAGCCCCTCATAATGATAAATTCATCATAACGAACGTTCGTAATTGTTACGAAAATTTAAAGAACCTACCGAAAATTCGTATTTCATACGAATCCAAATTGAATTTCGGACACGAATTAACAGCTAATACGAAATGGAACTGTCACGTACCTAGTGGCGAGTCTGGCTTGCAGCGGGAGACCTCTCTTACGTCCCAGACTTGCAGCCCCTGATAGTGGAGACAGGGGGCGCAAAAGTCAAAGGAGGCACGAGTGTCTGGCAGGATCAACCAGTTGCGGATGGATGAGCAGGACTTGACAAGGGATGACAGGAACCAGCAGACAGCAGGTGGCAGGAACCAGCAGACAACAGGAACCAGCAGACAACAGGTGACAGGAGCCAGCAGACAACAGGAACCAGCAGACAACAGGTGACAGGAACCAGCAGACAACAGGTGACAGGAACCAGCAGACAGCAGGTGGCAGGAACCAGCAGACAGCAGGTGGCAGGAACCAGCAGACAACAGGTGGCAGGAACCAGCAGACAACAGGAACCAGCAGACAACAGGAACTGGCAGGTAAGTGGTCACAGGAACTGGCAGGCAGCGGACTACAGGAACCAGCATGCAGCGGACAACAGGAACCAGCAGACAACAGGAACTGGCAGGTAAGTGGTCACAGGAACTGGCAGGCAGCGGACTACAGGAACCAGCATGCAGCGGACAACAGGAACCAGCAGACAACAGGAACTGGCACTTCAGGACAGGTGCACAGAATGGTCAGACAAGCCGGGTTTGGTAACTGTGGAGCACACTGCGGATAAGCCAAGGGGATAAGCAAGAGGATGGTCGTGGGCAAGCCGGGATCGGGGCGGGCAGACAGCAGAGCAGGTAAACAGACAAGCCGGGTCACAGGTGCAGAGACAGAGAAGTTCAGGGTTTAGCAAGCGGAACGCTGTAGATCAGGCAGCAAGGGTTGTATGGAGATGGCTGGTTTAAATAGCCCGCCCGGCGCCAATGACCGTGCGCGCGCCCGTCCGTGCCCGCGCACGCGCACCCGCTCGATTCCGCGCATGCGCAGTAGCTCGCGCACCCGCTCGAACCCGCACACGCGATTGCAGCGGTGAGGAACTACTAGGCCCAGCAGGGCTTTCCTTACATTGCCCCCCCCCAAGGGGCAGCCTCCGGATGCCCAACTGGGACAGCTTTTCAGGGTGAGATCTCTTGAAGGCCTGGATCAGGTGTCTGGCATGTAAGTTGGCTTCGGGTTCCCATGAGTTTTCTTCTGAACCGTATCCCTTCCACTTGATGAGGTACTGTATCTGGTTATTCCTTTTCCGGCAGTCCACAATTGTTTCCACCTCAAATTCCTCTTCCCCATTAACCATTATAGGAGCTGGAGGATCCGTGGAACGTCCAGGGAAGGAATTGGGAACTGCTGGCTTCAGGAGCGAAACATGAAAAACCGGGTGTACCCGAAGTGATCCCGGCAACTCCAGCTCGTATGCCACCTCGTTAATCTTCCGCTTAACTGCGAAGGGGCCCAAGAATCTGGGGCCTAGCTTCCTAGAAGGGCAAGCCAGCCGGAGATTGATTGTGGACAACCATACTTTGTCTCCAGGTTCCAGGACCAGTTGCCCCCGTCTGCCCCTGTCGAAGACTTCCTTATTGAGGTCTTGCGCCCGGGTCATAGTTTCCTGCAACAACTTATTGTTAGACGAAAAGAAATCCACAGTCTCGAGAACAGCAGGGACGGAGCATTCTGGTACTGAGTTAGGCAGGAATGATGGATGGTAACCATAGTTGGCAAAAAACGGGGTCTGCTTGGTAGTGGAATGGGTAGAGTTGTTGTAGGCGAATTCCGCCAATGGCAACAGAGGGAGCCAGTCCTGTTGAGAGAAGGATGAGAAACAACGCAGGTATTGCTCAAGTGTCTGGTTCGTTCTTTCTGTCTGCCCGTTCGTCTGTGGATGGTATGCGGATGATAAGGACAGTTCGATGCCAAGAGAATTGCAGAGAGCCTTCCAGAACCGGGATGTAAATTGGACGCCCCTGTCTGAGATGATGTTCGCTGGAACCCCGTGAAGTCTAACAATACCTTTAATGAAAGCTTGGGCTGTCTCTGGTGCCGAGGGGAGTCCCTTTCATGGGGATGAAATGAGCCATTTTGGATAGCCGGTCCACTACCACGAAGATGGCCGTATGGCCTTCGGAGGGAGGAAGTTCCACAATGAAGTCCATGGTAATTAGTTTCCACGGCCTTTCCGGAGCAGGTAGGGGTTTGAGTAGCCCCCAAGACTTAGTTCTGCAGCTCTTGTTGCGGGTGCAAACAGTGCATGACTCCACATATTTTTGACAGTCCTTTGCCAGCTGGGGCCACCAGAATGTACGCTGGACCAGGTCTGTAGTTTTGGCAATGCCAAAGTGTCCCGCCAGTACATGGTCGTGGCAGAGCCCAAGTATAGTGACCCGGAGACTTTCTGGAATGAAAATTTTACCATCGGACCAGAATAGACCATCTTTGGCTGAAACTCCCGACTTGGCAGGTGGCGGGTCCTCTCTGGACGCCTGCTTGATCCGGCTTAATAAGTCTTCCTGAAGAAGAAGGAAATTCTCCGCATTTAAGATGGTGTCAGGTGGGTCAGGCTCCTTAGGGTCGATAAACATCCGTGACAGGGCATCGGGTTTGGTATTCTTGGAGCCCGGCCTATAGGTGACATGAAAAGCGAACCTGGAGAAGAACATCGCCCACCTGGCCTGACGTGGTTTTAGCCTCTTTGCGGCCTTCAGGTACTCCAGGTTCTTGTGGTCTGTATATATGAGAATTGGGTGGGCCGCACCTTCCAACAGGTACCGCCATTCCTCCAATGCCGCCTTGATTGCTAGCAGTTCTCGATCGCCTACGTCGTAGTTCCGTTCGGGGGGCGTCAGCTTACGAGAGAAGAACCCGACAGGGAACAGAAGGGCCTTGGGGCCTTGTCTCTGAGACAGTATTGCCCCGACAGCAATTTCCGATGCGTCTACCTCCAAGACAAACGGGAGAGCCGGGTCTGGGTGCTTCGGGACGGAGGCAGAAGTGAAGAGCTTCTTGAGGGCGACAAAGGCGGCCTGGGCCTCGGTCGTCCACTGGAACCGAGTCCCTTGTCGGGTTAGTTGAGTGATGGGGGAAATGATGGCCGAGAAGCCCTTGATAAATTTCCGGTAGAAATTGGAAAATCCCACGAACCGCTGTACCCCCTTTTTATCCACCGGTGCGGGCCAATCAAGGATAGCGGAGATTTTCTGGGGGTCCATCTTGATGCCTTCAATGGATATGATGAGCCCCAGAAACTGTATGCTCTGTTGCTCAAACTCGCATTTTTCGGGTTTAGCATACAGACCGTGTTGCCGCAGTCGCCCCAACACGCATTTGACGTGTTGACGGTGACTGTCAATGGAAGAGGAGAAGATCAGGATGTCATCTAGATAGATGATCACGAACAAGTCCAGGTAGTCTCGAAAAATGTCATTAATGAAATGTTGGAACGTGGCGGGGGCGTTGCAGAGTCCGAAAGGCATCACAAGATATTCGTAGTGCCCGAATCGCGTACGGAAGGCGGTCTTCCATTCGTCGCCCTTCCGGATGCGCACTAGGTTATACGCCCCGCGGAGGTCCAACTTGGTGAAGATGACTGCTGCCCCTAGCCTCTGGAACAGTTCTGGGACTAACGGTAGGGGGTAGCGATTCTTAATAGTCACCTTGTTCAACTCCCTGTAATCGATACACGGCCGGAGGGTGTGGTCCTTTTTCTCTACGAAGAAAATGCCAGCCCCGGCAGGAGATGTGGATGAACGGATGAAGCCTTTTCGAAGATTGTCATCTATGTAGTCCTTAAGGGCGGAGAGCTCCAGTTCGGACAGGGGAAAGATCCTCCCAAAGGGTACTTCCGCTCCGGGGAGAAGCTCGATGGGGCAATCGTAAACCCGATGAGGAGGAAGGGTCTCTGCCCCTTTCTTGCTGAAAACATCCATAAAGGAGTGATAGGCCCTGGGGACTAACTGACGGGTTTCACTGTCCAGACACATTAAGGTGGTTGGCTGAGCATCAGTCCTGGGAAGGCAGTACTGGGAGCAGTAGTGGGAAGAAAAGGTAATCTCCTTGGTGGTCCAGTCAATGCAGGGGTTATGGGCGCGGAGCCAAGGCATGCCCAGAATGACTGGGAACAGTGGGGAAGAAATAATGTCCAGACACAAAAGTTCCTGGTGGAGTTGGTTTATGCATGCCGAGATAGGCTGGGTTTCTTGGGTAACCGGCCCAGACCGAATGGCAGAGCCATCAGCCAGGTGTATCCGCAGTCCCTGGGTCTTGGTTTGCAAGGGGATGCAATGAGCAGAAGCAAAGGCCGAGTCCATGAAACAGCTGCAGGCTCCTGAGTCAATAATGGCGGGGGCCGAAATGTTCCTTCCAGGGAGCTGCAACAGAATAGAGAGGGCGAGGTGAGAAGAGGTGTCAGTAACAGCCATAATCTGGTCAACTGAAGGAAGGCGCCACTTACGGGTCTTAGCTGGACAGGATCGCACGTAGTGTCCTGGCTCCCCGCAATACAGACACAGATTGTCCCGACGGCGTCTCTGCCGTTCCTCAGGGGTGAGAGTAGGGCGAAGCATACCCAACTGCATGGGTTCAGTCCCCTCGGTGGAGGCAGAAGGTCGAGCCGACGGTGGACCTCTGGGGAAGTAGGGCACCTTTGGCAACATCCAGGAGGGGCGAGACGGAGCCGAGGTCTTCTCGGACCGTCGCTCACGTAAGCGCCTGTCGATTTGTATGGCCTGGTTAATGAGCTCCTCAAGAGTTGGAGGGACCCCAACCCTAGCAAGTTCATCCTTCAGGGGGTCCGATAACCCCAACCGGAACTGGTAGCGGAGAGCCGCATCATTCCAGCTAGTGTCAGCACTCCATCTTCTGAATTCCGCAACATAGTCCTCTGCGGGCCTGCGCCCCTGGAGTAGGGCATGGAGGGCAGTCTCTGCCGTGGCACAGAGCTGTGGGTCCTCATACATTCGGGCCATTGCGTCGAAGAAGGTGCTTAGATGGGCGAGTTCGGCGGCTTCCTGTTTAAGCAGACGGTGGGCCCAGAGTTGGGGGTCATTTTGGAGCAGGGAAATCACAAAGCCTACTTTGGTGGCCTCCAAGGAAAATGTTCGGAGTTGCAGGGCAAAGAACAGCTCACAGGCATTACGGAAAGTCCTGAACTTGCTACGCTCACCGGAGAACCTTTCAGGTGTGGGTACTCGAGGTTCCGGGGGTAGCATCACGACTGCCGGTGGAGTAGGCTGGCTGGCTGGAGCACCTGGAGATCCTTGTGCCAGAACATGCTTCTCAAGGCGTGTGTAGCCTTCCTGGAGGTTATTGACCGCTTGGGCCAAACCTGCTAGGTGTAGGCAGAGTTCTTCCATAGGAGAGGCTCCCTGCCCAGACTCGGTCATGGCTGCCTGATACTGTCACGTACCTAGTGGCGAGTCTGGCTTGCAGCGGGAGACCTCTCTTACGTCCCAGACTTGCAGCCCCTGATAGTGGAGACAGGGGGCGCAAAAGTCAAAGGAGGCACGAGTGTCTGGCAGGATCAACCAGTTGCGGATGGATGAGCAGGACTTGACAAGGGATGACAGGAACCAGCAGACAGCAGGTGGCAGGAACCAGCAGACAACAGGAACCAGCAGACAACAGGTGACAGGAGCCAGCAGACAACAGGAACCAGCAGACAACAGGTGACAGGAACCAGCAGACAACAGGTGACAGGAACCAGCAGACAGCAGGTGGCAGGAACCAGCAGACAGCAGGTGGCAGGAACCAGCAGACAACAGGTGGCAGGAACCAGCAGACAACAGGAACCAGCAGACAACAGGAACTGGCAGGTAAGTGGTCACAGGAACTGGCAGGCAGCGGACTACAGGAACCAGCATGCAGCGGACAACAGGAACCAGCAGACAACAGGAACTGGCAGGTAAGTGGTCACAGGAACTGGCAGGCAGCGGACTACAGGAACCAGCATGCAGCGGACAACAGGAACCAGCAGACAACAGGAACTGGCACTTCAGGACAGGTGCACAGAATGGTCAGACAAGCCGGGTTTGGTAACTGTGGAGCACACTGCGGATAAGCCAAGGGGATAAGCAAGAGGATGGTCGTGGGCAAGCCGGGATCGGGGCGGGCAGACAGCAGAGCAGGTAAACAGACAAGCCGGGTCACAGGTGCAGAGACAGAGAAGTTCAGGGTTTAGCAAGCGGAACGCTGTAGATCAGGCAGCAAGGGTTGTATGGAGATGGCTGGTTTAAATAGCCCGCCCGGCGCCAATGACCGTGCGCGCGCCCGTCCGTGCCCGCGCACGCGCACCCGCTCGATTCCGCGCATGCGCAGTAGCTCGCGCACCCGCTCGAACCCGCACACGCGATCGCAGCGGTGAGGAACTACTAGGCCCAGCAGGGCTTTCCTTACAGGAACGGAACGAAACAAAACAAATTTATTGATGGCGCACGTCTACTAAATACATAATAAAAATTGAACACTAGTTTTTGAATTGTATTAGTAATAATGATAGGATCAATGAAGTTTTCGCCGGAACTTTGCTTTAAGGCGGAACTTCACTCAAAAGGGAAAGTTTCGCTTTTCTATCTCCTCCCTCCCCTTTTCCATATTTGGAATGCCTTTTTATCTGGGGGGGGGGGGGGGGCAGCGATCCAATTAGAAGTTCGTCCCCTCCTTCCCCCACAGCCACAGGTCCCAGGAGACCGCAGGACCATTCATGGGGCGCAGTGTGGCTGCCACATGCATGGTGGGCAGCCGGCTGTGAATCTGCAAGGCTTCACAGTTAGCTGCCGACAGTTAAGATGCCGGTGCCTGGACCCGAAAACAGGCAAAGAGCCGGGTTGGGTGAGGATATCGCTGGTTCCTGAAAAAGATGAGTGTGTGCTTTTTAAAAGTTAGCAGTATTTGTAGCTGCTGACTTTTACATTTTTAATTACAGGGTGAAGCTCCTCCTTTATCTTGAAACGATCGTCACATGCAGGGATGTTCAAATGTAATCAAAGTTGAAGATCCACATTGCCTATGGAATGAAGGATGCAAAGCTACATTTATATACTATATATGTACCAATATAGTTCCTTAACCTCTCTTTTTCCCCTTCACTTCCATCTGTTTGGAACGAGCAGTGCACGTTAGTTGCAGTCATCTTCTCTAAGAACACTACCCATAGTTGATGGTCTTCAGTCAATCTCTGGAGAGGGCAAGAGAGGTTGTCTACATTCCTGCACACAATGGGACCATGGAGAGCAAATGTAGCCACCTTCTAGCAGAAAGTCAGATCACAGCAGCAAAATAAAAAGTAATTTGGAGAAGGCTGGAGGTACTGTTCTGATTAATGACATGTACCTGAATAGAATTTTATTTTTTAAACCTGAGTTTAGAGTCACTTTAAATGTAAAATTAATAAAACATACTCAAAAACGTAGAACCTTTATGGCTTATCATCAAGAATGATCTGGGCCCAAAGACGATCCCGGTATGGCAGGTTGTCTCTTTGAATGAAACTGCAGTGATGAGATAGGTGTAAACATGTCTGCACAGTCCCCAAACAACAGGTCACCTTCAGGTTAATGTGTTTCAAGGTGGGCCCTCTTCATCAGTACCAGTGGGTCCGAACATCTGGTGCATTCTATTGCTCTCGAAAAGGATGAAGACTAGCAGAAATGGTCCGATAAAAAAGAACTCACTGAAAAATGTATCATTATAATAAACCAATGCATCTGAGGGCGCATTATTTATTTATAGTACGGCGCAACACAGCTTGTAGATGTACAAGACTGGATCCATCGTATATACCGTAGTCCATAGTAATTGCTCTACAAGAATATTTAATAAACACAAATGGACTTGCTACGTTTAAAATGTTTAAATCATTGAATTTCTTTTGTCACAATGAGGTATAAATGAATGTTTGGAGGTGTGCTACCTCAGCATGCCTCCAAAACATTAATTTATATCTTGGTGTGACTAAATAGAAGGATTTATCCCTTTTCAACACATCTTGTAGCATGTGAACGTGGCTCACAAGTTGACAAAAGTTGGGGACCTCTATCCTATATTTACAACTGTCTTGGGCTAAAGGTGGACCATATTAACCATGTGTGCTGTGCATAATAGTATATTGTCCTCGTCACCCTTAATCCAAGATATCTAAAAGCACTGAGCCATGGCTATATTTGTTTGAAGGTGTCAGTAAAGAGGATTCTTTTTACTGATGGCGAGAGTGGTGGAGCCCAGGCTGTGGGGAGGTTTCTTGTTTCTTCCCCAATACACCCCCCCCCCCCCTCCTTTTTTTTTTGTACCCCAATGGGACCATGACAACTATCCCAGTTATATTCACAATGTGAAAGACGAATCCTCTCTATAGATATGAACCCCTTTGTGGTTCACCCTACTGTCGCTTCCCTATTACAGTAAAACCTTGGATTGCGAGTAACTTGGTCTGCAAGTGTTTTACAAGACGAGCAAATTTTTTTTATAAATTTTAACTTTTAAATTTAGCGAGGTCTTGCAATACGAGAAGGGTCACGTCATATTTTAGTCAATGAGAGCTGTCTTAATATGAACAACTGAAGTCGCTCCGACTTTAGAAAAGTTTCCTGTGCTACTTCAAGGTGACTTCTATCCAACTTGTGCCCATAGACTTTAACCACCTCAATACTGGGCACTTTCGCCCCCTTCCTTCCCGGACCAATTTTCAGCTTTCAGCGCTCTCAAACTTCCAATGACAATTGCGCGGTCATTTTGTTCGCACAAATAGAGCTTTCTTTTGGTGGTATTTATTCACAACTCCGTTTTATTTATTTTTTGCGATATAAGAGAATAAAGAGAGTCAATTTGGGAAAAAAACTATATTTTCTTCTTTCTATATTAAAAGAAATACAATAAAATCTAATTTTGGCATAAATTTAAGCCAAAATGTATTCTGCTACATGTTTTTGGTAAAAAAAAAATCCCGTTAAGTGTATAATAATTGGTTTGTGTGAGCACGGACATATGTACGCAAATAATCATGTACAGATGTGCGCAGGTGTTCACGAACATATGTGTGCTAATGATCATTGGGACATGTGATTTTACTGTTATATATGTGGGGGACAGGTGTTTTGGGGATCATTACTATGTGGGGACATGTGTTTTGGGGACATATGTTTTGGGGACATGTGTGTTTTACGTGTGTGGGGACACTAGACTGGTGATCAGTAAGTAAAAAGCTGTAAAAAAACAGCTCATACTCACTGATCACCAGCCGGCTGCAACCGGCTCTCTGTTTACATCACACGAAGGCTGTGATTGAACACGGTCGTCATGTGATCAGGAGGGCCAACCACAGAGCCCTCCTGCCGATCAGAGATGCGCCGTGTCCAGGTGACACCAGTGCATCGGGATCACGCCGCTGCGCAGGAACGCGCGCACGCAATCCCCCTCCTTCTGAGGGATGTTCCTGAACGTCCTCTCAGAAGGAGAGCGCGCCCACCCGGCCATACCTATGCAGTGGCCGGGTGGGAAGTGGTTAAGGGTTCATGCACACTGCAGCTCAAAAAAAAAAAGAAAAGCTGCTTTTACAGGCATTTAAGCTTTTATTTCTCTGACTAAAAATTTGAAGAAGCTTTTGTGTTCTTTTGTATGTTTTTATTGAGCTTCTTCAAGCTTCTTTGAGCATTAGCGTTTTTTTTCACAAACCCTCCCCACAGCTCATTTTATCTTTTTTTTTTTCTTTCTGCTTTTCTGCATTTTCGAGCTTCTATGAGCTTATTTTAGCTTTTTCAAGCTCCCTTTTGCGCGTTTTTGGGCACTTAGGCATCTTTTCTGCTCGAAAACTCCTCTCAAAAACACAAGTTTGGTGGGGGTTTTCTTCTGCCTGTAAGAGCATATGCCTTTAAACTCCTGAAAGAGCCATAGTGTGCACGGACATATTGGCTAACATGAAGGGGCATTTCCAGGCAGAAAAAAAAATGAGAGCTCATAAATACTCAAAAGCCTGTAGGAGCTGCTTCTTTGAGCTCTTTTGAGATGCAGTGTGCATGAGCCCTATGGAGGGTTTGTGAAAAAAAAATAGCTTATGCTTAAAAAAGCTTGAAGAAGCTCAATAAAAACGTGCACAAGAACACAAAAAAACACAAGCTTCTTCAAGCTGAAACAAAAGCTCAAATACCTGTAAAAGCAGCTTTTTTTTTTTTTGAGCTGCAGTGTGCATGAGCCCCAAGTCGGATCTTAATTGATGTGATTTGGATCCGACATTACGGGAAGATTGGAGAAGTAAAAAACTGCGCTTAGAGAAGAAGATTAGGAAGATTACCCAGGCATTCCCTGAAGCTATCTCGAAGTTGCTGTCACATTGCTATAATCTTTTTATATGGTCTATAGACTGAAGGACTTATGAATAAATGGTTGGTGGAAGGAATCATCTGAGTTTCTATTATTTCTTATGGGGAAATTCACTTTCATATACGAGTGCTTTGGATTATTATCCAAGGATTTCCTGTATTAGGATCAATGTTCCTAAAACTGGGTACAGTTTACGAACGCCCGACCTACGAACAACTCCTACTTACAAACCGGCGCTGCGGGGACCCTATGCCGTTCTGCGGGGACATCGGCCGTTCTGCGCATGCGCGGCCAGATGGAGCCACGGAAAATGACGGAAATGTCCGTAATTTGCCGCGCATGTGCAAAACGGCAGTCGACGGAACATCGGAAATGTCCGTAATTGTCGTTCTGCGCATGCGCGGCCGACTTACGATTCGCAAACAGGAGGAAAGTCCCTAACGGGTTCGAAACCCGGAGACCCCCTGTACTAGTAAGGTATTTTACTTTCTGTTCTATTTTTATTGTTTTTTTTTCTCCGCATCTTCGGGGAGCTTTGTGTTTTATTTTTTTTTATTATAATTTTGATCAGCATTGTATTTGTTCTCTTGCAAAACTGCAAAATAAAGAATTGAAAAAAAGAGAATTTTTTTTAAGGCACAAACAGAAACTTCCCTCCTGCTTTTTGTATCCGTATGTGCATTGATACGAATGGAACCATACCTGTGCATCCCTTTGTAAACAAAAGCCAGACCCCTTTCCCACCATAACGTACTGTTCATTTATTCAGATAAAATGGTTCACACAGAAAACATGGTATCTATATGATCACCCTTATAGCCAATTTCTCCGCCAGGTCGCAGGCTAACAGTAAAAACCTGAAATGGCAACCTCAAAACTAAAACCCTGAAGTTGTGGGATGCCCGGTCTTCGAAACGGAATAACAGACAAAAAAGTCAGGTTATGTCATTTTTAACTTGATAACAGGAAAAAAAATATTTTGACAATTTTTGATCCATGTTTACTGGCCCTTTAAATGAGGAAAGGTATTGAGAACACTTTCGAACATTGTCATAAAAACGGTGTGTAGGCAGAAGCTAAAAGATAACTGCTTAGGGCAGCAAAAAGAAAGAAAAAAATATATAAAAAAAAAAAGAAAAAAAAAAAAGCTGGCTGGCATTGCAAGCTTTATTGCTGACCTGTGCAAAATGCTCTTTCAAATAAATATTTCATAGGTTCATATGAATATTTTAAGCATGACAACTACACATAAACACAAAGAGGGAGAGTGCTCAAATTCACTCATGAAAGACTATTAAATCATCAACTGGCTCCTGACAGAATCCACTGTATATGGCAACAGTGAGAGGCTGGGAGACAGTTACAGCGATTTCAAGACTGCTAATTTAACTTGTCTTGAAACCAACCAATACTCAACGTGTCATCATCACTGTCATAGCGCTGAAGTCTGAAAAGCCTCCAACCTAAAGCAGAAAAGGTCTTCAAGTGCCACCCTTCTTGTCTGCCGCTTGAAAATCTAATTGGTTCTGTTGACAGGCTTGGGAATTGTTAGAGGAGATCTCCGTTTAATCTCCAAGGGGCGAGCTCACAGCTCCATATCCATCTCGTAGCTCGGGCTCCTTAGCTGTCGCAAAGTGACTCTGATGACGGGGCAAAGCTCCTCTGTTTCAGCTGTCTTGTGACTTCTGTTAAGTCAAATTCAATAAAGTTTGTCACTCAATAATCTGAGAGGCAGCCAACAAAACCGCTTTGATCAATAACAGCTTGCTTCCTTTGCGCTTGGGAAGGTGACCTATTAAAGATTAAAACCACACCTGCTGCTTTCAGCTCCGAACATCTTTTTACTTTCAAAAAAAGAAAATCCGTCCATTAAGAGATGTTTAGCTATTTCTAGTAGACATAAATATTTCATAATTGAAACTGAATATATGATTAAAAAGCTAGTAGGCAAGTGTGGGTAATGCTGAACTAGAAAAATGTGAAGTCTTTGGAATAAAACCAGCTTTTTTTTTTTTTCCTTATCCAAGACGTACTATGAGAACGGCAATTAGTTCTTTCCGCCCCCGGCCTTCAACTCATGGAAATTATTCAATACTACTTATAATATACACTTTTTAACCATGACTGTTCAAATACATTCATTTTGCAAATACTGGATTTAATTTTTGTTCAGTCTGCATACATTGTGGTTTACTTTGCTATATTTTTTTCAATGTATTTATTATCTTTGGTATAAGCATTTGGTACAGGTCAAACAGTCCGCACTGCAGGTACAGAGCAAGTAAGACAAATAGATGGATCATTAAAAAGGCACACTGGTATCCAATAGACACTGTAAAAGGATCAGTAAAGATGTGACGTTGTTGCTTGTCAGAAACCATGAAATCAGACCGAGACAGAAGTACAGTTAAATCACACTTGTTTAATAATAAAAGTAAATAGAACAAATGTAGTCAAAACATAGCCAGAGTTCAGTAACCGGAAAGGATAGTCAGAAAACGTCAGGGAGACGGAGATGAGCGTAATAAAACAGCAAGCAGGATCTGGAGCCAGAAGGGATGTCAGCCAAGCAAGTCTTCTAACAGGAATGCAGGAGATAGTCTCTGTCATGTTGACTAAGGTGAAGGCACAGATCCACTGGGCTAAATGGCTTAAGTAAGCAGGACTGACGAGCAGGATATCATCAACAGCTGAGGAACTGTGGAGAGATAGGAGCTGGCAATTGGCCGACAGCTGAGCCGCCAGCTCTGAGAAGGAAGGGCTGAGCTCAGCCCTGACATTGCTGGAGCGTATCTCGGATTAATGAGAAGTGTTAATATCAAAAGTCACATCATACGTATAGGACAAGAAGACCAAGATGGTCAGCCAAGATGGAGAAGAAAAAGAGGAGGAAAAGGGAGTGGGGGAATGTATAAAGAGAAAGTAGAAGTAAAAAAAAATGGGGGGTGTAGAGAGAGAACAGGAAAGAGAGGGTTAGGCCCGTACTATAGGAGGAGAGAGGGAAGGGAAGGAGAGGGAGGATGGCATGGGGGACCTCCACTACACCAGGTTAGTGAGACAGGAGGCAAAGAGGGGCACACATCTTGGAAGAAGTTGAGGGTGACGTTAGGCAACCCAAGGATTCCAGATCTTGTCAAATTTTTGAATGGTTGTTGGTAAAGGTGCTGGTCAAATGTTCAATAATATAAAAACCATCCAACCAGGTTTCAACTTCAGAGAAGTAAACTGCTTCCTCAAAGCTTTGGCGATGGTCAGTTTAGAGGCCAAGATTACTTTGCTATATTTATCAACCCAGGCAAAATGCATGGACAAGAGAGAATTAGTTGAGGTCAACGGGCACGGTTCTCACCAGTGTGTTGGGAAAAAAGACCTACATGCTGCACTCTAGGTATGTTGAGCTACATTTTCCCATCAAAGTTTTTCAAAAACAGAATTCCCTGCATCTGAAATGCATACCAACGCAACGTACTTTATGGTAATTTTTATGTCATATATGAGCTCTCAGTTTATTGCCTGTTAAAATGCTTTTCTATATTCAGAAAGACCATTTTTTCTGTCGACTGCCAGGAAGAGGGCGTGTCTTATCGCGGCTCTTGTCACAGAACAGGGACAGCGTCCTACATTGGATTATTTGGACACTACACCCACATTTTTTGCATCTGAGAGATATTCTTCACATCCCCCCAATGCCCACGTACAAGGCTTAGTTGATATAGCTGTGCTGGGCAAAAAAGGGAACTCTGATTGCAGATACAGATACACACCAGCAGATCTGGAGATCCCAGACTAGGAGGCTGCCAGACATCTAGATCCACAGGGAACACATTGGTCACCCATAAAGACAAACCTATATGCTGTTACCTTACAGCAGTAAGGTAAGGGGACACCTATACACCACGTTGCACTGAAGACAGGAAGTCACCAGCTAGTTTCACTCCATCCAAAGAGAGTGGTCACCAGCACCTTACATTTTTCAGGCACTGAAGATATACAGTCACCATCCATCTTGAACTTTATATATAAAAAGACTATCACGTATACATTAGCACTTTAGTTCACTTGTTTACAATGTATGAAAAGAAGATTTTGCATGTACACAGTATCTATACGGACCAGTTTATAATGCCTGAGATTATTATTGCCTCCACCTGAGAAGTATTAGGAGAGCATGTGATACCTTTCCTTACCATACACCTTTTGTTTCTATCAACAACTAAAGGACACTAAAGCCCCATACACACGGTCGGATTATCTCATGGATTCTGTCCGATCGGACAATGTTGATGAAAAATCCGACCGTGTGTATGCACCATCGGACAGTGTACGTCGGATTGTCCGACGGACAAAGTCCTATCTCCTGCTGGATAGATTTTTTGACAACACGGTCCGATCACACCAAATCCGATCGTGTGTAGCGTTGTCCGACGGACAAAGTGCTACGCATGCTCAGATCACATTACAAGACCAAAGCTATTGGCTACTAGCCTCTACGTAGTCCCGTCGTAGGCAACAAACGTCACCACGTTCAGAATGATCGGATTTTCCGACAACTTTGTCCGACCGTGTGTATGCAACACCAGTGTCGGACAAAGTACGACGGACAGGATCCGACTGACCTGGTCCTCGGATAATCCGCGCGTGTGTATGGGGCTTTATTGTTAATTTGTTAAAGGAATCACCTCTATCTATGTATATTTGGCATAGTGAACTTGGCCACTTTATTTTGCACATTTGCACTATTTTATCGTATTGTTTTTTTTACAGCGCAACACAATTTTTATCTCAATATTCAGAAAGGTTTTGCTAAACTATCTCTCCTTTTTCAGTTCAGGTTTGAGTCTCATTGGCAGTAGGGAAGCAATATAGATACAAGCTTCTTTCATAAATAAGGCCCAATAATCTTTTTTATATTGACACACATCATTGTCAGTGGAGCAATAAATATTCAATTTTGTGTATAAAAAGTTAGCAGCTTTGGCTCATGAGTTCTTACTAGCCTCATAGCATACAGTATTTTGGCCAGCCCTCCTGGCAGAGACCTAGGCTGGCAATGTGACCTGGCTTAGGCCACGTGTGGATTTAGGAAGGAGAACTAACTGCCTGCACTGAGCTGAAACATTTGGAGGGTATCAAAATTTGCAATCTTGAACCTATTCCCTATGGCAGTTATCAAAAATGTCACAATTATGAGGACTTTGGGTTGTGGAGGTCTGTAAAAACACAACCAACAATCAATACTTTGTTTCATCATGTACAGTGCCTACAATATTCACCCCCTTGGCTTTTTACCTATTTTGTTACATTACAGCTTTTAGTTCAATGTTTTTTTAAATCTGAATAATATGTGATGGGTCAGAATACAATAGTCTAAGTTGGTGAAGTAAAATTAGAAAAATATATACATACAACTATTTTTGTTATAGTTTGTTATTTTATGAAGCTCATAAAAAGCTCTGGTGCAACTAATTACCTTCAGAAGTCACAGTTAGGCCCCTTTCACACCGGGGCGTTTTTCATGCGGTGCAGCGCTAAAAATAGCGCCTGTTCACCGCATGAAAAAATCCGGCCCCTTTAACTCCAGTGTGAAAGCCGGCGGGCTTTCACACTGGAGCGGTGCGCTAGTAGGATGACAAAAAAAGTCCTGCTAGCAGCATCTTTGGAGCGGGATAGGAGCGGTGTGTTCACCGCTCCTATACCGCTCCTTCCCATTGAAAAGAATGGGAGACCGCGGTAAAACCGAGGCAATACCGCCGCAAAGCGCCGCTACGGCGGCGCTCTGCGGGGGGTGTTTAACCCTTTTTCGACCGCTCGCGGGGGGTAAAACCGCACCGCGAGCGGCCGAAAACCACGGTGAAAACGACGGTAAAGCAGCGCTAAATATAGCGCTGCTTTACCGTCACCGCGGCTCACCGCCCCAGTGTGAAAGGGGCCTTAGTGAAATGATGTCCACCTGTGTGCAATCTAAGTGTCACATGATCTGTCATTACATATACACACCTTTTTTGAAAGACCCCAGAGGCTGCAAAACATAAGCAAGAGGCACCACTAACCAAACACTGCCATGAAGACCAAGGAACTCTCCTAACAAGTAAGGGACAATGTTGTTGAGAAGTACAAGTCAGGGGTTAGGTTATAAAAAAATATCCAAATCTTTGATGATTCCTAGGAGCACCATCAAATCTATCATAACCAAATGGAAAGAAAATGGCACAACAGCAAACCTGTCAAGAGACGGCTGCACACTAAAACTCACAGACCGGGAAAGGAGGGCATTAATCTGAGAGGCAGCACAGAGACCTAAGTTAACCCTGGAGGAGCTGCAGAGTTCCACAGAAGAGACTGGAGTAACTGTACATAGGACAACAATAAGCCGTACTCTCCATAGAGTTGGGCTTTATGTCAGAGTGGCCAAAAGAAAGCCATTACTTTCAGAAAAAAACAAAATGGCACGTTTTAAGTTTGCGAAAAGAAACGTGGGAGACTCCCAAAATGTATGGAGGAAGGTGCTCTGGTCTGATGAGACTAAAATTGAACTTTTTGGCCATCAAAGAAAACGCTATGTCTGGTGCAAACCCAACACATCACATCACCTAAAGAACACCATTCAATTTTTTAGCAGTCGGGACTGGGAAACTGGTCAGAGTTGAGGGAAAAATGGATGGTGCTAAATACAGGAATATTCTTGAGCAAAACCTGTACCAACCTGTGTGTGATTTGAGGCTAGGATGGAGGTTCACCTTCCAGCAGGACAATTACCCCAAACACACTGCTAAAGCAACACTTGAGTGGTTTAGGGGAAACTTTAAATGTGTTGGAATGGCCAAGTCAAAGCCCAGACTTCAATTCACAGGGAAAAAAAGAGAAAATATCACAAAGACACTCCTCTAGCCTCCACCCATGCACCCCAGATTTTATTGAATTTATTTGGGCAATTGCAGCCCATATATGTCAATTTATATAGCGGAAGCACCTGGTTCACCAACGCTCTCCACTGCTGAACTGTGGGCACTGCAGATGACTTCCATTCAAGAAAAATGAGCTTCAATGCATAAAATGTTGTATAGAAAAAGGAAGCAACATTGATGGAATGGGACCTCCATCCGAGTACCCACACCCAGCAATAAAAAAGCCAGAACCCAAGGAACTTGTTGATTTAAAAATGCACCAAGCTCCTCCACCACCTCCGGCTTATAGGTTTGAAGGGCAGGACAGGACAAGACCACATGTATGAAGGTGCCTACCTTCATCCTACACCTAGAACAGTGCTTGTCAACTGTAGGGTAAATAATGTATATTCTCTGCAACGTTTAATATGCAGGGTGCAAAAACTTCAATTAAATTAACCTATCCCTAGCCAAAATCATCATTGGAATAAATTGCTATACCCCCCCTCCCCCCCAGTCTTCGGGAATCAAGGCCTGGAATATAATTTTGCCAAATACGGCACAATTGAGTGACCTTAGTTATCTCCGTCCCAGAAATCCTGAGATAGAAAGAGGAAAGTATCCTGTCCGTGTTTTTAGAAATCAAAAAGCACTCAACTGAATGTGATTCCAGTGTAACGGAATTGGTGAATTGTGCCCTAACCGCATGGCGCAATTGTAGGTACCTGAAAAAAATTTGGTTGGGGATATAAAAATTCCAGTTTCAGCTGGTCGAAAGTCAGTATAAATGCATTTATTTGTTATAAATTTAGAACCCTTCATATTCTCCTGAAAAAGTCAACAAAATGCATTGAGAGCTCAGAACAGTATCATAATTGATTGAAAGAAGAAACTTGTTCTACATACAAAGTGTTTAAATGATATAAGAGAAATACAGTAATTATTTTTTAGGGCAGTTGTTTTTTCCCATGGATTTCTGTAACATATATCATCCATATTGTAAGTGTTTGCATTCAAAAAAATGTATTGGATTAAAAAGGAAGGAAAAAAAAAAAGGATACATTTTCTTATATATAAGTTTTTGGTGATTTACAAGTAAGGTACACAAAATCTCAAGTTTCTTTTTCTTCTTAGTTTGACATAACAAAGAGGGATACTGGTATCTTTGATTCTTTTCATGCATTTTTTAAATAGTCATAAAAACAGTGTCTTAATATTTTAAAGGATCAGATAAATCTATAGCAAAGTGGAACACTCCTTTAATTACCTTTCTACAGTAAAAAAAAAAAAAGAGAGAAAATATTTTATTAATTTTAAAATGAAAATTTACAGAATGAGAACTAAAAAGACAATATTCTGCTATCTGAGTGTCTAGTGCTAATAAACAGTGAGTAGTCGTTATTTCAAAAGTCACAGAACAGAATAGTGTTTTGTGCCTTTTCTGCCAACTGTACTGAAATATTTAGGTGAGGCTGCCGATGAGCTTTGCACTACATGCTTAACTTGCATGCCCATATGTTTCCCTTAATATAACCCTGTGATGTACATATAAGTAATAGAATATAAACACTGCTAAAGTAAATTTAAGTTCAACCATGAAATAAAAAAAATAAAAAAAGGAAGCAAAAAGCAAAAAAAAAAAAAAAAAACCCTGCTACTTTATTTGAGTGCTGCACGGACTGACAGTCATTTTCAAATCAGACCTTCCAGAATAACAACTAAGTTTAAATAGAATGTTTTAGTATAAAGAAAGTTTAAAAGAGTTCTACAAATGTATTCAAAATGGTGCTTTTTTCCACACATAAAAGGCACAAGTCTTTTTAAAACTGAGAGTAGGAAGTAGTGACCATATTTTCTTAAAAGCCAAGAGCCGTAATTTTCACAGCGAGCAATCAGAGGAGTAAGGTTATATACGAATAGGACCTTTTAAACGCCACCAGAAAAAGCCAGAAAAATGACATCTCTTTTGTTAAAATGAAAAATATCTAAGTTTTTAGCCACTGAGTTATCCTGAAATACTAAAAAATATATAAAAAATTTGTCATAAAAGGAGAGAGCTAATGAGAAAAGGTCATAAAAGATTAAGAAAGGAGCTTGCCCTAGATAGGGGAAGTAAACATACAGAAGTACAGTATATTCAGTAATGGACTATAAAAAAGGTAAAGGATTTGCCCTTGGGATGTTACCCATAGTAACCTTTTAGAATACATTTTATTGCGATTATATCAGTGAATGAATTCTTACAAATTGCACTGGATTACTGTCCTTGTTTTATTGAACAAGTCTACTTGCTGTATCCTATAAAATACACCACCCCTTCCACACAACATAGGCTACCATTAACCACTTCCCACCCGGCCACTGCATATGTACGGCCGGGTGGGAGCTTCCTCCTTCTGAGTGGACGTTCAGGAATGATCGAAAGCCCGATCCCGATGCGCTCGTGTCACCCGGACATGGCGCATCTTAGATTGGCAGGAGGGCTCTGTGATTGGCCCTCCTGATCACAAGATGGCCGTGTCCAATCACAGACGTCATGTGATGAAAAACAACCAGCCGGTTGCTAAGCAATCGGCTTCTCCTCTCCTCACACGGAAGTTGTCGCTGAAGAGAGGAGAGCGGATCTCTGCAGCCGGCTGGTGATCAGTGAGTATGAGCTGTTTTTTACAGCTTTTTACTCACTGATCACCAATCTAGTGTCATCACACAGTAAAAATACACAAAGTAAACACACATGTCCCCACATGATCCCCAAAAATGTCCGTGATCACACAAACCAATTATTATACACTTAACTGAAATTTTTTTTTACCAAAAACATGTAGCAGAATACATTTTGGCTTAAATTTTATGACAAAATTTGATTTTATTTGATTTCTTTTAAAATAGAACAAAATATTGTTTTTTTTTTCCACATTTCCGCTTTTTTTTTCTCGCTTATATCGCAAAAGAGTCGTGAATAAATACCACCAAAAGAAAGCTATTTGTGCGAACAAAATGATAAAAATGTAATTTGGGTACAGCATTGTATGACCGTGCAATTCTTATTGAAAGTGCGAGAGCGCTGAAAGATGAAAATTGGTCTGGGAAGGAAGGGGGCGAAAGTGCCCTGTATTGATGTGGTTAATGACCTGTTATAATGCTTTTGGCGCGGCTCAGAGTAGACTATGGCTAAGCCCCGGTGGGTGGAGTGAATTGCATCACGGTGTTTGGAGTGGTGGAGACATTTAGAGTCCGCTCCTTATCGTTTGTTCACCTGGGCTGGTCGGGTGTAGCAGTGATCCTTTCCTCCATACAGAGGATACCATTAAGTTAAGTAATGATCTATATAACCTATTTTACTGATTGAGTGGTTTGCACTGTAAAGGACTGATGATCTAGCTAAAAGTGGAACACAAGCCCAGTCTTTATTTTCTAGTCTTGGATAGACAGGGAAATATACTACTGTTGACATCAATATATAAATGAGGTGGAAACTAGAATTATACAGCTGTTGTCAAAACAAGAGCAGAGAGGAAAAGAGACATATTTTCAAGTTGGCATGTCCTCTCACTTTGAGCTCTCCCCTCACTACTTGTTGTGTCTCCAGGACTGGAAGTTACAAGGAATCTCTCCAATAAGGACAGCAATACAAACTAAACATTGGTTCTAAACCTTGCCTGCTCTTTCCAAAAACAGGATTTTACCAGGTGTCCAACTTGAATTCCATTGGGTGGCTGTCAGTCCTCATAGTCAACTATGATCCCTGTATCTTCTTGACAGGGATAGCTGGAATGTTCCTTGGTGCATGCCCAAGCAAATAAGTTGAAAAGCAGCATGCAACATAGACTTTTAAAGCTTGCCGGAGTCATCATTGTGTAGCAATTATGTGTTGGGCGTGTTCCAATAGTAAACGATTTTGGAACACAGTTGTACATTGGCAAAGTAACGTACCGGTACGTTACTTTGAATTTCCCGCCGTGCCCACGTGCCGCAAGCTCCGTGACCGTGCCCGCAGGTCCCGCGTACTTGATCGCCGTAGGGATACCCGCGGTCGTCTCACGGAGCTCAAGAACGGGGAGATGCTGATGTAAACAGCATCTCCCAGTTCTGCCTAATGACAGCACACTGATCGTCTGCTCCCTGTCATCGGGAGCAGCGATCAGTGTGGTGTCACACACAGCCAGGCCCCCAGACAGTTAGAAACACGCCCCAAGGAACACTTAACCCCTCCCTGCCCCCTAGTGGTTAACACCTTCACTGCCAGTGACATTTTTACAGTAATCACTGCAATTTTATAGCATTGATTGCTGTATTAATGCCAATGGTCCCATAAATGTGTCAAAATTGTCCGATGTGTATGCCATAATGTCGCAGTCACGATAAAAATCGCGGATCGCCGCCATTACTAGTAAAAAAAAAAAAATTATTAATAAAAAAGCCATAAAACTATCCCCTATTTTGTAAACGGTATAACTTTTGCGCAAATCAACCAATCAATAAATGCTTATTTTTACCAAAAATATGTAGAAGAATATGTATCGGTCTAAACTGAGGAAAAAAAATGTTTTTTTATATTTTTTTGGGATATATATTATAGCAAAAAGTAAAAAATATTTTTTTTTTCTAAATTGTCGCTCTTTTTTTGTTTATAGCGCAAAAAATAAAAACCGCAGAGGTGATCAAATACCACCAAAAGAAATCTCTATTTGTAGGGAAAAAAAGGACGTCAGTTTTGTTTGGGAGCCACGTCGCACGACCGCGCAATTGTCAGGTAAAGCAACGCAGTGCCAAATCGCAAAAAACGCTCTGGTCAGGAAGGGGGTAAATCATTCCGGGGCTGAAGTGGTTAAATAAACTGACAAACTTTTCATTGTTAGTTGCATTCTCGCATCAAAAAATAAAATAAAATAAATCTGGCAGAGTGCACTAGGATAGTGTCAGATCGAAAAGGTTCCTGCAGGACCTGGTGATGTATTGGTATTTGTACTACGATCTGGATTGCTACTCTTGTTACATCACAGTCATTCGTCCCCTAATTTGCCTGCTTAGGTATTGTGAACTTGCCCGATGACTTAGTACTTCATACCTTCAACAGCTGGTGCAGTGAACAGCTTTTTTATGGGGTAATTTTCTAAGGTCTAAACTCAGTGTCCCCTCTCTTCCAATCACTCTATTGGCTTTCACTAACCCAACAAATACATTTAAAATACTAACAACAATCTACAAAGCCATCCACAACTCTTCCTCAGTTAGATCACCAACCTCACCTCCCGAAAAAAAAAAAAAAAAAAACAACCATACCGTTCTCTATGTTCCTCCAAAGACTTCCTGCTCTCTACCTCCTTTATCACCTCCTCCCATGCTCCCCTCCAGGACTTCACCAGAGCCTCTTCCAACCTCTAGAACATCTTACTCCAATCCGTTATATCCTACTCTATATACTTTTTGGCAACCCCTGAAAACCCATCTCTTTAGAAAGTCCTGTCCTGCCTCTAACTAATAAATTGTATTTTTACTTTCCACATTAGCTTTTCCACAACAGTTATTACCGTTTTTATCACTTGACTCTTTTTAGACTGTAAGCTTTAACGAGCAGGGTCCTCCGATTCCTCTTGGATTTAATTGTATTGCAACTGTACTGTCTCCCTCCATTTTGTAAAGTCCTATGCAATCTGTTGGCGTTACCGTATTTATCGGCGTATAACACGCACTTTTTCCCCCTTAAAATCAGGGGAAAATCATGGGTGCGTGTTATACGCCGATCCCTGCCGATCTCCCACTGATGTTTTGTGAGGGGAGCGAGCGGAGCCGATATACCGAAAGCCGCGTGTATTTTTGGCTAGTCTCGGCTCCTCTCGCAGTCCCGCCCACCTCCACTGATTGCGAGAGGAGCCGAGCGCCGACAACATAAAGAAATCCGAGTTCGGCTATTTTCGTAGTCCCGCCCCTGACTGCGAGCAGAGCTGAGACTAGCCGAACTCGGATTTCTGTATGTTGTCGGCGCTCGGCTCCTCTCGCAATCAGTGGAGGTGGGCGGGACTGCAAGAGGAGCCGAGACTAGCCGAAAATACACGCGGCTTTTGATATGTCACGCGGCGCTCTTCCTCTCCACTCGGCGCTAATTTTAAATCAAGCTGCACTGGGCAAGGCTGCACTGGGCAAGGCTGCAAAGGCACTGGGCAAGGCTGCACTGGCAAGGCTGCAAAGGCACTGGGCAAGGCTGCACTGGGCAAGGCTGCACTGGGTAAGGCTGCAAAGGCACTGGGCAAGGCTGCACTGGGCAAGGCTGCAAAGGCACTGGGGAAGGCTGCACTGGGCAAGGCTGCAAAGGCACTGGGCAAGGCTGCACTGGGCAAGGCTGCACTGGGCAAGGCTGCAATGATGGACAAGGCTGCAATGATGGACAAGGCTGCAATGATGGACACTGGACAAGGCTGCAATGATGGACACTGGACAAGGCTGCATTGATGGGCATTTAAATGTACGTTTTTTTCCTTAATATTCCCTCCTAAACTTGGGGTGCGTGTTATATGCCGATAAATACGGTATATAAATCTTGTAATATAAATAATACGCAAAGGTCCCAAAAATAAAAAAATGTTATTTCAATACATGATCATATTATCATCCAAGGACAGCACAGTGAGGAAAATTAATTGCAGTCAGTTGTCTTCTTGACAAACAGCAGAGCGAAGTAGTACTACCTTGTGTATAATAAAATCGAAATACTTGTGTTGAGAAATTTAGGCTGAACTCCAACTTATATAAAAGACACAGGACTGAATCATTCTTAAAAGTATTTTTTAAAACGCAACCTACATTTGACTTGGTATCGCCCTCTTGCACTCCC
This sequence comes from Lithobates sylvaticus, assembly GCA_028564925.1. Classification (NCBI taxonomy): domain Eukaryota; kingdom Metazoa; phylum Chordata; class Amphibia; order Anura; family Ranidae; genus Lithobates; species Lithobates sylvaticus. The sequence continues at coordinate 45,118,223 of CM053028.1, read as the reverse complement.
ATTACAGCAAAGCTCAGATGGGAAGAAAAAGCAGCATAAGTAGCCAATAAGTGTGTTGCAGTGCAAGGAGCATGGTGATAGGCAGAGAGAAAAATGGTAAAAAGATAAGCTCATCATGTGTGCTGCTTCACCTTTTACTGCTCAGTCACAGGCTGGGGAAGGACAAGATTATAAGTGTTATGCCCTATACACACGGTCGGAAATTCCGACGGAAAAGGTCCGATCGGATTATGTTGTCGGAAAATCTGATCGGTGTGGGCTCCATCGGACTTTTTCTGTCGGAAATTCCAATGGAAATAATTTGAGAACAGGATTATCAGACAAAAAAAATCCGATCTGACTTTTTCCGATCGTTTGTAGAGAAGTGCCACGCATGCTCAGATAAAAATAACGAGACCAAAGCTATTGGCTAATAGCCTCTACATAGTTCCGTTCCGTACGTAACAAACGTCACCACGTTCAGAATGATCGGATTTTCCAACAACTTTGTTCGACCGTGTGTATGCAACACCAGTTTCGGACAAAATCCGTCGGAAAAAAATCAGACGGATTTTGTGGTCGGAATGTCCGACCGTGTGTATACAGCATTACTTTACTACAGTATAGGAATGAGAAGTATCCTACTTTACCAGACAATACTGTGCTGTGAGACCGAGCTGCATTAATCTCAAAACTGAATGGACAGGAATCCAAATACTTTTAGCAAGAAAAACAGCTCTCATATACACTATATTACCAAAAGTATTGGGACATCTGTCTTTACACGCACATGAACTTTAATGGCATCCCAGTCTTAGTCCATAGGGTTCAATATGGAGTTGACCCACCCTTTGCAGCTATAACAGCTTCAAATCTTCTGGGAAGGGTTGTCTATGGGAATATTTGACCATCTTTTCCATAAGCGCATTTGTGAGGCCAGGCACTGGTGTTGGATGAGTAGGCCTGGCTCGCAGTCTCTGCTCTAATTCACCCCAAAGGTGTTCTATCGGGTGGAGGTCAGGACTCTATGAAGGCCAGTCAAGTTCCTCCAACCCAAACTCGCTCATCCATGTCTTTATGGACCTTGCTTGTGCACTGGTCCAAATAATTTGGTGGAGGGAGGATTATAGTGTTGGGTTGTTTTTCAGGGGTGAGCTTGGCCCCTAAGTTCCAGTGAAGAGAACTCTTAAGGTGTCAGCATTAGGGGTGCAACGGATCAAAAAACTCACGGATCGGATCGATCCTCGGATCAGAGTCACGGATCGGATCATTTTTCGGATCAGCAAATAATAATTGAATTTGCAAAAACCTGTGAAAATTCCGCCACCATATAGTCCCCACTGTAATATCCACGTCATCTCCCTCACTGTAATATCCACGTCATCTCCCTCACTGTAATATCCACGTCATCTCCCCCACTGTAATATCCACATCCTCTCCCCCACTGTAATATTGTCGGAGTATGGCCGAGTATTGGCAGGGTATGGCCGAGTATTGGCAGGGTATCGCAGAGTATTGGCAGGGTATCGCAGAGTATTGGCAGGGTATCGGCAGGGTAATGCAGAGTATCGCAGAGTATTGGCTGGGTAATGCAGAGTATTGGCTGGGTAATGCAGAGTATGGCTGGGTAATGCAGAGTATCGCAGAGTATTGGCTGGGTAATGCAGAGTATCGCAGAGTATTGGCTGGGTAATGCAGAGTATCGCAGAGTATTGGCTGGGTAATGCAGGGTATCGCAGAGTATTGGCTGGGTAATGCAGAGTATCGCAGAGTATTGGCTGGGTAATGCAGAGTATCGCAGAGTATTGGCTGGGTAATGCAGAGTATCGCAGAGTATTGGCTGGGTAATGCAGAGTATCGCAGAGTATTGGCTGGGTAATGCAGAGTATATGCTGGGTAATGCAGAGTATATGCAGGGTATTGGCTGGGTAATGCAGGGTATTGGCTGGGTAATGCAGAGTTTGTTTACAAGTGATCGCTCCGTCATTTGACGGAGCGATCACATTGTAAACAGTGGCCGGGTGTACAAAGATGGCCGCCGCTCCGGAGCTAGGCCGAAGCCGCAGCCTTTCCTAAGGCCGCCGGGTGTACCAAGATGGCCGCCGCCGCTCCGGAGCTAGGACGAAGCCGCGGCCTTTCCTAAGGCCGAGGCCGCGGAGCGCTCCGCGGATCGCGGGGTGTGCTGATCCGAACGGGGTGACCCGTTCGGATCACGGATCGGCGACGATCCGTTGCACCCCTAGTCAGCATACCAAGACATTTTGGACAAATTCATGTTCCCAACTTTGTTGGAACCGTTTGTGGATGGCCCCCTCCTGTTCCAACATGACTGCACACCAGTGCACAAAGCAAGGTCCTCACCTCATCCCAACAGAACACCTTTCATCCACATCAGTGCCTGACCTCACAAATACACTTCTGGAAGAATGATCAAACATTCCCATAGACACACTCCTAAACCTTGTGGACAGCCTTCCCAGAGAGCTATTAATGCTGCAAAGGGTGGGCCAACTCAATATTAAACCCTACGGACTAAGACTGGATGCCATTAAAGTTCATGTGCATGTAAAGGCATAGATCCCAATACTTTTGGTAATATAGTGTATGTATTTTATCTGTGTATGTAGCGGTTTGCTTGGAGTTCAGTTTTAATCATCCTGCAGCATCATGTGTTGACATTAAGTTGACTAAACTGGAAGCAGACATGACCTAAAGGTGTCTGCATGTATGGACACACATTTCCTATAGCTCCCAAACAGCCCTATGGCCCGGAAAGTTTTAATATGCAAATAGGGACTTTCCACCACAAGCTTACCCTTAGGGGTCTGCTGTGCATGATTGGCTGACATTTAAGGACAGTTATGTAAACACAGAGGAACCTAGATGCAGCCTAGACATCATGTTTCCTGAATTAAACTGTATCTGAGCACCGCAAAGCGAAAACACTATTTAATAAATTTTTAACATTCAAAGCAAGCTCACCCATCCATCCATGTCTCCATGATTTATTTTGTTGAGAAATCGCTTTGAAAATCCCCAAGGATTTATAGCCGCAGCCATCTTGAATAAAAGCAGATTATTTATGTATAAATTACTTCCTGGAATTCATCTGCCCTAAGCTCAGGAATGTAGACAGGAGGGTGTGCTTAGCTGAGAAAGCCCCTCCTCCCCTTTTCCAGATGGATAAAAAAAAAATGCCCATGAAAACTTCTGGGATGTTTGACATCATTTTTGTCTAGGCCAGAAACCAGAAAGAGAAAAATGTAAAAAGAAGAAGAAATGTAAAAAAATAAAATGTAAAAAAATAAAAGTTTAAAACAAGTAAATATTATATACCTTCCTATCCATTTGCTAATGCGAACTAACCGTATATACTAAAAATAGTAAATGTTGATTGAAAGAGTTTAGTTCCGACGGACAAAGTGCCACGCATGCTCAGATCACATTACAAGACCAAAGCTATTGGCTACTAGCCTCTACGTAGTTCCGTCGTACGCAATGAACGTCACCACGTTCAGGATGATCGGATTTTCCGACAACTTTGTCCGACCGTGTGTATGCAACACCAGTGTCGGACAAAATCCGTCGGAAAAAATCTGACGATTTTGTGGTCGGAATTTCTGAACGTGTGTACGGGGCATTAGAGCAAAAATTCTAGCACAGGACCTTCTCTGTATCTCTAAACTGGTACCCTGTAGTAATTTTTAAAGCGTCGCCTATGGAGATGTGTGGTAGATGACCCAGGATGCGTCCTCCAACTGAGTCTCCAGGCTCTTCCAGAGATACCAGCCTTGTTGCTCAGTCCTCTCCTGAAAAAGTCCTCCCCTGGATCCTCCAGTCGCTTGGCTTCTCCCCGCAGGCAAGACAGCACAGGACCACCCCTGGATCAGTAGGCCCCAAGACCTATGGGCCTGCCCCTTCAGTTGCGAAGCCTCAGGCCAGCCAGCCCCGAGACATAGAGCAAGGCAGCACACACCTTAGGCCAGGAGGGCCATGAGGTCGGGATTATTGAACCCCAAAAAATGGAGTCTGTACCTTAAATATCCTTACCCGGAAAGCACAGCAGGCAGACAACTCCCAGCGGGCTGTTTCTGAGTAAAAGGGGTACCCAATGCATTTAGCCTGTTGCATTTTCAACACTTACCGGTGGTGACAGCGACACCCATGGTCAAGTGGAAACTAGCACAACTCAGCCAAACTGGTACAGAAACCAGAACTTTACAATAATTAGTCTGAGCCAAACTGCAGCTTCAAACAACTTTAAATTTACAAAAATAATAGCGTCTGGTCATTAGGAGCAGGGCGCTACATGTATATATATATATATATAAATATATATATATATATATATATATATATACACAGATTTTAACTTGTAAGAAACAAGTGTCAGGAAAAGGCTTAGGCATGAAGCGGTTAAAATAACAAGCATGTTATACTTACCTGCTCTTTGCAGTGGTTTTCCACAGAGCAGCTCAGATCCTCCTCTTCGTGGGTCCCTCGCTGGCGCTCCTACCTTCCAGCAAGTGCCCCCATAGCAAGCTGCTTGCTATGGGGGCACTCATGCGTGCTCGCTCCTGAGCCCCACTCTGTGTCCCTGCCCCCCCACCCCCTCCTCACTGGCTGTAATTGGCTCCCACTGCTGTATCTGAGCCAATGTGGAGAGAGAGAGCCTCGACTCTCTTGCACATTGCTGGACGGAGATCGTGCTCAGGTATGTATTTAGGGGGAGCCTGCATGTATAGAATGCAATAAGGTAAGAAACCTTCTATCTGCAATAGAGGAAAGTCAGGTCACCAGAATGTCTGGATAGGCATGCGCACATCTCAGAACCAAATAGACAGCATTACATATCTTTTAGCAGCTAAAACATCAAACATATATGTATTTCATTGGTGTATAAAGCTGTAAGCGCAGATTTCAGATTTAAACAAAATAAATATATAAATGTTTAAAAAGAAAAGTTGCAACATTGTACAGATTCAGTCTAAGACTTGTAAACAATCCATTACTCAAAGGTCTGATTTAGTTTCACTTGCTGTCATCAGATTGAAATTACTAGGTTAAAATTGAGTGCATTCTCAGAATTGCTGCTCAGCAATCATACTCTCCATTATAAGATGGTGACGGCTGCCAGTTCTATATGAAAAAACCCACTAAACCTAACAGTACGAGTAGATTCGGTGTGAAAAGGCATCTTGAAACACTTATGACTGTAAAGTTCACACAGATGAAATTGAGATATTTGACATTGTATTTACATTTGCCGTACATCAGAGCACAAAATAAAGGTATTTATATATAAAAAAAAAGGCAATATGAAAAAGCTACATGCGCTGCTCTTTAAAAGCACAAAAAGGTACTTGTCATTTTGTAGCTGACAAAATACTTATTTATTTTCTGTTCTAAAAGTTTTAAGATATTTTGGGGGTGTGACATGAAGCCCAGACATTATTACCCTTAGGATGGGTTCACACGTATGCCGGACGCGGCTCGCAGCAGGGATCCAGTGCCAGTGGCGGCTGGTGCTCAAATTTTTTGGGGGGGGGGCGCAAAACAAACAGCCTCACTGTGCCATCAAACGCTGCCACTGTGCCCATTAAATGCTGCCACTGTGCCCATCAAACGCTGCCACTGTGCCCAACAAACGCTGCCACTGTGCCCATCAAACGCTGCCACTGTGCCCATTAAATGCTGCCACTGTCCCCTTTAAACGCTGCCACTGTGCCCATTAAATGCTGCCACTGTGCCCATTAAATGCTGCCACTGTCCCCTTTAAACGCTGCCATTGTGCCCATCAAACGCTGCCACTGTGCCCATCAAACGCTGCCACTGTGCCCATCAAACGCTGCCACTGTGCCCATTAAATGCTGCCACTGTCCCCTTTAAACGCTGCCACTGTGCCCATTAAATGCTGCCACTGTGCCCATCTAACGCTGTCACTCTGCCCATCTAACGTTCCCACTGTGCCCATGTAAAGCTGCCACTGTGCCCATCTAACGCTGTCACTGTGCCCCAAGTGCTGCCATTGTGCCTCAAATGCTGCCACTGTGCCCATTAAATGCTGCCACTGTGCCCATCTAACGCTGCCACTGTGCCCATCTAACGCTGCCACTGTGCCCATGTAAAGCTGCCACTGTGCCCATCTAACACTGCCACTATGCCCATCTAACGCTGTCACTGTGCCCATTAAATGCTGCCAATGGCACTTACCTTGTCAGGCGGCGAGCGGTGTCTCCTCATCTTCTCCCGCGCTCCTCCTGTCTTCTGCAGTGATTGGACGCCTAGGCGTCCAATCACAGCGCCTGTGACTTCAGCCAATCAGGGGGACCGGTAACACAGACCGGCAACCTGATTGGCTGAGAGGCGGGTCTGTGTTAGGAAGCGATGTATTCGCTTCCCTAACACAATACTGTGTAAGCAGCGAACGCAAAGCATTGCGCCCGCTGTTTACACTTCTGGAAGCCTATTAGAGCACACCGCTCTAATAAGGTCCCCTATTAGAGCTTTACAGCTCTAATAGGGTGCTTCCAGAAACACCCCCCCCCCCCCCCCCCCCCATCTGTAATTCAGATGCCCGGCGCCCGACAAGGGGCCGGACACCTGAATAGGGGGCGGCAGCGGTGACAATAGATAGATTCATGCAATGCATGAATCTATCTATTGGTGATAGAGCGGTGCAGGAGAGGGGGGGCGGCGCTCCTGCGCCCTCTATGCACGCCCCGCCACTGTCCGGTGCATCCCTGTTCTTTGTTTCAGGGACCAATCAGGCCCGAGTTTTTTGCCTGAATTTGGACCTGAAACTGAGCCTTATGCCGCGTACACACGAAGGGACTATCCCGCGGGATTGTCTGCTGGACTCGAGTCCGCCGGACAATCCCCTAGTGTGTGGGCCTTCGACTGACTTTTTTTTTCCCAAAAGTCCGGCGGACTAGGTTTTAAGTTTTGTTTTTAAAATTATCCGCTGGACTTGGCAGTCCGGCGGACAATACGGCCGTCTGTAGTATGGTCCGGCGGACCAAAAAGGACGCATGCTCAGTAGCAAGTATTTTTCTAGTATTTTTCTTTTTCTAGTCCCGTCGTACGTGCTGTACGTCATCGCGTGAACCGCCAGACTGTTAGCGTGATCGTGTGTGGGCAAGTCCGTTCGCTTTCAAGTCCGCCGAAGCCCACCTGGAAAGTCCGGCGGTTTGTCCGCTGGACTAGGTCCTGCGGACAAAGTCCCTTCGTGTGTACGCGGCATTATGCCGCGTACACACGATCGGAAATTCAGCCAGCAAAAGTCCGATGAGAGCTTTTGGTCGGAAAATGCTACCGTGTGTATGCTCCATCGACCTTTTGCTAGCAAAAGATTGAGAGCGGGTTCTCAATTTTTCGGTCGGAAAAAGTTCCGTTCGGAAATTCCGATCGTCTGTAGCAATTCCGCTGCGCAAAATTCCTACGCATGCTCGGAAACAATTTGACGCATGCTCGGAAGCATTGAACTTAATTTTCTCGGCTCGTCATAGTGTTGTACATCACCGCGTTCTTGACGTTCGAAAGTTCAGTGAACTTTTGTGTGACCGTGTGTATGCAAGCCAAGCTTGAGCGGAATTCCGTCGGAAAAAACATCCAAGACTTTTCCGACGGAAAATCCGCTCGTGTGTACGTGGCAAAAGACGCACAAAACCCCTGTGCAATCGCTCCAGAAATGTGTGAACCGGCTCCATAGAGAGACAGTCACAGTCACCTGTCATGCGAATTGGATGTGGAGAAACCCACATCCAATTCACATAAGTGTGAACCCAGCCTTAAAGTATAACTAAAGGCAAAACTTTTTTTTTAGAGAGTGGAGAAGCATTAGAACACTTGTGACTGCGTTGCTTTAACTGACAATTGCGCAGTCCTGCGATGCTGTACCCAAATAAATGTACATCCTTTTTTCCCAACAAATCAAGCTTTCTTTTGGTGGAATTTGATCACCTCTGCGGTTTTTATTTTTTGCAATAAACAAGAAAAAGACCGACAATTTTGAAAAAAAAGAGATACTGTTTTGGAGTGCCGACCATTCCTTTCCTGAGCGCGGAGCCGGAGAATGAATCAGCCAGCGGCCGTTAACTATAGAGCTGACTGAGGACCAGATGATCCCCGGCCATCTCCATGACCTTCGGAGGCCGGGTGTGACATTATGATGTCCCTTCTGGTGCTGGCAGATGTAAACACTGCTGGGTTTTTATTCCTGGGAAGCGGAGATCGTTTTTTTTTATTTATCTTAAAGTGCAAGTTCACCTTTACAGAAAATCTGAAAAGGTCCCGCTAACCTGGAGTCTGACAATCGTTCATTCTGACAGCTCATATCGCCGCTTTACCAGTCAGGGGATTTGAAATCCCTGCGGCTTTCTCCCCTCTTCGCCCATAGTGACAGGACGGGCTATGCGGGTTCTGATCGGTTGGCGCCACCCATGTGACGGCGCAGACCAATTAGAATGCTCCTAAACTTACAATTAGAACGTATCTGCCGACGAGGTATGTTTTGGAGATTAAAGGAAAGGGATGGTCAGCACTCAGGATGACATCCAAAATAGTATTTCTTTATTAAATGCATGCACAAAGCTGTAAAACAGCCTACGCGTTTTGGACGTTAGTCCTGTCATGGCTGATAAAAAACGAAATAAGTAACACATGATTAACCAACACAGGTGAATTAAAAATGCAAAAAGGGAAAAACCCGACATGACTCCACGCACTGAAACACATCACAAAAAATAGACATATGAAAAACCAGGCATATAAAAAGTGATCCACCACAGCATGCATATTTTTTGCAAAATGGATCATAAAAATAGTGGGTGCTACATAAAAATTAATAATAAAAAAAAAAAAGAAAAAATGTTTTGGAGATTAAGCCAACGGGATTTCTAAGCCACAGGCCAGTAAGGTGGTGACCTGATGTGTCAGTGTGGGTGATCGTCATGCTCCAGGTCAGCGGGCCGGGGGGGGGGGGGGGTGAACTTACCCTTTAAGCTTTCCAGCATAGAGGAGAGATGTGAGATGTGGGGACTCTCTGTAAAGAGGACCTGTACCCAGCCATACATGTATCGAAATTTGTGATGTTTACATTCCTTGTAATAGGAATAAAAGTGATAAAAAAGAAATATATAGAAAAAGTGTGAAAATAAACAATAAAGAAAATGAAAGCGCCCCCGTCCCCTCATGCTCGCACGCAGGAAGCGAACGAATACGTAGATCACACCCGCATATGTAAAAAACATTTTAAACCACACGTGAGGTATCGCTACCAATGTTAGAGCGAGAGCAATAATTCTATTAAAAGACCTCCTCTTTAACTCTAAACTGGTAAATTTTTAAAGCTTATTCTATGGAGATTTTTTTTTCCTTTTGGAGATTTTTAAGTATCAAAGTTTGGCGCCATTTCACAAGTGTGCGCAATTTTAAAGCTTGACATGTTTGGTATCTATTTACTCTGGGTAATATCATCTTTCACATTATACAAAAAACTTGGGCTAATTTTAGTGTTTTCTTTTTTAATTCATAAAAGTGTTTTTTTCCCCCCAAAAATTAGAAAATTGCTGCGCAAATACCGCGTGGCGTAAAAGAAATTGCAAAAACCCTAATTTTATTCCCTGGGGTCACTGTTTAAAAAAACATGTATAATGTTTGGGGGTTCTCTCCCTTGCTTTATCCAAAATGAAAAAAAAAAACTTTTACCTATAGTTCTTTAGTACTTTAAATCTATAGTTCTATAGTACTTTAAAGACGGTCTTACATTTGAAACTATGTGCATTTTCATAACTGCCACTCCAACATTGCTAACATGCAATAAAATTTACAGAGTAAAAAATATAAAACGATTGGTTCCCCAACACTAATGCCCCTTTCACACTGGGGCGTTTTTCAGGCGGTACAGCGCTAAAAACAGCGCCTGTACAGCGCCTGAATAAATCCGGCCCCATTCACTCCGGCTTTCACACTGGAGCGGTGCGCTAGCAGGATGGTCAAAAAAGTCCTGCTAGCAGCATCTTTGCAGCGGTGAAGGAGCGGTGTATTCACCGCTCCTATACCGATCCTACTGATCCTATTGATTTCAATGGGACACCGCGGTAATACCGCGGCAATACCACTGCAAAGCGCCGCTACAGTAGCGCTTTGCGGGGGATTTTAACCCTTTTTCGGCCGCTAGCGGGGGTTAAAACTGCACCGCTAGCGGCCGAATCCCGCGGCTAAAACGACGATAAAGCAGCGCTAATTATAGCGCTGCTTTACCGTCGCCGCGGCTCCCGCCCCAGTGTGAAAGGGGCCTTACTGATCCAGAGTTGCCCAGGGCTTCTAGATGCATCTTGGATGCTTGATCCCATCATCGAGGTTCCTCCATTTATTCTGCACAAACCCTTTGATTGCCTAGACAGATTAGAGCAGCTTTTCTCAACCTTTTTAACACAGAGGAACCCTTGAAATTACTAATAATAAATAATATGTCAAAAAGTATTATTATATATTATACAGGATTTATATAGCACCAACAGTTTGTGCAGCGTTTTTCACAGTACATTAGTGTGATGGTCACTGATGCCGTGTACACACGATCGGATTATCCGGCATACTTAGTCCGGCGGACCAGAGTCTGGCGGACAATTCGATCGTGTGTGGGCTCCAGCGGACTTTTTCTTCCCAAAAGTCCGGCGCACTTAGAAAGAAGTCTTGACTCAAAATTATCCGCCGGACTGCCGGTCGTCTGTGTGCTAGTCCAACAGACTAAAACCGACGCTAGGGCAGCTATTGGCTACTGGCTATGAACTTCCTTCTTCTACGTCATCACGTTAGAATCCGGTGGACTTTTGGAGTGATCATGTGTGGCCAAGTCCGTTCATTTCAAAGTCCGGCGGACCTCAGCTGCAAAGTCTGTTGGATTGTCCGCCGGAAAGTCCGATCGTGTGTACGCGGCATTAGAGGAATGCTCCTTACGTTTGGGGTAACTGGTAAGATCCTCCCCCCTTACAGATAGGGTAAAAGATCATTGTTCATAGTGGTTACTTATCTAAGAGGCAGAAGTTACTCACTGCTCAAGGAACACCTAGCAACTCTGAAGAAACCCTAGGGTTCCACCGAAACCCGGTGAAGAAATGCTGGATTGGGGGGGTAGAAGCCTTATCTCCTAAAATGAGTCTGAAAGGTTGAGGAAATTTCTGACTGGGAGTTTTTACGGAACAAATAAATTTATTGCTACAGTTATTTATTTATTTTTATTATTTATTCTGTATTAATTAAAGATGTACCAATGTTTCCAAAAACAGGTATACAAGTTAAAGTCACATGTCAAAATTTCACATTCCCAATTTTGTGGGAACAGTTTGGAGATGGTCCCTTCCTGTTCCAACATGACTGCACACCAGTGCACAAAGCAAGGTCTGTAAAGACATGGATGAGCGAGTTTGGGGTGGAGGAACTTGACTGGCCTGCACAGAGTCCTGATTTCAACCTGATAGAGCACCTTTGGGATGAATTAAAAAGGAGACTGTGAGCCAGGCTTTCTTGTCCAACATTAGCGCCTGACCTCACGAATGCGCTTCTGGAAGAATGGTCAAACATTCCCACAGAGACACTCCTAAACCTTGTGGACAGCCTTCCCAGAAGAGTTGAAGCTGTTATAGCTGCAAAAGATAGGCCAACTCAATATTGAACCCTACCGACTAATGCCCCGTACACACGGTTGGAAATTCCGACCACAAAATCCGTCTGATTTTTTCAGACGGATTTTGTCTGACACTGGTGTTGCATACACACGGTCGGACAAAGTTGTCGGAAAATCCGATCATTCTGAACGTGATGACGTTTTTTGCGTACGACGGGACTACGTAGAGGCTAGTAGCCAATAGCTTTGGTCTCGTAATTTGATCTGAGCATGCGTGGCACTTTGTCCGGCGGAATTCCCTACACACGGTCGAAAAAAGTCTGATCAAATTTTTTCCGTCGGAAATTCCAATGGAAAGCGTCGGATGGAGCCCATACACGGGCGGATTTTCCGACAACATGGTCCGAACAGACATTTCCCGTCGGAATTTCTGACCGTGTGTACGGGGCATAAGACTGGGATGTCATTAACGCTCGTGTGCAAGGCAGGCATTTCCAATACTTTTGATAATATATGTCTACTGACTAAAATGAGTTCCACGTTGCTGAAGTCAAAGCTGAGAAAGACCCTCTGGACTAGTAAAGGATTCTAATGCCGCGTACACACGAAGGACTATCCCGCGGGATTGTCTGCTGGACTCGAGTCCGCCGGACAATCCCCTCGTGTGTGCGCCTTCGACTGACTTTTTTTCCCAAAAGTCCGGCGGACTAGGTTTTAAGTTTTGTTTTAAAATTATCCGCTGGACTTGGCAGTCCGGCGGACAATACGGCCGTCTGTAGTATGGTCCGGCGGACCAAAAAGGATGCATGCTCAGTAGCAAGTATTTTTATTTTTCTAGTCCCGTCGTACGTGCTTTACGTCATCGCGTGAACCGCCAGACTTTTAGCGTGATCGTGTGTGGTCAAGTCCGTTCGCTTTCAAGTCCGCCGAAGCCCAGTTGGAAAGTCCGGCGGTTCACAAAGTCCCTTTGTGTGTACGCGGCATATCTCAGCAGTGATAAATGCTAAAGGCTCTCATATCATTTAAACGCTTCACCAGCAAGATCTCCCCACCAGAGCAACCAATGTCTACCACCCATTTAACATAGATACAAATATTCTCTCTTCTACTGCTACATTAGGAGTCTCAATCAATCTTGCAGAATCATTGTTCATAAACATATTTGCGAGTTCAACAGAAATATGGCCAAAAGAAGTGGGTACATACAGTATGGGTCCTCAGATACAGAGGTCTTGCCATTGAACACTCTGAGAGACGCAACAAATGAGGAATCAACTGGCTGGCAAATACCCAAACCTAAAATATCAGTTCTGAGAAGACATGTCTAGCTTAAGTACTACTAGGGAGCGAGATACACACATTCATGGAGATGACTGAACAATGGCGTTGACAATTAATTCCCCAGCTAAATTGAACTACCATTACAAACAAAGAAGCACACAAAGTGCACTCTTTTATAAGCCTTGGTTTAATGACTTCATGGGATTAAACAACCACACAATAAACTGTAACCTACCCTTTTCTTAGGGGTTTAGGCACTTATTATTGAGACCTCATATTTTTTGACAGTTGAACATATATAGCCCCGTGGTATTAAGGAATGATGGATGGCTCTTAAAACATCTTTTTTTGACAAGCTCTTGACTTGCGGTAATGTTTGCACAAGTGGAATTTAGTACTCAAAATCACAAACTGAAGAGGTATTACATTGACCAGGGTCCTAAAATGAAAAAGGACCAGAAAACCCAACATCAGAAGTCATATTATAGTAAAAGTTTGCTAGAAATGTTTACGCATATGAGGTATACATTAAAGCTGAACTCCAATGCCGCGTACACACGAGCGGAATGTCCGACAGAAAAAGTCAAGACGGGAGCTTTTCATTGTTAATTCCGATCAAGTGTATGCCCCGTCGGACTTTTTACGCCAAAAATTCTGCCGGAAATAGAAAGAGAACATGTTCTAAATTTTTCAGACAGAACCAATTCCTATCGGGAAAACCGTTCATCTGTATGCTGTTCCGACGTACAAAAAACGACGCATGCTCTGAAGCAAGTACGAGACGGAAGCTATTGGCTACTGGCTGATGAACTTCCTTTTTCTAGTCCCGTCGTACGTGTTGTACATCACCGCGTTCTAGACGGTTGGACTTTGGTGTGATCGTGTGTACACAAAACAGTTTCAGCGGAATTCCGTCAGAAAAACCTTCAGAGTTTATTCCGACGGGAAAACCGGTCGTGTGTACACGGCACAACTGTAGCCTCCATTCTTGCCCAGTTGTAAAAGTTCCTCTTCTTACTATGATATCACTGCACATTGTGAGCTTCTCAAAGTATGCATTAGAAGTTGTAGCAGGTCAGCTAGAGCCCACCTCATTTCCATCGAACCCCTTATTCCCCAGCTGAACTGTCCCCGGCCCCCCTCCACATTCACTGGATTTCAGTTCGGTCAATTATTGAGTCTCAGCATCTCAAGTGGGCTTTACCTAACAGAGACCCAGTGATTACATTACTGGGTCTAAAACTAGGTAACACAACTAAAAAAAGTTCTATTTAAATTGTAATTAGCATATCGATAACGGGGGAGGCATGAAACATAGAAAGCTAAATATAAGCCGATTACACTTCAGCTTTACGTTTCCCCCTCTTTATTGAGACAATTAGCACTGTACAAATACATGCTTATTGATTTTTTTTTTTATACCAACAGGACTCAAGTTTTAAACTTAAAGCGATGTTCCACCCTGAATTTAAAAAAAAAAACATTTGGAGGATATTTTTTTTTAAATATATTTACCAGAATCGCCCTGTTGCTATGTAGTCCTCCTAATCTGCCACTTCCTGGTCCGCGGAGGTCCTCGTCACTTCCTCCCTTGCCTGTGCTCCTGGGAAATGATGTGTCATCATTTCCCAGGAGTCTGTGAGCAGTACTGTGATGTTGCCATAACAATGGGGCGGGACATTGCTCCGTCGTCACCCGTTGTTGTGCCAACTTTAGAAACAATCGGCGCTGCGGCCGGTGATTCGCGAATGCGCGAGATCGAGAGGTGCATGCTGGTTACTCTCCAAAACAAATCCAGGAAGAGATCTCGATTGGGCTTCACATGCCCACAATCATGATAGCAACGGCCACAACAGGAGGCAGCAAATATTCAGTAAGCAATTTATATTTTTGCTAAATACTAGACATGTGCGTTTAGTTTCGTATGAATCGAAAATTCATACGAATTTCTGTAAATTCGAACATTCGAGAGGATCCGAAATACGAATTGCTATGCTTCCGAATTTTGTACAAAATACAACATTTCAGTTACGAATTTCTGATCCAAATTCCAATACAACGGAAAACGTGACTGGTGTTTTGTTGACCAATCAGAGGTTTTCTTCTGCTGCTGAGTGAGGGTTGGGAAAATTACCTTTTTTAATATGGGAGTGGGAGACTGGTACTGGTAGTCGATGGGAGAGTCAGAATTGGACAAAATAAGAATGTTCGTTAATTACGATTATTCGTTATGATGAAGGTAAAACCCCAGGAAGTCAGCGCAGCACAGGGATGGTGGGCGCCCCTCATAATGATAAATTCATCATAACGAACGTTCGTAATTGTTATGAAAATTTAAAGAACCTAAGGAAAATTCGTATTTCGTACGAATCCAAATTGAATTTCGGACAGGAAATACGAATTAACAGCTAATACGAAACGCAACGAAACCAAACAAAACAAATTTATTGATGGCGCACATGTCTCCAAAATACATAATAAACATTGTATACTAGTTTTTGAATTGTATTAGTAATAATGATAGGATCAATTAAAATAAAAATTATGTTTTTCGCCGGAACTTTGCTTTAAAGCTGAACTTCACTCAAAAGGGAAAGTTTCGCTTTTCTATCTCCTCCCTCCCCCTTTTCCATATTTGGAATGTCTTTTTATCTGGGGGGGGGGGGGGGGCGGCGATCCAATTAGAAGTTCGTCCCCTCCTTCCCCCACAGCCGCAGGTCCCAGGAGACCGCAGGACCATTCATGGGGCGCAGTGTGGCTGCCACATGCACGGTGGGCAGCCGGCTGTGAAGCTGAAAGGCATCACAGTTAGCTGCCCACAGTTAAGATGCCGGTGCCTGGACCCGAAGACAGGCAAAGAGCCAGGTCGGGTGAGGACATCGCTGGATCCTGAAACAGATAAGTGTGTGCTTATATATACATATATATACTATATATGTACCAATATAGTTCCGGAACCTCTCTTTTTTTTCCCCTTCACTTCCATTTGTTTGGAACGAGCAGTGCACTTTAGTTGCAGTCATCTTCTCTAAGAACACTACCCATAGTTGATGGTCTTCAGTCAATCTCTGGAGTGGGCAAGAGAGGTTGTCTACATTCCTGCACACAATGGGACCATGGAGAGCAAATGTAGCCACCTTCTAGCAGGAAGTCAGATCACAGCAGCAAAATAAAAAGTGATTCGGAGAAGGCTGGAGGTACTGTTCTGATTAATGACATGTACCTGAATAGAATTTTATTTTTTAAACCTGAGTTTAGAGTCACTTTAAATGTAAAATTAATAAAACATACTCAAAAACTTAGAACCTTTATGGCTTATCATCAAGAATGATCTGGGCCCAAGGACGATCCCGGTATGGCAGGTTGTCTCTTTGAATGAAACTGCAGTGATGAGATAGGTGTAAACATGTCCGCACAGTCCCCAAACAACAGGTCACCTTCAGGTTAATGTGTTTCAAGGTGGGCCCTCTTCATCAGTACCAGTGGGTCCGAACATCTGGTGCATTCTATTGCTCTCGCAAGGATGAAGACTAGCAGAAATGGTCCGATAAAAAAGAACTCACTGAAAAATGTATCATTATAATAAACCAATGCATCTGAGGGCCCATTATTTATTTATAATACGGCGCAACACAGCTTGTAGATGTACAAGACTGGATCCATCGTATATACCGTAGTCCATAGTAATTGCTCTACAAGAATATTTAATAAAAACAAATGGACTTGCTACGTTTAAAATGTTTAAATCCTTGAATTTCTTTTGTCACAATGAGGTATAAATGAATGTTTGGAGGTGTGCTACCTCAGCATGCCTCCAAAACATTAATTTATACCTTGGTGTGACTAAATAGCAAAAGGGAAGACACAGACCCAAAGGTCAAAAAGATGCTGCTCACCCCTATAGGATAGCAAAAATAGAAAGGAACAATCCCCCACGTTGGGGTTTTTAGGCAGCGTACAATTGAAAGAGTCAGAATTGGTATGTAATAAAGTATGAAATTTATTTATATAAAAAAATAATAATTAATAACATTGAGTTAGAACATGAGCTCCAGTGGGAATGGATGATACATCAATATAAAAAAGAACATGAATATACATTTGAGCAGACTAATGTTCACATAACAACAGTTTTATACATAATCTGTCGTAAAGGTGAACAGTGGTCACTGACGCGTTTCAACCCAATACAAGGGTCTTCCTCAGAGGGAAAGAGGAGTCTGCTAAACAAAGGAAAAATATCAATGTTAGTGGTAATAATATAGGTTACAGGGTGAAGAGGCTCCAAAATACGGAGCAAAGAATCCAAACACCATGAAGTTTATATTTACCACAAGGTGTATATCCTGGGAATAAAAATTGTGTGGTAAACCCACGTGGAGAGTTTTGATAAGGAGGACACCATCCACTAGTCCTGGGATGAGCCAGATGGTTTCTGCTGAAAATTCACCCGGGTCCCCGGGCGCCACGGAGCCTTACGGGACGTCACACGTACAGAATTCCTTTCCTTCTTCCCCCACTGCCAAGGCAGTGGTGTCCGGAGAAGGGGGAATATGACCTGGGGGGGAGAGCACAGGATGCGCAAGGGTCACCTAGAGGGTTATACTAGAGGTTAATGTGAAGGTAATATAATGTATATAACGGCCTAAAAGAGGCCTTTATTGGTTTGGGTATAGATTTGTGGTCATTTGCGTCATATCAGGTGGCCAGAGCATCAAAAAGTGCAGTGTGTGGGTGACTATCAACAAAAAAAGGAAAAATTTCAATTTAAAGCAGACAGCAACGAAAAGAAAAACTTTAAACGTAGTGCATGAGGTAGGGAGTGTGGGTGCGTGAAGGGTATGTGTTGGGGAAAGTGAGGGAGGAGATGGTTTCTCCAGTGAGGGGGAGAAAAGGAGGAAGGGAAAGGGAAGGAAAAAGGGGGGAGGGGTGGGACAGACAAGGGAAGGGGATAGAGAAGGGAGAGGAAAAATGGAAGGGGGCGGACGGAAGGGGAAGGGGAAGGGAAAAAGTGAGGGAGGGAAAGAGACGTGGGAAGCCAAACGATAAAGTGGGAGAGAGAAAACACAAAAGAGAACAGAAGGGAAGGAAAAGAGGGGAAAGCAATGGGAAGGGGGAAGGGGGGGGGGGAAAGGGGAAGGGGAAGGGGGAAAGGGGGGGGGGGAAAGGAGGGTGGGAGGGGGGAGGAATGGGGAAAGGAGAGGAAGAGGGGAACAGGGGGGGGCCGAGGACAGGGAGGTGATGTGAAGCTGGGAAAAGTGGAGGTAGTGTGGGGTGAGGTGAATGTGAGTTAATAAAAAAAAATGAATATAGAATAATGCGTGTGTGTGTGTAGATAAATGTCAGGAAGCTGGGGTCATACCTGTGGACGTAGGGCACCGGGGTGTTACCACAGTTTGCGGGTGTCAAGGTAATGCCACAGAAGACAGTAGTGTCTTGGAAAAAACCTCTGGGTCCAGATCACTAGCTTAGTGCTTGTTTGGAGTGGGGGCCTGGATGGATACAGGGCGCCCAATCTGGAAGCACAAAAAATGTTCATGAATATGAACACATAGTTGTTAACTAAGGGAGCAGCGTTGTCTAACAGGGACACTGCAATGCTATGGTATACTTAAGGGTGGTAGGTACAGCATAGGGTTTGTTGTCCGGACTTACCGCATCTCAGTCTTAGTGAACAATAGTCCTGTTCAGATGATGGCAGTACTGTTTGGTGACTGGCGCTGCTTTTATATGGCTAAATGGTCGACGGTGATATCCGGAAGTGGATCACCGGAAATAATCGGCAGAGGGATAGCCCTAATGGTCGGCGGTTGCGCACCTGTGTGAGATCCCCATTCAGATCAAAAAAGCCGCCAAAATGGGCGGACCACGTGTGGCGTCCCCGGCGTTCCTGGAAGCCGTATAGAGGCCCGTACCTACGTCACCCCTGCCGTAAGAGACGTGACGTACGCCCATCATGCGCACCAGCGGCGTCCCGCGCGTGCGCACTGAGGGGCGGCGTCCAGGGGTGTCCAGGGATGCCGCCGACGAGGATTATCACCAATGACCGATCACATGGGACCAGCCCAGATGTGTCGATCATGGGAAAAGAGGAGCCTGATCAGATGGAAATGTGTGGCTCCTTACCCTCGTCGGGAAGGCCTAGTGGCGCCACCTGGGGGCACGGGCGATACAGCAAGTGGGCAGATCCCAGAAGTGGACAGTTGTCCTCCTTGATTATAGTTATTTGACCTGCAGTGAATAAAGGATGACAGATTATGTTGAGCAGGAGGTGAGGAATATATAAAAAAAAAAAAAAAATAATGATGAAACTAAAATAAATATAAAAAAAAGAAAATGAAATAAATAAATAAATAAATAAAATAAAAATGATAGATAAATATAAATATGAAATTAAAAATAAAAATAAAGTGACAAAACGTGAACAGACCTCCCATCTCAACATGACTGCAGGAAAATAAATATAAAAAACAACAGCTCAGTTCAGACATGAATGACATGCATAACAAAAAACTGACTGGTTCTAGTATGGAAATATGAAGTCCAGACATTTTAGGAGATCATATCAATGAAGTACATACTATAATTTGTACAAAAATTATACATGTGAGACACTGGTTATATGTACAACACATGTATATCGAGACTCTGGTTGAGGACTGGCATTCAGCTATCTATCATTTGGTTTAGTTTACCCGTATAGCAACTAGAAGGAGGAATGTTAATATACAAACAGGTTATTGTTGTATTATATTGTGTTAGATATCAGAGGGAAGCGGGGAACATACATAGATTATTTGCCAACAGATTAACCCGAAGGTCGTTAAACTATCCCTGAGGTGGGAATTGCACAAAGAGAGGGAAGACGAAGCAGGAGCTGCAAAGACGGTGTCCAAAATGCCATCAAGTGTAGTTAGCAGGAGGTGTTTCTATTGGGTCTTGCCGGAAACAAAGCCCTTTAAAAAAGGGGCAAAGGAGATGGACTCATTCAGGCCCGGCGCCGTTGTGGCATTGAGTCTGTGTATCCATCTTTGCTCGTATTGAAGTAGTACTTTGTTCCAGTCGCCACCTCGGTCGGGTATGTGGATCCGATCGAGGGCGGCGAAGGTAACTGTGGGCATTACATAGTTATGTGCCAATACTACATGCCGTCCCAAGGGCAGGTAGTGGTTGCCTATCTGCATACTGTATATGTGTTTGGACAGACGTCTGTGGAGCTCCTGCTTCGTCTTACCTATGTAGAACGCACCACATTCACATAGCATAATGTACACAATTCCTCTTGTTTGACAATTTACAAAGTGAAATGGGTGAAACATTTCCCCGTTAGGAAGGGGGAATATTTTTTCACGTTTCATGTATTTACACACTGAACAATGGCTACAAGGAAAGGTACCTACAGTAGAACAGTGTTTTAGCCTTGTAGTCTCATTTTTAAATTCACTTTGCACGAGTTGATCGCGTAGTGAGGTGGCTCGTCTAAACGTTATAGCAGGAGTGGTGGGGAGAAATTGACTAATTTTCGGGTCGTCCTTTAAAATGGACCAATGTCGTGAAATGATTTTTTTGATACTCTCATGCTGTTTGGAGAATCTCATAATGATCCTGGTAGAATCCATTTCAGAGTCACTTTTGGCCTTCTTTTGTGCAAGTAAGTTGGATCGAGATTGCGCAAAGGTACGGTTGTAGGCCTTGCGCAAGCAAGACCGGCTGTACCCGCGTGCCAGTAGTCTGGACTGGAGGAGGCCAGCTTCTGTATTAAAGAGTATATCATTTGAACAGTTCCTGCGTATACGCAAGTATTGGCCATAGGGGATGGACCGTTTTAGTGTAAGTGGATGAAAGCTCTCCGCATGGAGGATTGTATTTCCCGCGGTATTTTTGCGGAACAGGGTGGTGTAGGTAGAATTGTCAGGTGAACGACCGATTAGTACGTCTAGGAAGGTCAATTGGTTGTGGTCATGAGTCATGGTGAATTTCAAATTGTGCTCATTATGGTTGAGCTGAGCAAAAAATTCTAATAGTAGATCCTCTGGTCCATCCCAAATGACAAGTATGTCGTCAATGTACCGTAGCCATGTGGTGATATGGCTAGTGTACAAAGCGAGGCCCTTGTCATTCAGGAGGGATTGTTCCCACTCCCCCAGGTACAGGTTGGCGTAGGCCGGGGCACAGCATGTGCCCATGGCTACGCCCTGCACCTGGAGGAAGTGGGAATTATTAAATGAAAAGAAATTGTGATGTAAAATGTAATTCAACCCCTCAATGATGAAGTCATTTAGTGAATCATCATATTTGGGGTTGTGTCTTAGTGTCCTCTGTATGGCTGCGATTCCTTTGCTGTGCGGGATCGAACTGTAGAGTGCCTCTACATCGATGGCCACCAAGATGGCTTTTGAGGATAAGGCTGTAGTATTTATTGTCTGCAATAGATGTATGGTGTCCTTAAGGAAGGACGGCATGCCTACGACAAACGGTTGGAGGTATGAATCTATGACCTTACTGAGGTTCTCTGAGATATTGCCTCGACCGGAGACAATGGGGCGCCCCGGAGATTGGGCCATACATTTGTGTATTTTTGGCAGACTATAAAAGGTTGCCACTTTGGGGTATTTGGTCCTAATATAGTCATATACATCCTGAGTAATGGCTCCTCTGCTAAATGCAGAATCGACTAGGTCATAAAATTTACTGTAGTATATGTGTATTTGTTTTATAGGGATTGGTGTATACCAATCCCTGTTTTCCAGAATCTTTTGACACATTCCTACGTAGTCGGTGTTATCCATAACAACTACGTTGCCTCCCTTATCTGCAGACTTTATGGTAATATTAGTGTTTAGCCGTAATGATTCAATGGCTTATCAAAACTCTCCACGTGGGTTTACCACACAATTTTTATTCCCAGGATATACACCTTGTGGTAAATATAAACTTCACGGTGTTTGGATTCTTTGCTCCGTATTTTGGAGCCTCTTCACCCTGTAACCTATATTATTACCACTAACATTGATATTTTTCCTTTGTTTAGCAGACTCCTCTTTCCCTCTGAGGAAGACCCTTGTATTGGGTTGAAACGCGTCAGGGACCACTGTTCACCTTTACGACAGATTATGTATAAAACTGTTGTTATGTGAACATTAATCTGCTCAAATGTATATTCATGTTCTTTTTTATATTGATGTATCATCCATTCCCACTGGAGCTCATGTTCTAACTCAATGTTATTAATTATTTTTTTATATAAATAAATTTCATACTTTATTACATACCAATTCTGACTCTTTCAATTGTACGCTGCCTAAAAACCCCAACGTGGGGGATTGTTCCTTTCTATTTTTGGTGTGACTAAATAGAAGGATTTATCCCTTTTCAACACATCTTGTAGCATGTGAACGTGGCTCACAAGTTGACAAAAGTTGGGGACCTCTATCCTATATTTACAACTGTCTTGGGCTAAAGGTGGACCATATCAACCATGTGTGCTGTGCATAATAGTATATTGTCCTCGTCACCCTTAATCCAAGATATCTAAAAGCACTGAGCCATGGCTATATTTGTTTGAAGGTGTCAGTAAAGAGGATTCTTTTTACTGATGGCGAGAGTGGTGGAGCCCAGG
This sequence comes from Lithobates sylvaticus, assembly GCA_028564925.1. Taxonomy (NCBI): domain Eukaryota; kingdom Metazoa; phylum Chordata; class Amphibia; order Anura; family Ranidae; genus Lithobates; species Lithobates sylvaticus. Next base: position 45,095,715 of record CM053028.1, on the reverse strand, counting down.
CTGTGGGGAGGTTTCTTGTTTCTTCCCCAATACACCCCCCCTCCTTTTTTTTTTTGTACCCCAATGGGACCATGACAACTATCCCAGTTATATTCACAATGTGAAAGACAAATCCTCTCTATAGATATGAACCCCTTTGTGGTTCACCCTACTGTCGCTTCCCTATTACAGTAAAACCTTGGATTGCGAGTAACTTGGTCTGCAAGTGTTTTACAAGACAAGCAAATTTTTTTTATAAATTTTAACTTTTAAATTTAGCGAGGTCTTGCAATACGAGAAGGGTCACGTCCCATTTTAGTCAATGAGAGCTGTCTTAATTTGAACAACTTAAGTCGCTCCGACTTTAGAAAAGTTTCCTGTGCTACTTCAAGGTGACTTCTATCCAACTTGTGCCCATAGACTTGAACCACCTCAATACTGGGCACTTTCGCCCCCTTCCTTCCCGGACCAATTTTCAGCTTTCAGCGCTCTCAAACTTCCAATGACAATTGCGCGGTCATTTTGTTCGCACAAATAGAGCTTTCTTTTGGTGGTATTTATTCACAACTCCGTTTTATTTATTTTTTGCGATATAAGAGAATAAAGAGAGTCAATTTGGGAAAAAAACAATATTTTCTTCTTTCTATTTTAAAAGAAATACAATAAAATCAAATTTTGGCATAAATTTAAGCCAAAATGTATTCTGCTACATGTTTTTGGTAAAAAAAAAATCCCGTCAAGTGTATAATAATTGGTTTGTGTGAGCACGGACATATGTACGCAAATAATCATGTACAGATGTGCGCAGGTGTTCACGGACATATGTGTGCTAATGATCATTGGGATATGTGATTTTACTGTTATATATGTGGGGGACAGGTGTTTTGGGGATCATTACTATGTGGGGACATGTGTTTTGGGGACATATGTTTTGGGGACATGTGTGTTTTACGTGTGTGGGGACACTAGACTGGTGATCAGTAAGTAAAAAGCTGTAAAAAACAGCTCATACTCACTGATCACCAGCCGGCTGCAACCGGCTCTCTGTTTACATCACACGACGGCTGTTATTGGACACGGTCGTCATGTGATCAGGAGGGCCAATCACAGAGCCCTCCTGCCGATCTGAGATGCGCCGTGTCCAGGTGACACGAGTGCATCGGGATCACGCCGCTGCGCGGGAACGGGTGCACGCGATCCCCCTCCTTCTGAGGGAGGGTTGAGCATTAGTGTTTTTTTCACAAACCCTCCCCATAGCTCATTTCATCTTTTTTTTTCTTTCTGCTTTTCTGCCTTTTTGAGCTTTGGTTCGTTTATTTTAGCTTTTTCAAGCTCTTGTTCGTGCGTTTTTGGGCACTTAGGCGTCTTTTCTGCTCGAAAGCTCCTCTCAAAAACACAAGTTTAGTGGGGGGGGGGGGTTCTGCCTGTAAGAGCATATGCCTGTAAACTCCTGAAAGAGCCATAGTGTGCACGGACATATTGGCTAACATGAAGGGGCGTTTCCAGGTAGAAAAAAAAATTGAGCTCATAAATACTCAAAAGCCCGTAGGAGCTGCTTCTTTGAGCTCCTTTGAGATGCAGTGTGCATGAGCCCTAAGGAGGGTTTGTGAAAAAAAATAGCTTATGCTTAAAAAAGCTTGAAGAAGCTCAATAAAAACAGGCACAAGAACACAAAAAAACACAAGCTTCTTCAAGCTGAAACAAAAGCTCAAATACCTGTAAAAGCAGCTTTTTTTTTTTTTGAGCTGCAGTGTGCATGAGCCCCAAGTCGGATCTTAATTGATGTGATTTGGATCCGACATTACAGGAAGATTGGAGAAGTAAAAAACTGCGCTTAGAGAAGAAGATTAGGAAGATTACCCAGGCATTCCCTGAAGCTGTCTCGAAGTTGCTGTCACATTGCTATAATCTTTTTATATGGTCTATAGACTGAAGGACTTATGAATAAATGGTTGTGGAAGGAATCATCTGAGTTTCCATTATTTCTTATGGGGAAATTCACTTTCATATACGAGTGCTTTGGATTACAAGCATCTTTCTGGAACAAATTATTATCCAAGGTTTTCCTGTATTAGGATCAATGTTCCTAAAACTGGGGACTTACGAACGCTCGACCTACAAACAACTCCTACTTACAAACCGGCGCTGCGGGGACCCTATGCCGTTCTGCGGGGACATCGGCCGCTCTGCGCATGCGCCGCCAGAGGGAGCCACGGAAAATGACGGAAATGTCCGTAATTTGCCACGCATGTGCAGAACGGCATTCGACGGAACATCGGAAATGTCCGTAATTGTCGTTCTGCACATGCGCGGCCGACATTTGCGAACATTTACGATTTGCAAACAGGAGGAAAGTCCCTAACGGGTTCGAAACCCAGAGACCCCCTGTACTAAGGTATTTTACTTTCTGTTCTATTTTTATTGTTTTTTTTCTCCGCATCTTCGGGGGAGCTTTGTGTTTTATTTTTTTTATTATAATTTTGATCAGCATTGTATTTTTGTTCTCTTGCAAAACTGCAAAATAAAGAATTGAAAAAAAGAGAATTTTTTTTAGGCACAAATAGAAACTTCCCTCCTGCTTTTTGTATCCGTATGTGCATTGATATGAATGGAACCATACCTGTGCATCCCTTTGTAAACAAAAGCCAGACCCCTTTCCCACCATAATGTACTGTTCATTTATTCAGATAAAATGGTTCACACAGAAAACATGGTATCTATATGATCACCCTTATAGCCAATTTCTCCGCCAGGTCGCAGGTTAACAGTAAAAACCTGAAATGGCAACCTCAAAACTAAAACCCTGAAGTTGTGGGATGCCCGGTCTTCGAAACGGAATAACAGACAAAAAAGTCAGGTTATGTTATTTTTAACTTGATAACAGGAAAAAAAATATTTTGACAATTTTTGATCCATGTTTACTGGCCCTTTAAATGAGGAAAGGTATTGAGAACACTTTCGAACATTGTCATAAAAACGGTGTGTAGGCAGAAGCTAAAAGATAACTGCTTAGGGCAGCAAAAAGAAAGAAAAAAAAAATATAAAAAAATAAATAAAAGAAAAAAAAAAAAAGCTGGCTGGCATTGCAAGCTTTATTGCTGACCTGTGCAAAATGCTCTTTCAAATAAATATTTCATAGGTTCATATGAATATTTTAAGCATGACAACTACACATAAACACAAAGAGGGAGAGTGCTCAAATTCACTCATGAAAGACTATTAAATCATCAACTGGCTCCTGACAGAATCCACTGTATATGGCAACAGTGAGAGGCTGGGAGACAGTTACAGCGATTTCAAGACTGCTAATTTAACTTGTCTTGAAACCAACCAATACTCAACGTGTCATCATCACTGTCATAGCGCTGAAGTCTGAAAAGCCTCCAACCTAAAGCAGAAAAGGTCTTCAAGTGCCACCCTTCTTGTCTGCCGCTTGAAAATCTAATTGGTTCTGTTGACAGGCTTGGGAATTGTTAGAGGAGATCTCCGTTTAATCTCCAAGGGGCGAGCTCACAGCTCCATATCCATCTCGTAGCTCGGGCTCCTTAGCTGTCGCAAAGTGACTCTGATGACGGGGCAAAGCTCCTCTGTTTCAGCTGTCTTGTGACTTCTGTTAAGTCAAATTCAATAAAGTTTGTCACTCAATAATCTGAGAGGCAGCCAACAAAACCGCTTTGATCAATAACAGCTTGCTTCCTTTGCGCTTGGGAAGGTGACCTATTAAAGATTAAAACCACACCTGCTGCTTTCAGCTCCGAACATCTTTTTACTTTCAAAAAAAGAAAATCCGTCCATTAAGAGATGTTTAGCTATTTCTAGTAGACATAAATATTTCATAATTGAAACTGAATATATGATTAAAAAGCTAGTAGGCAAGTGTGGGTAATGCTGAACTAGAAAAATGTGAAGTCTTTGGAATAAAACCAGCTTTTTTTATTTTTTTCCTTATCCAAGACGTACTATGAGAACGGCAATTAGTTCTTTCCGCCCCCGGCCTTCAACTCATGGAAATTATTCAATACTACTTATAATATACACTTTTTAACCATCACCGTTCAAATACTACATTCATTTTGCAAATACTGGATTTAATTTTTGTTCAGTCTGCATGCATTCTGGTTTACTTTGCTATATTTTTTTCAATGTATTTATTATCTTTGGTATAAGAATTTGGTACAGGTCAAACAGTCCGCATTGCAGGTACAGAGCAAGTAAGACAAATAGATGGATCATCAATAAGGCAAACTGGTATCCAATAGACACTGTAAAAGGATCAGTAAAGATGTGACGTTGTTGCTTGTCAGAAACCATGAAATCAGACCGAGACAGAAGTACAGTTAAATCACACTTGTTTAATAATAAAAGTAAATAGAACAAACGTAGTCAAAACATAGCCAGAGTTCAGTAACCGGAAAGGATAGTCAGAAAAGCGAAACGTCAGGGAGACGGAGATGAGCTTAATAAAACAGCAAGCAGGATCTAGAGCCAGAAGGGATGTCAGCCAAGCAAGTCTTCTAACAGGAATGCAGGAGATAGTCTCTGTCATGTTGACTAAGGTGAAAGCAGAGATCCACTGGGCTGAACGGCTTAAGTAAGCAGGACTGACGAGCAGGATATCATGAACAGCTGAGTAACTGTGGAGAGATAGGAGCTGGCAATTAGCCGATAGCTGAGCTGCCAGCTCTGAGAAGGAAGGGCTGAGCTCAGCCCTGACATTGCTGGAGCGTATCTCGGATTAATGAGAAGTGTTAATATCAAAAGTCACATCATACGTATAGCGTATAGGACAAGAAGACCAAGATGGTCAGCCAAGATGGAGAAAAAAAAGAAAAAAGGGAGTGGGGGAATGTATAAAGAGAAAGTAGAAGTAAAAAAAAATGGGGGGTGTGGAGAGAGAACAGGAAAGAGAGGGTTAGGCCTGTACTATAGGAGGACAGAGGGAAGGGAAGGAGAGGGAGGCTGGCATGGGGGACCTCCACTACACCAGGTTAGTGAGACAGAAGGCAAAGAGGGGCACACATCTTGGAAGAAGTTGAGGGTGACGTTAGGCAACCCAAGGATTCCAGATCTTGTCAAATTTTTGAATGGTTGTTGGTAAAGGTGCTGGTCAAATGTTCAATAATATAAAAACCATCCAACCAGGTTTCAACTTCAGAGAAGTAAACTGCTTCCTCAAAGCTTTGGCGATGGTCAGTTTAGAGGCCAAGATTACTTTGCTATATTTATCAACCCAGACAAAATGCATGGACAAGAGAGAATTTGTTGAGGTCAACGGGCCAGGTTCTCACCAGTGTGTTGAGAAAAAAGACCTACATGCTGCACTCTAGGTATGTTGAGCTACATTTTCCCATCAAAGTTTTTCAAAAACAGAATTCCCTGCATCTGAAATGCATGCCAACGCAACGTACTTTATAGTAATTTTTATGTTATATATGAGCTCTCAGTTTATTGCCTGTTGAAATGCTTTTCTATATTCAGAAAGACCATTTTTTCTGTCGACTGCCAGAAAGAGGGCGTGTCTTATCGCAACTCTTGTCACAGAACAGGCACAGCGCCCTACATTGGATTATTTGGACACTACACCCACATTTTTTTCATCTGAGAGATATTCTTCACATCTCCCCATGCCCACGTACAAGGCTTAGTTGATATAGCTGTGCTGGGCAAAAAAGGGAACTCTGATTGCAGATACAGATACACACCAGCAAATCTGGAGATCCCAGACTAGGAGGCTGCCAGACATTTAGATCCACAGGGAACACATTGGTCACCCATAAAGACAAATCTATATGCTGTTACCTTACAGCAGTAAGGTAAGGGGACACCTATACACCACGTTGCACTGAAGACAGGAAGTCACCAGCTAGTTTCACTCCATCCAAAGAGAGTGGTCACCAGCACCTTACATTTTTCAGGCACTGAAGATATACAGTCACCATCCATCTTGAACTTTATATATAAAAAGACTATCGCTTATACATTAGCACTTTAGTTTACTTGTTTACATTGTATGAAAAGAAGATTTTGCATGTACACAGTATCTATACGGACCAGTTTATGATGCCTGAGATTATTATTGCCTCCACCTGAGAAGTATTGGGAGAGCATGTGATACCTTTCCTTACCATACACCTTTTGTTTCGATCAACAACTAAAGGACACTTATTGTTAATTTGCTAAAGGACTAAAGCCCCATACACACGGTCGGACTTTTTCATCAATTTGGTCCGATCGGACAAGGTTGTTGAAAAATCAGACCGTGTGTATGCACCATCGGACAGTGTTCGTCGGTTTGTCCGTCGGACAAAGTCTTATCTCCTGCTGGAAAGATTTCCCGTCAACCCGGTCCGATCACACCAAATCCGAGCGTGTGTACGCTTGTCCGACGGACAAAGTGCTACGCATGCTCAGAAGAAATTCTGTGACGGAAGCGCTCGGTCAGGTAAAACTACCTTTCCTAATCGACACAGCACATTCGTCACGCTGCAATGTTAAAATGTCTTTAATGCAGCGCATTCTCTTTTTCTTTACAATGCAACAAGAATGACATGTTTTAGCTGCTCCTATTCACCCGCACTTCTCACAAACTTACTTCTTTATTACTTTGCAGCATTTATACACTACATGTTTATTTTTACTCTGAACGGAAAAGAATCTTTGTTATTTTTTTACCATGATTTGTCTTTTTTTTTTTTTTTTTTTTGGGGAATAAATATTTTAATTTTTTTTTTTTTTTTTTTTTGGAGGGGGGTTGTGTGTCTCAAATTACCAAAAACACATTATTTACATTTGTATTTCTTGCTTAAATTTACTAGGAGGTTGTTTGTTGTTGTTGCCCCTTGTTAATTCTACTTTAGGATTAGTGAAATGTACCAGCCTACTCAAAGAAAAACTGTCATTGTAGCAAAGTAAAACACAATAGTCAATGATTATTTCAAATCAAAAAAACCTTTATTTAGGTCACACCAACAAACCAAAGAGGAACGCAGCCATGGTGAAACTTGGGGAATTTGCAAAGTCTTGGCCCCCCACGGCAACCATCATTGTCCAAGCGTAGAAAATTGGGGGCCTGAGGAGTACGTATATTAAGGGGAGTGCAATCTGGTCGTGAAGTCCAAAGTATCCGGAACTGCAGCAGATGCCATCTAGGTCCCCAGGCTCTGGTACTACAAGAGGCTCCATCTTCTCTCACACCAGACTGATTGCAGGTCGTCACTCTCAGGTCTTCCTTCCACGCTTCCTTCCACGCTGTGGCTGTCGTGCTGGTGGGGTGGCAGAAGGAGGAGGAGGAGGAGGAGGAGGCGGAGCATGGTAACTATGGCAAACATGTGTGAGTGGGGTCATCTCCCCAGCCCTACCCTTATTTAGGACATGGAGGATGAGCCCCTCACACATGTTGCGTTGCCCCACCTCCATACCCATCATTTTTGTGACAACCACCGAGCCAAAGGTCTCCTCGTCGGCGGGTGTGGCATGTAGGGAGTCTGAAGCCTCTCTGATCATCCGGAGCGCTGACTGTGCCGCATAACCCCCCCTTCTCGCCCTTTTGTACGGAGGGCGGAGGGGAGGGGTTTGGGTGTCAGTCAGGCTCCGAGGCCTAGCCCCCTCTTGGCTGCCACTACCCAGCTGGTGGCTGCCACTAACCCCTGCCTCCTCCTGACTGCCACCTTCCACAGCCACCTCCTGGCTGAGGTCTTCCTGTGTAGGAAAAAGGGACATAGTTTCAGTTATTTGTTCATCAAACACACACAATTCTCATCTAGTGACTGGTGCAAAATGTTTACAAATAGAAAACCATACAATTCTCAGCCCAGCAGTTTAGATTCTGGCCCCAAATGTCTCCCACACCACTGTCTGTTGATATGTCAACCACGTTAGGAACTAAGCAATTGGCGATCCTGAATTAAGTGAACATCATTCATTATTCCCATAAATGGTAACAAAACTACTATACCTGGAACAAGCTGGGCTCCTCCACCTCTTCCAGACTGGAAGGCCCAGGTTGCTCCTCGGAAGCCTCATCAGGGGTGGGCTGTGCGCAAGGAAGCGTGGAAGGAGGAGTTGAGGTTGGCTCCGTGACATCAGCCTGGTCCTTCAGAAAATGGAGACTCTGATAGTACCAGAGCTTGGGGACATAGACCTCATCTGCTGAAGTTGCAGTTTCCTCAGACTTCACGACCTTCTTCCTCTCCCTGATATACGCACTCCTCAGGCTGCCAATTTTCTTTCTAATATCATCAACAGTTGCCGTGGGGAACCTTGGCTTGACAAATTCCACAAGTTCCTCCAGGGCTGCGTGCCTCTTTGGTTTGTTGGTGTAATGTGGGTGTATACCCTGCCACAATATGGGAAAATCCCTGTATTTGGCAATGAAGAGGGGGAGAAAACTCATGTCGTTGAATCCCTTCATATCAATCTCTGCAAGACACAACAACACACCAAACCCTATAAATTATGTCAGGCTAAACTCTCCTAATCTTCTCCATAAAGAAGCCTCAAGTTCAAATCAGTCTAGGCTAGTTATGTACCAACGTTAAATTGTACCTTCGTTTGTAGCGATCGTCTCGTGTGAGTTTTCTCTCCCCTCGTCTCCCAGATCGTGGCTACGACACAGGCGTGTGACGTTTTATATACACTGCGCATGCTTCAAACTCCGCCCGCCCCTGACGATCTTTCTCGTCTATTCCCCACCCCTTCTCTTTACGGCGTAGTGGGGAGAGCACATGGCGGGGACACAGCAGGTGCGCCACAAATATCCCACCAACGAGGAGGAGGACGAGGAAAGTCCGGAGGCAGAAACGTCCCGATCCCGGAACCTGAAATTCAAGGCCTCCAATATGTCATTTGGAGAAATGTTGGAGATGGTGGACATATTAAAGAGGAGCGACTATGATGGGAAGTATGGGCCTTACCTCAACCCCAATGTCCGCAAGGCCAAGATCATGTCTAAAGTTGTGAGAAGGCTGTACAATAATTTTGGGGTACAACGATCCAAGGAGCAACTCAGGAAACGCTGGTCAGACCTGAAACTGAGGGAGGCCGATCAGTACAGAAAGATCAAGAGAATTCTTCAAAAAAGTAAGTAGTTGTGTTTTGTGTTTGATTTCTTGCTTGCATACTGCTCCATTGTGTTTTGATTTTTACCAAGTTGTACATTCCAAAATGGCCACTTTCAGGTTCGTCTGTGCATTCGATCGTACTCAGCCTCGATCTTTCTGCCACTGTCATGGTCGTGTGTGTGTGCATTCGATCGTACGCAACCTCGATCGTTCGGCCACTTATAATACGATGTTTGGTGTTTTTTTGGGGAAAGGAAGTTTGTTCTCACTAGAAATGTCATCAAGAATGTAAAGCCAATTTATTCAATGTAAAGGAGAGGTCACTCAGTAGCTGTTTACCCATCTGGACTCTAGAGCACTAGTGCTGGGACACCCAAACCCCCTTTTTATTATGCTTTTCCACACATGTGCTCCAGTGGATACTAGAGGGGGGTCTCCATCACACAAACTTCTACCAAAAAGCTAGTCAGTTTAGCACCTTTACAAAGTGACTTCATTCATGTAGTTGACATTTGTAACTGGCCAAACTAAAATAGTGTCCGTCACTTTCAAGCAATGTTTGTCATTTCCTATTTCTGCCCTCAATAGCTTGTGTTGCTAAATCTTCCTTTTGGACATTCTCATAGGGGAGCGAAAACTTGGGCCGTCTGAGGAAACCCCCAAACCAACACCTACCAAAAAAGGGGAAAGAGCAGAAGCAGAGGAGGAGGAGGAGGAGGAAGGAGAGATCATCGAACTTGGAGAAATTGTCACCACAACAGGTGAGTGTGGGAGAACACAGCTACTGGTAAGCTAATCCATGTATGGCTGCCTCATTTCCAACACCCCATTTTTGTTTGTTTGTGGTTTTTAGGTGACGTGGATGTTGTGGAAGAAAAATCGCACTTTACCACAGAGAGTGCCCACGTACTCATCGGAGAGATAATGGTCTGCAATAGAGATCTAGATTACATAAAGCAAAACATCAATGATGTTCAACAAAAATTGAAGAACATCATTGATATTTTAGGAAAAATATGAAAACGCACCAAGTAATTAACACACATTTGTGCCAGCTTCAGAACACATTTGCAACTTAAAAACTGTCTGAAATTTGGAACATGCACACATTGTGTCCACATGTGCTAGCTCCCACCATGGTGGATGAATGGCAACGTTTTTTTGGGGGTGGCAAACACTTTACGAACTACGAAAGTGGTTGTGGTGAAGGGGTTGCACCCCCAAAAAACGTCCATTCATCCCCATGATGGAAAATGGCACTTTTGAAGCTTCTAGGCATGTGTTTTACCATCTAATGACCATTTTCAGTCCCAAATTGTGTGCATGTTCCAAATTTCCACTTTTCGGGGGTGACCCCCCCATGTGATGAAGGCAAGATCAAACACACTTTGAACATATAGTCATGTCTGATCTTGTCTTCACTTTACAAAGTTGAACTTTCCAAGTTCCTAGGTTCTGTTTTGCTCCATGCCTGGTTTTACCAATTGCGGAATGTTTGTAAACAATGTTGTAAATAACCAAGATGTTGTCAGTTTTGGCGTGAAGATTGTAAACGCACTTGGGAATGTTTTCCTAGTAAACTTTTATTTTTCTAAATGTGTGGCTTCCTTATTTAAAAAACACAATGCATTATGTATGTAAAATGAAAAGGATATGGGGGGCAATGGGTGTTATTTACTAAAGGCAAATCCACTTTGCACTCCAATTTTCTTTCCCGGGGAACTTTTTCAATGCACTTGTAGAGCATAGCGGATTTGACTTATGTAAATGACACCCACAGTGCTTTGTACGAAAACACGGAGCACAGCATTTTGGAGAATACACACATGTCAGACCTGGTGATGAAAAGGAGTATTTTGGGTGTCAGTTATGCAGTACAAACCTTCTCTAGACCAAAGATTAGGTAGCAAACACACAACATGAGAATAATCTTTTTGGGAAGAAGAGACTGTTACCTCCTTTTGCCCAGAAAGTGCATTCCCACTGTCGAAGGCAAAGGGAAAAAATGTCAAAGTAAAATAAGCTAAAAAGAAGACTGAAATGACATGAAATCATAGGTTGGTTAAAATATCAGATTTATTAAAAAATGCCTCTCACACATCGTCAGGCAGAGCAATGGCCCCCCTACCCACAAAGTACTGCATATATTGGTCCCGGACCACACGGGCATTTAGAGGGGGCAAGCCTGGACGTGCCACTCGAAGGGCTGTGAGTTCGGCATTTGGAGGGCCCTCCACATCTGGGCCAACGGGCACCACATAGTTCCTGTTATGTCTTTTGAGGAAGTTGTGCAATATGCAACAGGCAAGAACTATGTGGTTCAGTTTGTATTCCGCCAAGTTAAATGCCGTCAGGAACAGGCGGAAGCGGCTGGCCAGGATGCCAAAAGCGTTCTCCACAACTCTTCTGGCTCTGGACAGCCTGTAGTTGAAGACCCTCTGGTCCGGGGTGAGGGTCCTCATCGGGAACGGCCTCATCACATGGGGAGTCAACGCAAACGCTTCATCTGCGACAAAGACGAAGGGGAGTCCTTCGGCATTCTCCTCTGGAGGTGGCAAGCACAGACTGCCACTTTGGAGACGCCAGTAGAACTCCGTGTGCGTAATGGCCCCACCATCCGATATCCGGCCGTTCATCCCCACGTCCACATACATAAACTCGTATGTTGCCGACACCACCGCCAACATCACTACACTATTAAACCCTTTATAATTATAATAGTAGGACCCCGAGTTGGGCGGTGGGACGATGCGGACGTGTTTCCCATCAATTGCCCCTCCGCAGTTAGGAAAGTCCCAACGGCTGGCAAAGTGGGAGGCCACAGTCTGCCATTCCTGTGGCGTGGAAGGGAACTGTGGAGTGAAACAAGAAAAAAAAAATTAGTCACTTTGCACCTAAACATTGCAAGCAGATTAGACAATCAACATCTTGGAACAAGAGCATTGTCTAAAATTGGAGGCTGGAAAGTATTTGCACAGAAAAGTAGAGGCTCCCCTTCACAGATTACTCACCCCCCCATCAATCCCCCCACTTCTGATGGGCCATTGGCAATAACTAGGGGTTTTGGGGGGGGGGGGGGGGGTGGTGGACAGCTAACCCTCTGCACTTCATTGATTGGCAAATGGCTCAATAATGTGGGCTATTTTGGCCAGACCCTCTGTACTTAACACTATTGGCAGGCCACAGTAAAGATCAAATAAAATTTCAACCCCCCCCCCCCCCCCCAAAAAAGGCAGGCACAGTGTGACATTATTAAATTACCAAGCAAGCTAATAGGAGGGAAAGAAGACAAAAAAATAGGAAATGGAATGTATGGAGGCAGTCCCTTGCACTACATGCTTTGCTGAATTCATCCCTAAAGATGCGCACTATAAAGAGGTAGGTATATAGTGTGTATGGACCTTGGGAAAGCCAGCAGATAAAGGATTGGTACCATCTGACAGAGCAGTTGGGGGAGGGGGTTCCTAATGAGTTTGCCCCCCCCCCCCCCACCAAAAGAACAAAAAAAGGGGGCTCTACATGAAGTAAACCACACAGCAAACATTTGTGCATATTTTAGGGGGTGTTTTGGGGCAAACAATACTATGCAGCAGACAAAAGACATTGCTTAAGTGACTAGGCCATAGGTGTCTATTGGGGCAGAAGAGCATGCTGGTGAGGTAAGTGAAGGGAAAAATGCATGCATGAAGGAGAAAAGGGGCACAGCATATTAGAACATATTGCAATCATGGTAATTAGGGAAGGAGGTCAAAAATACAAGTCATTAGCAAACAGAGCATACATAGAAGGGAATAGTAAAGTAGAAATGTTACCTTAATATAGTCCTCCTGCAGGACCTGAATGATGGCAGAACAGGTCTCTGGAATAATGATTCCCAGGGCCTGGGGAGAGATACCTGAAGAGAACTTCAAATCCTGAAGACTTCTCCCTGTCGCCAAGTACCTCAACGTGGCAACAAGCCTCTGCTCCGGAGTAATGGCTTGTCTCATGCAGGTATCCTGCCGGCTGATAAAGGGGGTCAGCAAAGCCAAAAGACGGTGAAAATCGGGGTCCGTCATCCTGAGAAAGTTCCTGAAATCATCAGGATTATTCTCCCGGATCTCACGAAGCAAAGGCATGTGCGAGAACTGGTCACGCTGAAGCAACCAATTCTTGGTCCACATACTCCTCGTCACTCTGTTCATGGACGGGTCTTGGGTCAAAGCTAAAAGCCCGACACCAATTCCGCGTACAGCACGAACTCGGCGACGAGTACGCACGGGAAACATCGCTCAGAAGGTCACAAAAGGTCGGCTGGTCAGAACGGACAAACAGAAAGCACCGATAAACAGCAAGGCCTGAAAGAACGAAGTGAATACCAGCAACGAGCAGACAATAAGCAGTGCAAATCAAAGCGTCCTATATCAAGATATAGGCCGCAATGACCAACAAATGCGAACTGACTACACGCACTAATAAACAGATACGCACGACAAGCACAAACTGAAGAGCAGTAACGATCTGAGTCAGAAAACTGAGAAGCGCGAATCTTAAGTCACCAAACTTCCACTAACTCTCGATAAACACGGGATCAGCAGAAGGAGCCCAACGGGTGCCTGACGTGGTGCTGAACTTCCCTTTTGTAATCTCGTGGACGACGACTTACGTCACGACGTTCTTCCGGACCGGATATTCCGACAACGTAGTCCGACCGTGTGTACGCAACGCCAACATCGGACAAAGTACGTCGGACAAAGTCCGACTGACCTGGTCCGCGGATTGTCCGAGCGTGTGTATGGGGCTTAAGAGAGAAGCAGAAAATATCACAAAGACACTCCTCTAGCCTCCACCCATGCACCCCAGATTTGATTGAATTTATTTGGGCAATTGCAGCCCATATGAGTCAATTTATATAGCGGAAGCACCTGGTTCACCAACGCTCTCCACTGCTGAACTGTGGGCACTGCAGATGACTTCCATTCAAGTAAAATGAGCTTCCATGCATAAAATGTTGTATAGAAAAAGGAAGCAACATTGATGGAATGGGACCTCCATCCGAGGACCCACACCCAGCAATAGAAAAGCCAGAACCCAAGGAACTTGTTGATTTAAAAATGAACCAAGCTCCTCCACCACCTCCTGCTTATAGGTTTGAAGGGCAGGACAGGACCAGACCACATGTATGAAGGTGCCTACCTTCATCCTACACCTAGAACAGTGCTTGTCAACTGTAGGGTAAATAATGTATATTCTCTGCAACGTTTAATATGCATGGTGCAAAAACTTCAATTAAATTAACCTATCCCTAGCCAAAATCATCATTGGAGTAAATTGCTATACCCCCCCCCCCCCCCCCAGTCTTCAGGAATCAAGGCCTGGAATATAATTTTGCCAAATACGGCACAATTGAGTTACCTTAGTTGTCTCTATCCCAGAAATCCTGAGATAGAAAGAGGAAAGTATCCTGTCCGTGTTTTTAGAAATCAAAAAGCACTCAACTGAATGTGATTCCAGTGTAACGGAATTGGGGAATTGTGCCCTAACCGCAATTGTAGGTACCTGAAAAAAATTTGGTTGGGGATATACAAATTCCAGTTTCAGCTGGTCGAAAGTCAGTATAAATGCATTTATTTGTTATAAATTTAGAACCCTCCATATTCTCCTGAAAAAGTCAACAAAATGCATTGAGAGCTCAGAACAGTATCATAATTGGTTGAAAGAGGAAACTTGTGCTACATACAAAAGTGTTTAACCACTTCCCGCCCGGTCAATAGCAAATTGACGTCCGGGAAGTGGTTTCGTTATCCTGACTGGGCGTCATATGACGTCCTTCAGGATAACAGCCGCCGCGCGCCCGTGGGGGCGCGCATCGCGGCGATCGGTGGAGCGGTGTGTCAGTCTGACACACCGCTACACTGATCTCGGTAAAGAGCCTCCAGCGGAGGCTCTTTACCACGTGATCAGCCGTGTCCAATCACGGCTGATCACGATGTACACAGGAAGAGCCGTTGATCGGCTTTTCCTCACTCGCGTCTGATAGACGCGAGTAGAGGAGAGCCCATCGGCGGCTCTCCTGACAGGGGGGGTATGCGCTGATTGTTTATCAGCGCAGCCCCCCCTCAGATGCCCACACTAGACCATCAGGGACGCCCCCAGGACCACCAGGGAAGCCCCCAATACCACCAGGGAAGCCCCCAGCATGTGGATGGCCAGGTACATCCCCCATGGCCATCCACATGTTAAAAAAAAATGCCAAAAATATGCCAATCAGTGCCCACAGATGGGCACTGATTGGCACATCATATTTAATAAAAAAAAAAGTTAAAAAAAGGGATGCAAAAAGGGATGCCCAGCAATGCCACCCATCAGTGTCATCAGTGCCACTCATCAGCGTCCATCAGTGCCACCTATCAGTGCCCATCCGTGCCCACCCATGCCCACCTATCAGTGCCCATCCATGCCACCTATCAGTGCCACCTATATGTGTGCATGAGTGCCCGTCAGTGCCGCCTATGAGTGCCCGTCAGTGCCGCCTATGAGTGCCCGTCAGTGCCGCCTATGAGTGCCCGTCAGTGCCGCCTATGAGTGCCCGTCAGTGCCGCCTATGAGTGCCACCTATCAATGCCCATCAGTGCCCATCAGTGCCGCCTATCAGTGCCCATCATCAGTGCCAACTCATCGGTGCCCCCTAATTGGTGCCACCTCATCGGTGCCCATCAGTGCCGCCTTATCAGTGCCCATTAGTGCCGCCTTATCAGTGCCCGTCATTGAAGAAGAAAACGCACTTATTTACAAAAAAAATTAACAGTGACAAAGAAAAACTAGTTTTTTTGCAAAATTTTCGGTCTTTTTTTGTTTGTTGCGCAACAAAAAAAAATCGCAGAGGTGATCAAATACCACCAAAAGAAAGCTCTATTTGTTGGAACAAAATGATAAAAAATTTGTTTGGGTACAGAGTAGCATGACCGCGCAATTGTCATTCAAATTGCGACATCGCTGAAAGCTGAAAATTGGCTTGGGCGGGAAGGTGTCTAAGTGTCTGGTATTGAAGTGGTTAAATGATATAAGAGAAATACAGTAATTATGTTTTAGGGGACGTGTTTTTTTACCATGTATTTCTGTAACATATATTATCCATATTGTAAGTGTTTGCATTCAAAAAAATGTATTGGATTAAAAAGGAAAGAAAAAACTGATACATTTTCTTATATATAAGTTTTTGGTGATTTACAAGTAAGGTACACAAAATCTCAAGTTTCTTTTTCTTCTTAGTTGGACATAACAAAGAGGGATACTGGTATCTTTGATTATTTTCATGCATTGTTTATAAAAACAGTGTCTTAATATTTAAAGGATCAGATAAATCTATAGCAAATTGGAACACTCCTTTAATTACCTTTCTACAGTAAAAAAAAAAAAAAAAAAAAAAAAAAAGAGAAAATATTCAAATACAAATTTTTAAATGAAAATTTACAGAACTAAAAATACAATATTCTGCTATCTGTCTAGTGCTAATAAACATGGTATAATGTTAATGAAGATCACAGCTATTATAAACACAACAACTGGAATTTTGTTGGCTCGTAGTGCACAAACCGTTGGAACGCAGTGCCTGGCAGATAAGACATTCTAACAAAGTTAGCAGTCATCAAATGCAAACATGCAAGTAATAACCCATCATCAGTGTTCTCCTACTGTTTTCATTTATTCCACTCCTGTAAACAAGGTGTATGTAATGTTAGGTGTTGAAGACATTGTCATACATTACAAAGCTTTTAGTTGGCCAGTTGAGGCATGAAAACATCTCTCGTTTCAATTCAAAGAATGATTCTCTAGCTTTTAAAAATTATTCTCGTGAATGGATGCAAATGCACGCCTTGATGATTGTTTTTTAAAAGGTGGAAACACAGCAGTAAACCCGATACTTAAAGTGCAGAAAAAAATATATACATATTGAAATAATATATATGTAATTATTATAGTGTAACACACTTAGACACACACACATTTATATAAATATATATATACAAATCTTTATATACAAGTGTGTGCGTAAATATTTTAAAAACATAATACAAGTCGACTGTTACCCTAGGAAATTAGTATTTTCTGTAGAGTTCTGTAGAGTAACTTCAAAGTGTATTTCCACTTCTGCAGTCAAATTTGAGAAAATGTCACTACATGTTTGTAATGTGTTGCTAATCACACAGCATGTCTAAAAAAAATGTTTTAAACATTTTAGTTATATACATACACACAGTATCTCACAAAAGTAAGTACACCCCTCACATTTTTGTAAATATTTTATTCTATCTTTTCATGTGACAACACTGAAGAAATTACACTTTGCTACAATGTAAAGTAGTGAGTGTACAGCTTGTGCAACAGTGTAAATTTACTGTCCCCTCAAAATAACTCAACCACTGGCAACAAAAGTGAGTACACCCCTAAGTGAAATTTTTTAAATTGGGCCCAATTAGCCATTATCCCTCCCCGATGTCATGTGACTCGTTAGTGTTACAAGGTCTCAGGTGTAAACGGGGAGCAGGTGTGTTAAGTTGGTGTAAATCGCTCTCAATTTCTCATACTGGTCACTGGAAGTTCAACATGGTACCTCATGGTGAACTCTCTAAGGATCTGAAAAAAAGTATTGTTGCTCTACATAAAAATGGCCTAGGCTATAAGAAGATTGCCAAGACCCTGAAACTGAGTTGCAGCACTGTGGTCAAGACCATACAGTGGTTTAACAGGACAGGTTCCACTCAGGTCTTATCATGGTTGACCAAAGAAGTTGAGTGCATGTGCTCAGCATCATATCCAGAGGTTGTCTTTGGTCAGCCCGTCAGAGCTCAGACAATACGCTGGATACTGCATCAAATTGGTCTGCATGGCTGTCATCCCAGAAGGAAGCCTCTTCTAAAGGATGATGCACAAGGAAGCCCACAAACAGTTTGCTGAAGACAAGCAGACTAAGGACATGGATTACTGGAACCATGTTCTGTGGTCTGATGAGACCAAGATAAACGTATTTGATTCAGATGGTGTCAAGCGTGTGTGGTGGAGAGTACAAAGACAAGTGTGTCTTGCCTACAGTCGAGCATGGTGGTGGGAGTGTCATGGTCTGGGGCTGCATGAGTGCTGCTGGCACGGGGGAGCTACAGTTCATTGAGGGGACCATGAATACCAACACGTACTGTGACATACTGAAGCAGAGCATGATCCCCTGCCTTCGGAGACTGGGCCGAAGGGCAGTTTTTCAACATGATAACGACCCCAAACACACCTCCAAGATGACCTCTGCCTTGCTAAAGAAGCTGAGGGTAAAGGTGATGGACTGGCCAAGCATGTCTCCAGACCTAAACCCTACTGAGCATATGTGGGGCACCCTCAAGCAGAAGGTGGAGGAGTGCGAGGTCTCTAACATCCACCAGTTCCGTGATGTCGTCATGGAGGAGTGGAAGAGGACTTCAGTGGCAACCTGTGAAGCACTGGTGAACTCCACGCCCAAGAGGGTTAAGGCAGTGCTGGAAAAAAATGGTGGCCACACAAAATATTGACACTTTGGGCCCAATTTGGACATTTTCACTTAGGGGTGTACTCACATTTGTTGCCAGCGGTTTAGACTGTTATACAAGCTACTTTACATTGTAGCAAAGTGTAATTTCTTCAGTGTTGGCACATGAAAAAAGATATAATAAAATTTACAAAAATGTGAGGAGTGTACTCACTTTGTGAGATACTGTAATATATATATATATATATATATATATATATATATATATATACACACACACACATATACACACATACATACACGGTACTGTATACACTAAATTACCAAAAGTATTGGGACACCTGCCTTTACATGCACATGAACTTTAATGGCATCCCAGTATAAGTCCGTAGGGTTGAGTTGGCCCACCCTTTGCAGCTATAGCTTCAACTCTTCTGGGAAGGCTGTCCACAAGGTTTAGGAGTGTGTCTATGGGAATGTTTGGCCATTCTTCCAGAAGCACATTTGTGAGGTCAGGCACTAATGTTGGACGCGAAGGCCTGGCTCGCAGTCCCCACTCTAATTCATTCCAAAGGTGTTCCATCGGGTGCCAGTCAAGTTCCTCCACCTCAAACTCGCTCATCCATGTCTTTATGGACCTTTCTTTGTGCACTGGTCCAAATTATTTGGTGGAGGGGGATTATGGTGTGGGTTTGTTTTTCAGGGGTTGGGCCTGACCCCTTAGTTCCAGTGAAGGGAACTCTTAAGGCGTCAGCATACCAAGACATTTTGGACAATTTCATGTTCCCAACTTTGTGGGGACAGTTTGGGGGTGTTCCAACATGACTACACACTAGTGCACAAACAAGGTCAATTCACAAAGCTAACACACCACGATAATGATACTTATTTATAAAAAGTGAGTTAGTTTTAGTTGAGTCCAATGAGATTTAAAATTGCAGACACATGACTAAATTAAAGGCACTTATCCTTTTCATAAAGCTTTGTCAATTAAACCTATCCAATATTTGAACTATAACAAACAAAACTTTTGGCTGGACTAATCCTTTAAGAACAGATGTTAAAACTATGCTAGCTCAACCTCCACAGTCTCTTGAACTAATCTACATGCACAACCCCTGAGCCTTACTGCTTGCCTCAGTCGGACCCACTGATTGTTCTTAATCATGTCTTGACAAAAAACGTATTCCACACCAACCATGCTGGTGCACTGAGCCCGCAAATTATAGCTCCATACTACAAGGTTGCACAAGTTAGTGGTAAGGAAGGTATCAGCCTGGAAAGGATAAAGGCAAGTAGTGAGCCCTAGCTGTGCTATTGAGATAAGTAAGCTCAGGTGCAGGGGGTTTCAGGGAACAAAAACTTAGAATGGCTAGGAAGCCCAATGCCCCATACACACATGCAGAAATTCTGCCAGCAAAGGTCAGATAAGAGCTTTTTGGTCCAAAAATGCAACCGTGTGTATGCTCCATCGGACTTTTGCAACGGAATTCCAGCCAGCAAAAGATTGAGAGCATGTTCTCAAATTTTTCGGTCGGAAAAACTCTGATCGTCTGTACCAATTCCGACGTGCAAAATTCCTACGCATGCTCGGAAACAATTTGACGCATGTTTGGAAGCATTGAACTTAATTTTCTCGGTTCGTCGTAGTGTTGTACGTCACAGCGTTCTTGATGGTCGAAAGTTCAGCAAACTTTTGTGGTCCCGTGTGTATACAAGCCAAGCTTGAGCGGAATTCCGTCAGAAAAAACATCCAAGATGTGTACGCGGCATGAGTGTAGTTTTTATTAATGTGAAACTAAAGTCCCATTATAAAAATAACTTGTTAGCAGGTATAATTTTATGGAAGAAGAGGTGTGTCTACAAAGTGAACATCAAGTTCTGGTACAAATTGTGGAAAACAGCGATGGAGATGCATGTAATGTTGGTGCAAGTTTATGGGACAGAAGCTGTGAGCAGAAAATGTGTTTACGACTGAATGAATGAATGAATGATTTGTATAGCGCTGCAACTGCGAACTTAATCGCTTTGAGGCGCTTGATCCGACCTGCGTTGATTCCTTTTTAGAAGAGGTGGGTCTTGAGTTTTTTCCTGAAGGCCCGATGGTCTTTTTCCAAGCGGATGTTCGTAGGTAGAGCGTTCCATAGCCGTGGTCCTTGGACTGCAAATCTTCGTTCTCCCCTTGATTTGTACCAGGACTTGGGGACGAGGATGAGGTTTTGGTTGTTTGATCGGAGGTTGCGATTGGGAGTGTAGTGTTGTATTTTTTCGCATAAGTACTGAGGAGCATCTCCTTGTGTGCATTTGTGGGTCAGGCAGAGGGTCTTGAATGTGATACGATCCTTTACGGTTAGCCAGCGTAGGATCCTAAGGGAGGGGGACTGGTTCAAA
Source organism: Lithobates sylvaticus (assembly GCA_028564925.1). Lineage (NCBI taxonomy): Eukaryota > Metazoa > Chordata > Amphibia > Anura > Ranidae > Lithobates > Lithobates sylvaticus. Next base: position 45,074,793 of record CM053028.1, on the reverse strand, counting down.
CACTTTCACAAAGGGAAGGAAATGACTGAGGATGAGCCACATTCAGGTCAGCCATCGACAAGCAGAACCCCAGACATGATCGAGCGTCTGTGACAACTGCTGGCATGGGATCAGCGACTGACTCGACGATTGATGGTGGAGGAATTGGGCATTGGCAAGGACGTGGTGCGCAGCATCGTCCGCAAAGATTTGGGTAAGCGGAAGATCTGTTTCCGGTTTGTGCTGCACAAGCTGACAGACGAACAGAAAAGCAAAACGGATGGAAACCTCTGGAGATTATTACCATGTGTGACCAGGATGAATTCTTTCTGTGAACCACCGTCACAGGGAATGAGACCTCTGCGGCAATTTTTAGCTCAGCAAAGCGCAAATTTTCTAGATCATCCACCATACTCGCCTGATCTGGCGCCTCCAGACTACTTTCTGTTTACCCAACTGAAGAGCATCATGAAAGGCGGCAGGATGGCAAGAATGTGTGACAACGGTTCTGCGATCGGTTCCTAAAGAGGCCTTTGCTCACAGTTTCCAGAAGCTGTGAAGAAGATCAGGTCCAGGCTCCTTCAGAAAAAATTAAAAGTCAGCAGCTACAAATACTGTAGATGCTGACTTTTAATATTAGGACACTTACCTGTCCAGGAATCCAGCAAAGTCGGCACCCCAGCTGATTTTTTCATCGGCTCTCGGGTGCTGACGCCGCCATCATTGCTTGTAAGGGAGACCAGCAGTGAAGCCTTGCGGCTTCAAAGCCGGATTCCCATTGCACATGCGCGAAGCATGCTGCGCTTTGTAAATGTCCTGGCGGTGGGGAAGGAGGCCAAACTTCTAGGTGATCTTGCTGCGGTGAGATCACACGGAAGTGGGAGCGGGTACCTGTCAAAACTAGGTACCTACTCCCCCCTGAAAGGTGCCAAATGTGGCACCGGAGGGGGGAAGGAGGTAGATAAACCTTTTGGGTGGAGCTTCGCTTTAATGAACGTTGCCAAAAGTGTGTTGTGAAGGATGGTCATTATTTTGAAGGCCAATAAAGACAATTTGTTTGTATCTTCAGTTTTGTTTGTTTTCTGACACCATTCACCGAACTAGACACACCTCATAAGTATCTTCTGCCTTAACTCCCTCCCTTTTCCTGCTATCAATATTTTTATTAATTGTACACTGACTGTAGTGCAGATTCCAGGCGTGAACCCTAGACTCTGGAATGATGCAACTCCATAGAGTATTGCATTGGAATTACATCATTCATTGGACACCAATGGGAAAGACAGAAGGTTGCAGACCTTAAAAAAAAAAACAGAAGATGTGTCAGGGAAGAAACCAGAGAAGAACTGGCAGATATGCCAATCTCCATTATCGGCACGCAAATCCACGCATGCGAATTAGCAATCGGCGATTAACAGCGAGCGTACGATAGCAACGGCTAACGTACGTACGCAAAATGTGCTAATTACCAGTGTTTTCCTGGCCTATATAAGGACTCCAATTGCTCTCATAAATCACTGGGTTATCGTCAGCTCTGTATCCTGTGTTCCCGTGTTCCTTGCTCCTGTTTGATTACCTTTTACCGACCCGGCTTACCCTGACCTGCTCTGGCTTCTCTACTGGCTCTGAACTTCAGCTTGTTTCACGGACCTGCTCTTGCCTGTTCCAGATTGACTTCCTGTGTTTGACCCCGGCTTGATCCCAACTACTCCTCCTGCCTCTGCTTCTGATTGCCTTCCTGTGTTTGACCCCCGGCCCGGCTTCTGACGATGCCTCTGCTTTTCCACCTGTTAAGATCCACCAGTACCTCCAGGGAATCATTGGCTGTGACCACCTTCTCTGCTCCTGGGTGTCTGCTTCTGGAACCAGACGGCTTCACTGGCGGGCAACCCGTTTATCTCTGGGCCTAGCACCCTCTGTCTCCAACTCCAGGGGTACTTTGTACTCAGCCGCAAGGGGAGCCCTCTCCTCACCTCAGCCTCCAGCCTGGTACATGACAAAGTGGTGGAGGAGGTGATGAGGGGGAGGGAAGACTTTGTATCGCTAGAGGAGGCTGCTCTAGGGGGTAAGTGTGACATAATTTACAAGTATAGAAATACACAAAGGAGCTCCAGTCCAAAATCAGATAAAAGAGCCAAAGATTAAAAAATTTTTAGTTTTAATTGTTGATCAAATAAATCATACAAAATCATCCAATGTGTTTCAGGGGCAACACCACTCCCCCTTCATCAGGGAACAACACAGGATACAACTTTGTGCTGTGGGGATCTTTAAAACTTATCACTGGCAATCTGATATATTAATACATTGTTAATATCATGGTGTTTTGGGAGTGAGAAAAAGAGTCCACACATAATAGAGCAAGTGAAGAAAAGAATGTTGACTGCTTGATAGCATATACTTCCACCAAATTGCTTCACCCGTGTTCCACACTCCACTCTGGGGTTTAAACTCACCGCAATCCTTAATGTTATCAGCATTGAGTCAGAATCTCCCAAGATATAAGATCACTTTCTTTATACACCATCTCCTCCAATCATCAATGATCAGCCAGTGCATTTGATATAAAAAGGATAAAAAGATCCAGATAGTCCAGTACGTTTGAACAATCTTTATTTTTGATTAATAGTATATATATTTATCTGGTCATATAATTATCCAGAGGAGCGCCGCTAAATGGTGATAAGATTTTAATGTACTTTGTGATTGAGAATTTTATTTACTATTTACAAACAGTGTATATGTTTTTTGCGTAAGCGGCTGCCATAGGGTAACCTATATAATTTTAACTATTGTGTGTATATCTGTAAATTTTTTTACCATTCATTGGGCCGAGATAAAGGGGAGAGGTGTATTGAGGCGCCTGACATCTTTTTTCCTTTTTTGTTTTGAATACAGGATACAACTTGTTTGGACCCAACAGATCTGTTAGAATTAGCATTGAACTCTACTCATGGGGGAAAAACTAACCAGCAAAATGGCAGTGGTGGTGACAAAGTGACTTGCATTGCTGAAGGAGGGCACTCTAGGGGGTAAGTCTGCCATAATTTACAAATACGCTGGTTCATACTTGCACATTATGGCAAACAAGAGCTTTGAGGATCCGAGGCAGCACATTTCTGCATCAAAGGTGCACCTGTATTTTAAATCACACAGAACACAGCTGGCACTACCAAAGAAAGTATACCTCAGAATTTCATTTCCTAAGCTAGCATTAGTCCATTACACAACTTGTGATTACTCTGAAATCTTTCCCTTAACTCCCACCATATATATTGGACCTTTGAGCAGAAAAGTAATTTTTGTGAGTACACTGGAGGGACACCTGCTGGCAAAATCATGTTGCGAAACAAGTCTACAACCTCTTGACCTATATCTATTGAGCCATTTTCAAAAATATCTTTCTGCAGGCATCATGTGTGATTGATAACAGCAAAGATATAAAAACTCCTTCGCTCTAGGTCTCCATGAACTACATACACCATTTGCTTTGTATTTTTTCAATCAGACAGAAATATATAAAAAAAAAAAAAAAATGTGATAGGAAGTCATAGCAAAAAATAAATAAAAAGGGTCAGAAAGTTTATTTTTTTATAACCCAAAAAATGTTAAGTATTTAATATAAAATATAACAAGTAAAAAGGAATAGCAAAATAGTTTATATCACGCAGCAAAGTGTATGGACTAAAAACATCTATCTAAACACTATCTTTTCATAAATATTTGCCTCCCTCTGCCCTTGATGTCAAGGACTGCTACATTCCGATTCAGAATACTTTATTAATGTTACATAGTACTACACATACAATACAGAAACGCAGAAAAAGAATATCAATGTATGAGGTTATTTCTAAGTGATGAGATAGTCAAAAGAGTTTAAAGTTCATGTTCAGCCTATTTTTTTCCATTGTCGAAAACCAATCCTCTTCCATTTTCATTCCCAGCTTCATTCAACATTCTACTTTTTGTAAGGTAAGCTCTCTGTGTGTACATCATCAAGTTTCCATGGGGTAAGCTATAGATGTGCCTATGTAGCACCATCCTCTACAACAAGGGTCTCCAAACTGCGGCCCGGGGGCCGGATGTGGCCCTTTGCTTGCCTTTATCCAACCCTTAGAGCACTATTCCTCCCACTGATACCAACAATGGGACACTATTCCTCCCACCGATACCAACAATGGGACACTATTCCTCCCACTGATACCAACAATGGGACACTATTCCTCCCACTGATACCAACAATGGGACACTATTCCTCCCACCGATACCAACAATGGGACACTATTCCTCCCACCGATACCAACTATGGGACACTATTCCTCCCACCGATACCAACAATGGGACACTATTCCTCCCACTGATACCAACAATGGGACACTATTCCTCCCACCGATACCAACAATGGGACACTATTCCTCCCACCGATACCAACTATGGGACACTATTCATCCCACTGATACCAACAATGGGACACTATTCCTCCCACTGATACCAATGATGGGGCACTATTCCTCCTACTGAGACCAACAATGGGACACTATTCCTCCTACTGATACCAACAATGGGACACTATTCCTCCCACCGATACCAACAATGGGACACTATTCCTTCCACTGATACCAACTATGGGACACTATTCCTCCCACTGATACCAACAATGGGACACTATTCCTCCCACTGATACCAACAATGGGACACTATTCCTCCCACTGATATCAACAATGGGACACTATTCCTCCCACCGATACCAACAATGGGACACTATTCCTCCCACCGATATCAACAATGGGACACTATTCCTCCCACTGATACCAACTATGGGACACTATTCCTCCCACCGATACCAACAATTGGACACTATTCCTCCCACTGATACCAACAATGGGACACTATTCCTCCCACTGATACCAACAATGGGACAATATTCCTCCCACTGATACCAATGATGGGGCACTATTCTTCCCCCAAATACTCAAAATGAGGCATGGTTTACCCCAACTGATGCCAGGACATTTTTTACATATTTGTTTAGAAAGTTTGGTGACCCCTGCTCTACAACATGGAGGAATACCATCGCAGCAAGAAGAGTAGGAGGATCCAGGGACATCAAAGGCAGTTGGATAAAGGATATGTTTACAGATTTTTTTTTTAATTAATGCAGGGAGAAGGGGGCTCCTAGTTGGGGGGGGGGGGGGGGCATCAAGATTGTGGAGAATGTAATTTGGCCTTTAAAGTGGAACTCCAGACACAACTTCTTTGTTTAGGCTTGGATAGAGCGTTGTATGGTTGGTAGTTTTGTCAACTTTTTCTCCTGTTGTGGTCAATTTTCCTTGCTTCCTGTCATGTAGCAGTGATCACCAGAAAGCACAGCATGACTCGTGCATATGCAGTAGGAAACAGGCTGTGAAGCCAGAAAAAGTTTCACTTCCTGTTTCCATTAGTGACGATGCCGGCGCCTGCACCGAGAGCTGATGGACGAATCAGTTTGGGGTGCCGACATCGCGGGCTCCCTGGACAGGTAAGTGTCCTTATATTAAAAGTCAGCAGCTGCAGTATTTGTAGCTGCTGACTTTAAATTTTTTTTTAAAGTGGACCTTCAGTCATTTTTTCAACTTGCCATCGACTAAATCTTCTGCCCTTGTTGTTTTAACTTTGGATCGTAAAACATTTTTTTCTGACAGTAAATACCTTATACAGGCCACTTGCTGTTTCTTGTCTGGTCATTAGCCTAGGCTTATGACATCATGCACAGCTCTCTCTCTCTCTTATGAGAGTTTGCCAGGAAAGGGAGGGGTATCAGTCATAAGAGGGCCAACGAAAGCTGCAGGGCTGCAGAGCTAGAGGTGTGTCTGTGTAAATCCAGGAAGTGAACAGGCAGCAGCTTCAGCTGCCCACAGTTAAAATGGTTGCAGCCAGACTTAGTGGAGGGAGATTTCTGCAGTATATTTGGCAAGTACAGAATCACAGTATATATTAAATAATATGCAAAGTGGTTGGAGGGAATCTTCAGAATGGGAAAAGTTTTTATTACAAATTATGTGAGCAGACGGCAGTTCCTCTTTAGGCATCAGGCTCTGACGTCTGCCAGAGGTGTCCGGATCCTAAGATTGGCTGAACAGAATTAAAAATCCTTTGTCAGAATAAATACTGGTAGTTTGTATACTGTACATACCTTGTAGCTGTGTATTTAGCGGTCTTGGAGTTCACCTTTAATAGGACTGGATGTTGTGGGGATTAGTGGAGGGCAGAGATGTAGATACAATGCAAAAGGTACAACAAACCAATGTGGCGGGCATAGCAATAAAAATTCTCTTTAAAGCAATATGGATAGAGCCTTTTCGATCAATAAAAAAAATATATTAATTGATACGAGATTGATCAGACCTAAAGATGGACATATGTGTAGGAAAGAGGGACAGATGGATGTGGATGCAACAAAGAATGACAGAAGAACAGCTGAAGGCTATGATATAATTTTTTCTATTTTATTTTTGCAAGAAGATATCCAAATTGCACTCCAAGTAGGCAGCTTTACAGGATAGCTTTTATATCTTTCCGATAGTGCCATGTTCTCTGTGATAAAATAGGGTCAGTAAAAATAAGCAATAATCCCATCGCCAAAGCCAGCACAAAACTGCAGGGTCCGGGTCAACAGGCAAGCAGCCAATTATTTGCCCAACAACAGTGAATTTTCATCTGCCCGCAGCCTCCATCTACTGATTATACAATCAATACGGCTCAGATGAGGAGAACTAACAACTGGCCAAGGCAGATCAATGACAGCAAATAAAGGATTCGTGAGCAAAACTTTGATACTATTCTACAGCCCTGTAAATGTTGTTTCTATTGCAAAGGCATTCATGATGATACTCCTATGATTGCACTGTTATTACAGGTTTAATGTTAGGCAATCAAGCTGCAGTGGTCTAGATATCAACAAACAGCATCATAAGAAAACACAAAATTGTCCTTATTCTTCTGACACTGTAGCCGAGGCGGGTTTTTTTCTGTGTTAGTGGCCTTGAATGAACAATAATAAGTGACAATTTACTGAAAAACACTATTTTTACGGATAACAAAAGTCATGCAATATAGATTGATACAAGTATGATTATTGCCAGACCCGCATGCGGGATCTACTTGAAACAGATAATTTAAATAAATTCAATATTGTGACAGCCGGCTTCTTTTATTCACATGTATCATTTGAGAAAAAGCTAACAGGTATGTTTTTCTCCCCCTATCTAAATCTATATACCTCTATCTATAGCTATATACCTCTTCTTGTCACAGAACTAGTGTAATTGCCACGCTTGTTTTGTTAAGTTCTAAAAGGGGAAATGCATCTTTCTAGTCACTACTGGTCGAGCAAAGGTTCACTACTCCAATGGTGAATAGCTTGGAGACAGGGCTATAAGGCCTATGGGTCCTAATATAGTTTAGAAGGGTTGGGGTAGCCCTGCCTCAATTTAAAGTAGTTGTAAACCCTTAGAAACCACTTGGACCTACAGGTAAGTCTAGATTAAGGCTTACCTGTAGGTCAAGGAAATATCTCCTAAACCTACACGGTTTAGGAGATATTTGCCAAAAGACAGGCACCGCTGTCTACGGCGCATGCGCCATAGACAGCGGCGCGCAGACGCACTGAGAAAGCCGCTCTCAACGGCGATGTGCCGCGAGTGGCGGCTTCCGTGCGCATGCGCGGGAGTGACGTCATCGCGACGCCGCCGAATGATGGCGCCGGAGCCGCAAGACCCACCAAGAAGATGGAGGCTCCGTACACAATGGGGACAGCGGTGACTTTGCTGACTCTTGTGTGAGGTAAGTGACACATAATGGACTACTATGCCCCTCCATAGCATCCCTCCATAGCATCCTTGTTTGCTCCTTGCTTGCCCGCCCCTCTCCATCAGCACTGGGGTTACATTAGTGAGGGAGAGAAGTTGAGGGAGAAGAGAAACGCTGGAATACTAGTCAGTAGCAGTGTGCAAAGGAGTATTTGCTTTGAAGAATAAATAACCTCTAACACTGGGTGCCCTACATGTATGGATGTTGCTGCGTTGTAAAACAATTAATTTTGTTTTTTACATTATAGAATAGGGTGCCTTGAGATGTGCAGAATTTTAAAGGGTTCCTTGACTGAAAAAAAGGTTGAGAAACCCTGGTTTAGAGAAGGCAAGTAAAACTGGTGTTTCTTGGGCTGCATCTAGCCATTTTAATCTCTCATTGTGGCCCTCAGCCAGTTTAACAATTAACAAGGGACCCAGTCTCTTGTTAGACCGACTACCACCATCCATCTTCTTATGCCGCGTACACACGAGCGGACTTTTCGACGGACTAGGTTCGACGGTCTTCCCGACGGACTTTGGGCAGAGTTCGGACGTACTTTTCGAACGGACTTGGCCACACACAAGCACATCAAAGTCCGACGGATTCGAACGTGATGATGTACGACCGGACTAGAATAAGGAAATTCATAGCCAGCAGCCAATAGCTGCCCTAGTGTCAGTTTTCGTCCGTCGGACTGGCACACAGACGAACTGATTTTTCTACCGGACTCGAGTCCATTGTCTGACTTTTGAGGAAAAAAAAGTCCGCTGGAGCCCACACACAATCGAATTGTCCGACGGATTCCGGTCTGCCTGGAAAGTCCGATCGTGTGTACGTGGCATTACACGATTCTCCTCTAGACCCAGCACTGCTAAGTTGTCACCAAGCTGTACTACCAAACTGTACACTGTTATGCCCCGTACACACGGTCGGACATTCCGACCACAAAATACGTCAGATTTTTTCCAACGGATTTTGTCCTAAACTGGTGTTGCATACACACGGCCGGACAAAGTTGTCGGAAAATTCGATCGTTTGGAATGTGGCGATGTTCGTTACGTACAACGAAACTACGTAGAGGCTAGTAGCCAATAGCTTTGGTCTCGTAATTTGATCTGAGCATGCGTGGCACTTTGTGCATCAGAATTCTCTACAAACGATCGGAAAAAGTCTGATCGGATTTTATTGTCGGAAATTCCGACGGAAAAAGCCCACAATCGGATTTTCTGACAACATAATCCAATCAGACTTTTCCTGTCGGAATTTCGGACCGCGTGTAGGGGGCATAACACTTAATTTTCTTCCTTGGCCAAATGTTGTGGCCACTCTTGTTGTCTTATTGTCAATTGCATTCTGGTATAAAAAAAATAACAAAAAAACAAAAACAACTAAAAAAAAACCAAGGGATCCAGTCAGTCTCTTTACAAAATTATGATTTTCTTGCAAGAGAGGAAGCATTATACTCAGCTTATCAGTAGCCCACGTCTTCTACCTTCTGGCCATTCCAGAGCTGCAGGCTCCATCAGTCTCTTCGGCACTTGACACTTCCAGACGTGACAGATGCTTCCGTTCCTCGCTGCATGCAGTGACTCCTTCCTCCAACCCTACATCACTGCTGTGTCCTCTAGTGAAGTAGTGGTTAAACTCAGTGGCCATGATGTGTAGCAGTGAAACAGGCATCCCACATTCCCAAATACAAAATGCCAAGAATCCCATGAAGGCTGCAGACATAGCCTGTCCGACTGGTTAGTATAATGAATTTTCTCCTGCAGGAAACTTTTTTTTTTCTTCGAGACAGCGCTCTTTAAACGGGATGAGGCCCCAGGTGCTCTTCAGTTGATAAAGACTACACTTTCTTATGTAATTTTGCAGCTGAATACTTCAGGAATGATTTACGAAGCCTCTATAAAATGTGTAAGTTTAGCTATCACTATAATGTTAATAACCAAAGCACTATAATCTTTTTCTAAAGTTAAGTAGCTGTGACCCTGTAGACATAATGTGGCCTCTTGCGTTTTTACTCATTTTGGCCCTCTGATTTATTTGAATTTGGCATGCCTGGATTAGAACAATGCCAGCCATATATGGCCTGATAACAATTAATGTTATCAAATTATGAACATCACCTGTAACTTTATGACCTGTTGGAGGGTGAGGGTACTTGTTTTTTGCATTTAATGAATAGAAAGGGTTTTTCAACTTATGAGGAAAAATCTACAAATGGTGTTGATGAATCTTAAAGGAGAAGTCAAGCCTGAGCTTTTTAGGCTGGGCTTCTCCTATGGGTTACAGGAGTGCAATGACCCGTTTTCAGCAGAGAGCAGTCTAAAGTCCACTCTCCGCTGACGTCACTGCCATCAGTCGAGGTGGCGCATCATCCTGACTTCCAAGACTGGATCAGCCAGCTGCCTTGATTGATGGCGTTCTCAGCGAGCGAAGTACAAATGCAGTACAAACAATCTCATAATTAATACAGGGCATAAAGAAACAAACAGAAAAGTCAGACAGCACCCTATCTAGGGCATGAACAGATAGACTAACCTGTTCATAAATCACAGCCTATATGTCAAGCAGTGTAATGACTCAGTCCTTATTAGGGCAGGTGTGCGCTGCAGAGACCTGAGCTGCAGTGATGAATAGCAACCAGCAGATGGTGAGGACTCAACGCTGATTGTTCTACAATCTTGACATCCCCTCATGCATTCCCTTCACCAAATATTTTGTACAAAATAAAAAGACACTTCCCAACAGATACATGCGTTAAATAAAATGTGTTGCGCACTATAAAAAAAAAAAACTAAGGTTTATGAATTACAATTTCTACAGACATTTTATGTACCTGACTCTTGAAGAAGATTATACATTTATTTTCTGTATAATCTGACTGGCATTCCAGACCCAAACCCTCCAGAGCTTGGTATAGTACTACAGCATAGACACGAAGCCTTTAGAGTGCAGTTCCAAGGGCACAGTGATTAACAGTGGGAGCTGCTGTGGTTGGCTTGGTTTGGAGTTGGCCACACATGGTTATGCCCTGTACAAGCGATCGGACTTACGGCCAACAAAACCGTGGATTTTTGTTCGAAGGTTGTTGGCTCAAACTTGTCTTGCATACACACGGTCACACAGATGTTGCCCAACAATTCGGAACGTGGGAACACGGTGATGTACAAGACGTACAACGAGCCAAGAAAAAGGAAGTTCAATAGCCAGTGCCGCTCCTTCTGCTTGTTTGCGAGCACGTGTGAACCTTTGTGCGACGAACTTGTGTACACACGATCGGACTTTCCGACAACAAAGTTTTGTTGGCGGAAAATTTGAGAACCTGCTAGCAAACATTTGTTGGCGGAAAGTCAGATAGCAAATGTTCTATGGAGCATACACACGGTCCGACTTTCCGACAACAAGCTCACATCCAACATTTCCCGTCGGAAAATCCAACCGTGTGTACGCGGCATTAGAATTTATTTAGAAAATTCATAGAAAAATTGTTCGTAAGAACATGGTTTCTTGCTGTCTTCCAAATAATTACCTTTGTAAGTTCTTAAAATTTCATCCTGACCTGTCATTTGAATGGAATCCCAGATACATTTAACAGGATTTTTTATTTCAGTATGATGAAGGAAAACCACATTTAAAATAAGAATTTCGTTTATTTGAGAAAAAAATTCCATCCTGCTCCTTCAAATTTTCTAATCACTACGGTCGAAAATGAAAGTCAATTTGAATATTTAAAAATCAAAAGAATTTTTCCAAAATCTATTGGACTTATTTATACTAATGTATTGCCAGCTTGAGAGAGACTTGCAGAGGCGCTGCAACAATCCAGAGGTTACCGGAGCAAACATCACAATTCAAACTGCATGTGGACCGTTATAGTATATGAAGCTCTCCCAGCCATTAGGCAAGTAACTGAAAATGTCTCCTTGTTCCGCCCTACCTTTGAACGTGTCCAATAAAATTAAAGACTTTAACTAACTCTGGTTTTACTATTTGAGAGATTCTATCAGTGTTTTTATCTGATGTATAAATCCTGGATCAATAAGGCAGACGACTGTACTGCAACATTTATAAATGTATGCCTCGAATCATAAGCCACGAAATGTAATGCACGTGCCATTCTTCACCAAGCAAACTCCAAAGCACCTGGTAAAAGTCAACCATGCCCTAACTGCTTAAGAGCATTGTAGACACCTTAGGCAACCCTAGGTACCAACATATCACCTACCGTATATAACGTTATAGGTGCTTATTACACAGGCATTATAACTCATTAAAGTGATGCTAAAGTCTCCTTTTTTTCCCCTTAAAGTGGTGAAAAAAAATTAGCCTAAAATTCATAAAAAATAATTAAATAAAAAATAATTGGAAAAAAAAATAAATTTACTCACTTCTAAATGCCTGTTGCTAGGGGGTCCCTCGTAGTCTGCCTCCTTCAGTGCCTGGGCACTGACATCACTTCCCCCTCGGCGCCGCACAGTCATCTGGGACCTGTCACGTGTCCCAGATGACTGTGCGGCGTATCACGGCGCCGCTTGCGCATGCGCAGTAAGTCCCACAGTAAGAATGCTGGCGCCGCGAGCGGAGCGGGGAACGAGGGAGGGCTTCGTTCCCCCGCATCGCTGGACCCTGGGACAGGTAAGTGTCCGATTATTAAAAAGTCAGCAGCTGCAGTATTTGTAGCTGCTGACTTGAAATATTTTTTTTTAGGGGGCACCCCACTTTAATGCAGAGAATGCCTTCTGCCTTTAGAACCACTTTAAAATTAAGAAGCAAACTTGTATAATGCCAGGCAATGGGCCGTACGTTCTAATTTTTCATTTCAAAGCAGAACTAAACTGTTCCAACCAACATTAACTAGTATTGAAGCCACAGCCGTGTGCCCACAGTCAGAATGCCGGCACCACGAGCAGAGCAGGGAACGAGGGGGGGCTTCGTTCACCCACATCGCTGGACCCTGGGACAGGTAAGTGTCCGATTATTATATTAAAAGTCAGCAGCTGCAGTATTTATTGCTGCTGACTTTTAAAAATTTTTTTTTTAGGGGGCACCCCACTTTAAAAAATAAAAAACGTTATAGAGGAAGTAAAGCCTATTTAAAAAAAAATACTAGCTCATTAAGAATGACTTACCTGAGAACGAAGCCCCCGAAGCGACCCTCATCCACGATCTTCTGCGCCACCATCAAACCTGGAGTGACTTCCGGGTCTCGCCGCTCCAGCGCTGTAATTCGCTGGAGCGGCGATGACGTCACTCCTGCGCATGCGCACGAGAGCGGCATAATGCCGTGTTCTCGGCATGCTCAGTGTGCCTGCGCACCGCTGTCTACGGCGCATGCGCCGTAGATAGCAGTGCCTTTTCTTTTCTAAATATCTCCTAAACCATGTAGGTTTAGGAGATATTTATTAGACCTACAGGTAAGCCTTAATCTAGGCTTACCTGTAGGTCAAAGTGGTTTGTAAGGGTTTACAACCACTTTAAACCTGCTCTGTGTAGTGGTGTTATACGGAGCAGCCCAGATCCTTTCTCGGGTCCCTCGCCAGCGCTCCTGGCTCCTCCCTCCTGATGAGTGCCCACATAGCAAGCAGCTGCGGCTGCTCTGTGTGTCTATTCTGACATGGAGCCATAGCTCATTTTGGATAGCGTAAGAGAGGGCTATAACCCCTGTAAACTTTGCCATTTTGGCGAGATTTCTTCTTACTTCTTAGGAAAAGCAAGTGAATGAGAAAACAGAACTCGAAAAGCAAAAACACTAAGGACTCGTGTACACTACAGCTTCTAAACTTGAGTTTAGGAGCTTTTGGCGTTTTTTTAGCCAAAGCTCCTAAACTCAACTCCATAAAAGCCTATGTGTCCATGCACACATAGGCTTTTACAAGAGTTTAGAAGCTGCTGCGGTTAGGGGAGGTTCAACCTCCCTCTCAGGATAGGAACGTTTTGACTGCGGGCTGCAAAACACGGTACATTTGCGGCACGATTTTGCTTCATTTTCCCACAACCGGTAGTCAACCTAGTCTGTGTGTACATGAGCCTTATCCGCTTGCTGAACGTCCTGCGGCATAATGGCACAGGCAGGCGAATCACAGTCATGGTAAGTGTGCCCCCTGCTCGGCCACAGAGCCGATGCGATCTCGATCACCGTCGGGCTCCCCCGATCGCTCGGGGCACACAGAGAACCGGGAGCTGTGTATGTAAACACACAGTTTCTGGTTCTCTGACGGGAGAAGAGACAGATCGTCTGTTCATACAGAGTATGAACAGGTGATCTGTTAGTTTCCCTGCACAGTCCACATCCCCCCTTCAGTTAGAACACTTCCTAGGACGCACATTAACCCCTTCACTGCCCCCTAGTGTTGACCTCTTCACTGCCAGTGACATTTTTACAGTAATCAATGCATTTTTAATCGCACTGATCGCTGTATTAATGCCAATGGTTCCAAAAACGTGTCAAAATTGTGCGACGTGTCCGCCATAATGTTGCAGTCATGATAAAAAATCGCTGATCGTCGCCATTACTAGTAAAAAGAAATGATTCATAAAAATGCCATAAAACTATCTCCTATTTTATAGACGCTATAACTTTTGTGCAAACAAATCAGTATATGCTTATTGCGATTTTTTTACCAAAAATATGTAGAAGAATACGTATCGGCCTAAACTAAGTAAAAAAATATTTTTTTATATATTTTTTGGGGATAGTTATTACAGCAAAAAGTTAAAAAGGATGTTTTTTTTTTTTTTTTCAAAATTGTCACTCTTTTTTTGTTTATAGCGCAAAAAATTAAAACCACAGAGGTGATCAAATACCACCAAAAGAAAGCTCTATTTGTGGGGAAAAAAGGACATTGATTTTGTTTGGGAGCCACGTTGCACGACCACGCAATTGTCAGTTAAAGCGACGCAGTGCCGAATCACAAAATGTGCTCTGGTCTTTGGCCAGCCAAATGGTCCGGGGCTTAAGTGGTTAAAGAGTGACACTTTAGTGGAGCTCCAGTAGGCGCTAACTGACAGGTATTCCAAGCCCTCTCCACTCTATCCAAAACTGAAGAAATTTTTTTTGCCTTTAGTTACACTTAAAGTGTTACCAAACCCAGGGCCCTGCATTCACTACATCTGGTCTCCCACAGTACACAGAAATGCAATTATTTTGGTAAATATAAACTACCTTTTCTCATCAGCAGTATATCGCAGTCTTGTGACTTCTATCAGTGTCTGGTTAACGTTTGTAGGAGGAGTTTTCATTCTACCTTGACTGTCCTATGAGGCTGCAGGACCCCTGACCCTCTGTCTGGACAGTGCTGATTGGCTCTGTGCCGATTACATGCACCCTCCCAAAAAAAAAAACCTCTCTAGCCATACACACAAAACTGTGCTTGTGCAGAGTGCCTCCAAGGCTCTGTTCTATCAGGCGATGGATTGGAGACAGTGGAAGGGGAGGGTCAGAGAAGACAGGATCAAACAACCTTTTTACACAATGCAGATAATTAACCCCTTAGGTTACACAGTTAGTATAACCAGCATGCTTTACTGCACATGCAGACTGATTTTACTGTTTAACCACTTCAGCCCCGAAAGAATTTACCCCCTTCCTGACCAGAGCACTTTTTGCGATTCGGCACTGCGTCGCTTTAGTGACAGTTGCACGGCCGTGTGACGTGGCTCCCAAACAAAATTGACGTCCTTTTTTCCCCACAAAATTGAGCTTTCTTTTGGTGGTATTTGATCACCTCTGCGGTTGTTATTTTTTACACTATAAACAAAAGAAATATCGTCAATTTTTTTTGTTTTGCGACGTGGCTCCAAAACAAAATTGGCGTCCTTTTTTTTTTCCATAAATAGAGCTTTCTTTTGGTGGTATTTGATCGCCCCTGCGGTTTTTATTTTTTTGCGCTATAAACAAAAAAAATAGAGCGACAATTTTGAAAACAATGCAAATTTTTTGCTTTTTGCTATAATAAATATCCCCCCAAAAATATATAAAAAAAACTTTTTTTTTCCTCAGTTTAGGCCGATACGTATTCTTCTACATATTTTTGGTAAAAAAAAATCGCAATTAGCG
Organism: Lithobates sylvaticus; assembly: GCA_028564925.1. NCBI lineage: Eukaryota > Metazoa > Chordata > Amphibia > Anura > Ranidae > Lithobates > Lithobates sylvaticus. The sequence continues at coordinate 45,058,925 of CM053028.1, read as the reverse complement.
ATTATTGATTGGTTTGCGCAAAAGTTTATAGCGTTTACAAAATAGGGGATAGTTTTATAGCATTTTTATTAATTTTTTTTTTTTTTACTAGTAATGGCGGCGATCAGCGATTTTTATTGTGACTGCGACATTATGGCGGGCACATCGGACATTTTTGGGACCATTGTCATTTATACAGCAATCAATGCTATTTAAATGCATTGATTTCTGTATAAATGACAGTTGTAGTGAAAGAGTTAACCACTAGGGGGCGAGGAGGGGTTAGGTCTGTGACGTGTGTGTTTTTTTACATTAGGGGGCGGGGCTGACGTCTGACGTCATTGATCGGCTTTCCTGATGACCGGGAACAGCCAATCAATGACAGGCAGAGTAGGAAGCGCGGGGAGAGGTTTGTTTACACAGACCTCTCCCCGTTCTTCAGCTCCGTGACCTGATCGCGGGACACCAGCGGCGATCGGGTCCGCTGGTCCTGCGGCCGGGGTAGCGAGCGCGCCGCTGGCGGCGCACGTGCGACCCACGGGCAGGCAAATTAAGGGCCACGTACAGGTACGTGATTTTGCCTGCCGTGCCATTTTGCCGCAGTATATCTGCGTGAGGCGGTCGGGAAGCGGTTAATCTGCCTGTACGTGCCCTTCTGCCGGAGTATATCTGCGCGAGGCGGTCGGGAAGCAGTTAAATATTTCAGTTGGTAGGTCATTCCTCAAACAAAACTAACACATAGAATAATAGACCCTGGCAGAAAAGATCATGACTGATGCTTATTTTGCCGAAGGACCCCAACAAACACACCTAAAGGTAGGTTTATCCTAAATAAAATAATTCACAATCACCTTGGCAAACTCTGCCCGCGTTCAGCATGCAGTCATCTAAAATGAAGCTTGGAGTGGACAAAGCTTCCTAAATCAGTGTGAGAAGCTTAAGCTGACAAAAGTTAAGGCCTTTAGACTGTGAATAAAAACACTTTGTGATATCAAAAGGTGCCACGCGTACATAAATAGATTTTCATGAAAATGTTAAAGGCAAGTCATAGAGGGAACAAGTAATAAATTAAATAGACATGGCATTAACTTTTAATGGGAAGCATTAAAACAGACCTTTGCTGAAAAAGCCTCCGCTTTACTCCCAATGCTGCTCCATCATTAAAAGTAACAAAAGGGAATAAAACACCTTTGCATTTTTTACAAAAATCACTGTTACAATAACCATGACCGGCATTGCAATATCCAGCCATGTGTTGTCTGCCAAAAAAGAGGCTCAGAATTGAAGTAAAGCTGTTGAATGGCTTATTCTCCCCTGCAGCAGAGACTGTGCGCCAGTCGTTGACTTTTTGAACAAATGACATGCCACTTGGGCATCCCAAAAAAGTAGATTATGTGACCAAATTATTAATGTATTGCCCTTGTTACCCTTTTGGGTGGCCTCACACCTATGTGTGTGATTCAGCAACACGTTACATTTTTTGGGCATGCCATTGATTTCTAATGAAAAACCAAAGCAGGCCATGACGGTAAACAAAATTTCTGAAACAACAAAGCTTTTTTTTTTTTTTTCTTTTTAGGGCTCTTTCACACGGGGCGGATCAGTGCAGATCCGCCCCCGTGGATAGCCGCTTGCTCAGCGGGGATCGCCGGCGCGATCTCCGCCGAGCAGGAAGATGACAGGTCCGTCTCTGCACACAGCGCAGGGACGGACATGTCAGAGCGCTGCTCTCCCCTATGGGAGATCGGGTGACGACGGACTGTAGAGTCCGCCGTCATCCGATCCGTTCTGCAGACGGATGAAAAAATAGGGTTTTCCTCCGTCTGCAGAAACGGAGCATAGCGGACACGGACGAGATCGGGTGTCAGCGGATGCTCATCCGCTGACACCCGCTATCCCATAGGGATACATGTATGTCCGTTTTTCATCCAAAAACGGAAGGATGAAAAACGGACATACGGACCGTCCGTGTGAAAGAGCCCTTAAAGTTTCCCTGAGCTTACCTACACTATATTGCCAAAAGTATTGTGACACCCCTCCAAATCATTGGATTCAGGTTGTTTCAATCACCTCCATGGCCACAGGTGTATAAGATCGAGCGGGAAGAAAAGTAGTGTAGCGCTGGGTATTAGTGTGAGTGTAAAGATGTGGCTAAACACACAGGATAAAATACAATACACAAAAATAAATATATGTGAATTGGTATATAATAAAAGGTATAGAGTCCAAGATAAGGCTCAAAAAATGTTTGTTAGTCCAAACTATGAAGGTGAACTTTCTGTAAATATCCAGTGGGGTGATCCCCACAAATATGGAAGTGAATGGGAAGCTTTCCTTCTGGAATGGCGCCAGAACCAAACAATGGGACTGTGGAGCAGTGGACGTGGCACAGATGAACAGTTGTCTGAAGGTACATCAATGCTCACTTTAATATAAATAAAAGATGGGTACTCTTACCGGAGGGGTTGGACACACATGTCTTACGACAGTGGGTCAATAAGGCTTGATAACCTGATGAAACCTGATCAGGTGTGCGAACGTAGGTCGGGTGGATCCTGGTGAGTCCTCACTTCTCCATCTCCGAATTCCAAGGGGCATAAACTCCAGATGGTGGGTCCTGGTATCACCGTTTGCAGACTCCAAAGGAACGGGTGCTCCAGCCGAGGTATATCCAAGAAAGGGTGAAAAAGGGGGGCTCGTGGTGTGAATATGAAAAGAGAAAAATAAAGGGGCTCCAGATGGTGCAGGTCAAAACAAACCAATAGGTTTATTGAGGTGGTCAGATATAATATATATGACACAAAGATTAAACGTGATCACTGAAAAAATGAAATAAAATAAAATATAAAAGCAATGTGGGGTACAGAGTATGCTGGTCCAAAGCGTTTCGACTCTAAGGGTCTTCAACAGGGGCATGCTAGAGCATAGAGCATTGTTGTCGGAAAGTCCAATTGTGCGTACGTGGCATTAGTGGTATTAGAAAAAAGTGGAAGCAACTGGGAACAAGAGCAAGTCAGCCACGAAGTGGTAGGCCACGTAAAATGACAGAGTGTTGTCAGTGCATGCTGAAGCTCACAGTGCCCAGAAGTCGCCAACTGTCTGCAGAGTCAATAGCTACAGACCTCCAAACTTCACGTGGCCTTTAGATTAGCACAACAACAGTGCGTAGAGAGCTTCATGGAATGGGTTTCCAACTGCTGCATCCAAGCCTTATATCACCAAGTGCAATGCAAAGCACCAGATGCAGTAGGGTAAAGCACGCAGCCAATTGACTCTAGAGCAACGGAGACGTGTTCTCTGGAGTGACGAATCACGCTTCTCTGTCTGGCAATCCGTTGGACGTGTATGGGTTTGGCAGGTGCCGGGAGTACGGTACTTGCCTGACTGCATTGTGCCAAGTGTAAAGTTTGGTGGAGGGGGGATTATGGTGTGGGGTTGCTTTTCAGTGGTTGGACTTGGCCCCTTAGTTCCAGTGAAGGGAACTCTTAAGGTGTCAGCATACCAAGACATTTTGGACAATTTCATGCTCCCAACTTTGTGGGAACAGTTTGGGGATGGCCCCTTCCTGCTCAAACATGACTGCGCACCAGTGCATAAAGCAAGGTCCATAAAAACATAGCTGAGCAAGTTTGGGGTGAAGGAATTTGACTGGCCTGCACAGAGTCCTGATCTCAACCTGACAGAACACCTTTGAGATGAATTAGAGTGGAGACTGTGAGCCAGGCCTTCTCACCCAACATCAGTGCCTGACCTCACAAATGTGATTCTGGAAGAATGGTCAAACATTCCCACAGACACACTCCAAACCTTGTGGACAGCCTTCCCAGAACAGTTGAAGCTGTTATAGCTGCAAAGGGGGGCCAACTGAAAATTGAACTCTATGGGCTAAAACTGGGATGTGCATGTAAAGGCAAGTGTCCCAATACTTTTGGCAATATAGTTTATATGCGAACCTGCATAGCTATCTAAGCACATAGACCATCATGTTTAACCACTTCCCAACCATAGGGGGTACCTCTACATCCTTTGATGGGAGGGGTGATATCTCGGTCATCGCTGTAGCTGCAGCAATGACCGAGATATAATTTTTTTAGCGCTGGATTACTTTTATAGTCAGCAGAAGGGGGTCGCCCCCTCTCCCGCTGCCTCCTTTACTATGCGATCAGCGGCATCTGTTTCCTGGAACACAGTGAGAAGAACTGATGTAATTCCTCCCACTCTGTGACATCAAAAACCGTAAGATATGAGGCTTTTTCATCACTTCAGGTTTCGGCCTCATGTAAATAAGCCGTTACCGGCTTGAAAAAGCATCAGTACAAATCAATCTTGGTTTGATTTGATGCTTTGGAGGCCAGAGGAGACATCTGGGGTCTAAAGTACCCCAAATCTTTTAAAAAAGAGGACTTTTCATGGCCCATACTATCGCAAGGGATGTTGTTCATCCATTCTGATAGCAATAAACGTGGTCAAAAAAATAAAGTTACAGTGTAAAACAATATAAATCAAAAAAAATAAAAAAAAAATATATATATATATATATATATATATATATATATATATATATATTATATATATATATATATGTATATATATAATTCTTTTTTTTTTTTTTAATAAAGCAGCCCCATTCTCACATGTGACAGTCCACATACATAAACTGCGATTGCACCACACATGTGACACATGTATCACCCCGAAGGTCAGAGTGAGAGCAATAATTCTAGCACCAGTTCTCCTGTGTAACACTGTAAAGGCTGTTAAAGGCCCCGTACACACGATACGAAATTCGGAAGTAAAATTTCATCCGATGAACGTTCATGTGGAGCGTTAGTACGGTGCTTTCGAAAGCCGATTCCGGTTTTTCATCAGACAAAAAGCTGGATGTGCAGACTATAGAATTTTTGTCGGATGTGAACTCAATGTCCGGTTTTCATTTAATTAGTACGGTTTTCGTATGAAAAAAATCATAAGAGCAAGACTACGCATGCTCAGAAATGAAAGAATACATACAAAACTATTCAACACATGACGTCACTTCTGAAGTTGTATTCTGTCATATGAGAGTAACCTCTTCACTTTTGACATGAGACTAACATGCCACAAAAAACAGGTCGTCTGAAAATCTGATCGTTGGTACGAGGCTTAAAGTGCCGTCAATGGAGATTTTTAGGTACCGAAGTTTGGTGCCGTTCCACGGGCATACTTGATTTTAACCACTTCAGCCCCGGAAGGATTTGCCCCCTTAATGACCAGGCAAATTTTTTTGCGATACGGCACTGCGTCGCTTTAACTGATAATTGCGCAGTCGTGCGACGTTGTACCCAAACAAAATTGATGTCCTCCTTTTTTTCCCACAAATAGAGCTTTCTTTTGGTGGTATTATAAAAAAATGTCTTCCTTTAGTTTAGACCGATATGTATTCTACATATTTTTTTTGGTAAAACAAAATCGCAATAAGTGTATATTGATTGGTTTGCGCAAAAGTTGTAGCGTCTACAAAATAGGGGATATATTTTTGGCATTTTTATTATAATTTTTTTTTTATTACTATCGTGGTGACCTGCGATTTTTAGCAGGACTGGGACATTGCAGCGGACAGATCGGACACTTTTGACACTTTTTTTTGGGACCATTGACATTTATACAGCGATCAGTGCTAAAAATAGCCACTGATTACTGTGTAAATGACATTGGCAGGGAAGGGGTTAACACTAGGGGGCGATCAAGGGGTTAAATGTGTGTCCTAGGGAGTGTTTCTAACTGTTATGGGGTGGGACTGCCTGGAGGAGGAGACATAATGCTGTTCATACTTAGTATGAACAACATATCTGTCTCCTCTCCTGACAGAACGGAGATCTGTCTGTTTACATTGACAGATCTCTGTTCTGTCTCTCTCAGGAGCGATCGCGGGTGCCCGGCGGACATTGCGGCCGCCGGGCACGCGCATCAGCTCCGTCATCGCACCCCCTAGTTGTCTTAAAGCGGCCGATGTACATACCTGTACGTCCCTTTGAATTTGCCGCCGTGTGGTCGCGTGTGTGCCGCCGGCGGCGGGCGTCTGAACCTGCCGCAAGCTCCGTGAGTAGGATCGTGGGTCCAGCGGGCTATATGTGCGTGTGGATACCCGCGATCATCTCACAGAGAGGAAGAACGGGGAGATGCTAATGTAAACACGCATCTCCCCGTTCTGCCTAGTGACACTGTCACTGATCATAGCTCCCTGTGATGAGCGTGGGAGCGGTGATCTGTGACGTGTCACACGTAGCCACGCCCCCTAACAGTTAGAATTACTCCCTAGGACACACTTAACCCCTTCCTAGCCAGCTAGTGGTTAATCCCTTCACTGCCAGTGCCATTTTTACAGTAATCAGTGCAATTTTATAGCACTGATCGCTGTAAAAAATGCCAATGGTCCCAAAAATGTGTCAAAAAGGTCCGATGTGTCCGCCATAATGTCGCAGTCACGATAAAAATCACAGATCGCCGCCATTACAAGTAAAAAAATATATATATATTAATAAAAATGGCATATAACTAACCCCTATTTTGTAGACGCTATAACTTTTGCGCAAACCAATTAATAAACGCTTATTGCGATTTATTTTACCAAAAATATGTAGAAGAATACGTATAGGCCTAAGCTGAGGAAAAAAAAATGTAATATATTTTTGGGGGATATTTATTATAGCAAAAAGTAAAAAATAATGTGTTTTTTTTTTAATTGGTGCTCTATTTTTGTTTATAGCGCAAAAAAATGTAAATCAAATACCAACAAAAGAAAGCTTTATTTGTGGGAAAAAAAGGACGTCAATTTTGTTTGGGAGCCACGTCGCACGACCGCGCAATTGTCAGTTGACGCGACGCAGTGCTGAATCGCAAAAAGTGCTCTGGTCTTTGGCCAGCCAAATGGTCCGGGGCTTAAGTTGTTAAAAAAGAAAAAAAAAATATACGTTTGAAAACCCGCTGTGCAAATACTGCATGACATAAAAATATGCAACACCCACCATTTTATTTTCAAGAGCTTCTGATTAAAATCATTTAATTTTAGGTGGTTTTCTAGCGAAAAAAATGATGTCAGAATTGGCCCGGACTGGAAGTGGTTAAACACTAGGTGCTACGGCAACCAACCGGTTGCTTTTTCTACTGCAGTCAAATGTGAACCACAAGGATGGATTCCTCTGGCTGACACCCTTTTTCTTTCCTCTGGATTTATACCTAAGTCCCATAACGTTTGCAAGATTTGTGAAATGACTTACTACTTCAGCTTACACACCTCAGTGGACATAGAATATTTCAGTTTCTCTCAAGGCTTGACTGTCAAGAAAGCTTAGTTCCTACACTTACATGAAATGATAATTCACTTCAGTGAGTGTCACATTTATCATGAACCACATTATTCCTGTCAAAAATGTGAAAATAATGAGGTCAGTACACAGCACACTGTAATGGAGTAAGATGTGAAGCTCTTATATTGCTTGGACTCTGACAACGACAATGGCTTGTCAGCCTAAAAGATCATTCTGCAATTGCAGAGCTCCGTTTTTAGAACTGGTTCTGCAATCTTATTTCGTGGAATGGAATCCAATCCGTGACATGGAGGTTACCATAAAACAATGCCACCGCTATTTTTATGGTCATGCCAAATGTCAATCTGTGTACTCCATAACTACAGCAATTTGTCCCAACAAACTTGGCAGCTGTGGAAGGAGTACCAGAATAAGGGCATCCTAAAAATATCCTTTAAAGCAAACGTATGTATACGTTGTATTTTCAACATCTGAAACCAAAAGCATAGGGGGAAAAAAGCAGCCACGGTACTCCACACATTCTTACTTTTTCAGGTTCCATAGTTACATAGATATCGGGGAACTGGAGAAAGTGCAGAGAAGGGCAACCAAACTGATAAGAGGCATGGAGGAGCTCAGCTATGAGGAAAGATTAGAGGAACTGAATTTATTCACTCTTGAGAAGAGGAGATTAAGGGGGATATGATCAACATGTACAAATATATAAGGGGTCCATATAGTGAACTTGGTGTTGAGTTATTCACTTTACGGTCAACACAGAGGACAAGGGGGCACTCTTTACGTCTAAAGGAAAAGAGATTTCATCTCCAAATACGGAAAGGTTTCTTCACAGTAAGAGCTGTGAAAATGTGGAATAGACTCCCTCCAGAGGTGGTCCTGGCTAACTCAGTAGATTGCTTTAAGAAAGGCCTGGATACTTTCCTAAATGTACATAATATAACTGGGTACTGACATTTATAGGTAAAGTTGATCCGGGGAAAATCCGATTGCCTCTCGGGGGATCAGGAAGGGATTTTTTTCCCCTGCTGTAGCAGATTGGAGCATGCTCTTTTTTTTTTTTTTTTTTTTGTGCCTTCCTCTGGATCAACTGTGGGTATAGAATGGGGTATATTCGATTGTACGATATTTTTTATTTTTATTTATTTCTTTTTTTTATGGTTGAACTGGATGGACTTGTGTCTTTTTTCGGCCTAGCTAACTATGTAACTATAGTAGGTGAGGTCGAAAAAAAGACCATCAAGTCCAATCCATAGTATCCAGATAAACTGGAGCCTCGATTCTGGAAACCAAGATCAGATCTCTTGTGGTTATTTAGTGGCCTTCTCGTTAACTTTTTGCTGATCATGAAGTATCATGGGTGGCTTCATTGGCCTTTAACCACTTGACCTCCAGAAGATTAATGCCACGTACACACGAGCGGACTTTTCGACGGACTAGGTCCGACGGTCTTTCCGACGGACTTTCGACGGAGTTCCGACGAACTTTTCGAATGAACGGACTTGGCCACACACAATCACACTAAATTCTGACGGATTCGAACGTGATGACTAGAATAAGGAAGTTCGTAGCCAGTAGCCAATAGCTGCCCTAGCGTCGTCGTTTGTCCGTCGGACTAGCACACAGACGAGCGGATTTTTCGATAGGAGCTGGGTCCAGCGGAGTTCCGGCGGGAAAATTTAAGACATGTTCTATTTCAAAAGTCCGATGGAGCCCACACACACGATCGAATTGTCTGACGGATTCGTTCCGTCGGACCTTTGCTGTTGAAAGGTCCTGTCGTGTGTACGCGGCATTACTCTCCCTTCATGGTCAGGCCATTTTTTGCGATACGGCACTGAGTTACTTTAACTGACAAATGCGCAGTCGTGCGACGCTGTACCCAAATACAATTCATGTAATTTTTTTCCTACAAATAGAGCTTTCTTTTGGTGGAATTTGAGCACCTCTGCGGTTCTTCTTTTTTGCGTTATAAACAAAAAAAGGCCGACAATTTTTGAAAAAAACAAAAATATTTTTTACTTTCTGCTATAAAATACATCCAATAAAATTGAACAAATCTAATTTCTTCATAAATGTAGGCCCATATGTGTTCTGCTATATATTGTTGTTAAAAAAAAAAAAAGTTATATGAGCGGCAAGTTGTTAAAGTGGCTATAAGAGTTGACCCTGTTGATATCATTGATATCAACAATGGGTCACTGTTCCTCCCATCAAAATCAATGATGGGGCACTGACATAGCTTCCAGCTGTCCCTGATTTCTTGGGACTGTCCCTGATTTGGAGCAATGTCCCTCTGTCCCTCTTTCCTCCTCATTTGTCTCTCATTTTCTTCTGAACTATATAGTTGTATATAAAATGCACTTTTTATCAATGATGGGGCACTGACATAGCTTCCAGCTGTCCCTGATTTCGAGGGACTGTCCCTTTTTATCTTTCGAAAAGTGTTTCCCTGTGTTAAACTCTTCATCCAAATTCTAAATGGCTGCATTTGTCAATTGTAAAAGCCAATATAAAGGAATATTGGTGGTAAAAAAAAGCACTTGTGGATTTAATTAGCCCTTTTTTGTGGGGTTATGTCCCTTTAAGGGGCGTGACAGGGGCATGTCCTATGCCCACATACGTTTGCTAGTAGGTATCCCTCATTCCCATCTTAAAACATTTGGAGAAATGGGGATTGATGCTGAGGCATTTCATACTCAAATTGGCCACAGTCTAAGCCCCCATAAAGCCTGGAGGCCAGTAAACTGGCCCTATGCTTAGAAAGCTTCTCTAAATCATTTATGAATAGATTAACCACTTGACATCCACGCTATGGCCGAATGACGGCCACAGCGCGGATCTCAATTCCTGGGAGGCCGTCATAAGACGTCCTCCCCTGTGCACGCTCCCTGCGCACGCCCTACAGGGCGCGCACGGAGTGCGATGTGATCACCGAGTCACTGAGACTCGGGTGATCAGCGATCAGAGTAAGGGGCGGGTCCCGGCCCCTAACATGTGATCAGATGTCAGCCAATGACAGCTGATCACATGATCAAAACAAAAGCTCTGTGATCGTTTTTTTTTTTTCTCCTCACGCTGGCAGCAGAGGAGAAAAAAAAAAGCCGATCACCGGCTCATCTTAAAGGGACATCGGTCCCTAAAAGTCAGAGGCAATTATGCCTCATGTATGCCACCAATGAAAGCCCACAAGTGCCACCTGTGAAAGCCCACAAGTGCCACCTGTCAATGCCCACAAGTGCCACTTGTCAATGCCCACAAGTGCCACCTATCAATGCCCACCAGTGCTGCCAATCAGTCCCACCTAAAAGTGCTGCCTATCAGTGTAACTCGGTGCCCGTCACTGCCGCTTCATCAGCGTACATCAGTGACGGACAAAAATTACCCATTTTTAATTTTTAGAACAAAATTTAAAAAAAAACTTTTTTTTTTTTTAATTCGGTATTTTGAAAAAATTTTTAACAAAAAATAAAAATCGCAGAGGTGATCAAATACCACCAAAATAAAGCTCTATTCGGGGGAAAAAATGATAAAAATTTCATCTGGGTACAGTGTTCTATGACCGCACAATTGTCATTCAAAGTGCGACAGCGCTGAAAGCTGAAAATTGGTCTGGATAGGAGGGGGGGTTTAAGTGCCCAGTAAGCAAGTGGTTAAACAGAATTGATCCCAGGACAGAACCACTGCTGCAAGGAGGTAAGAAATGCACAAAGAGAAATCTGCGGACTAGCCCATGACATCCTTGCAGGTTCAGTGTAGAAAGTTCCTGCAACAATCTAGTAGTTATTAAAACAAAGACTCGCAACAGCACCTGGCAAGCTGTATGAGGCGTCCCTGGACATCAGACAAGGGATTGCATCTAAATGTCCTGAATATATTGTAGTAAGTAGGTACTCATAAAGAGAACTAACACAGAAAAGTAAACACTGGCAGAGAAAGTCATTGACTGATGATTAGTTTGGTTATTACCACCATGCATACCATGAGGTGGTGTATGATGCCTTCAAAAAGGAACCAGGTCAGGGTAGAGTTGCCACCTCATCCCTTTAAACCCGAACACCTTTGAATTACACAGGTTCTGAGGCTAATTAACCACTTCAATACCGGGCACTTAGACACCTTCCTGCCCAGGCCAATTTTCAGCTTTCAGCGCTGTCGCAATTTGAATGACAATTGCGTGGTCATGCTACACTGTACCCAAACTAATTTTTTATCATTAGAGTTTTCTTTTGGTGATATTTGATCACCTCTGGTATTTTTATTTTTTGCGCAACAAATAAAAAAAGGACGAAAATTGTGAAAAAAAAAAAATAAAGTTTTTCTTTGTTTCTGTTAGAATTTTTTGTAAATAATTATGTTTTCTAATGCACTGACGGGCACTGATATGGCTGCATTGATGGGCACTGATAAGGCGGCCCTGATGGGCACCGATGAGGTGGCACTGATGAGGTGGCACTGATGGGCACTCATAGGCGGCACTGATGGGCACACATAGGCGGCACTGATGGGCACTCATAGGTGGCACCTGATGGGTGCTTATGGGTGGCACTGATGGGCACTAATAGGTGGGCACTGATGGGCATGGATGGGCACTGATAGGTGGCACTGATGACATCGATAAGTGGCATTGCTGGGCATTACTGAATTATTATTTTACATTATGGTGCCAGTCAGTGCCCAGTTGTGGGCACTGATTGGCACAGATTGGGCACCTATTTGGCACATTGGGCACATGTGAATGGCCATGGGGATGTACCTGGCAGTCCACATGTTGCCCCCTACCCTGGTGGTCCTGGGGGCTTCCCTGGTGGTCCAGTGTGGGCATCTGAGGGGGGGCTGCACTGATAAACAATCAGCAGATAGCCCCCTGTCAGGAGAGCCGCCGATCTGTTCTCCTCTACTCGCGTCTATCAGACGCAAGTGAGGAAAAGCCGATCAACGGCTCTTCCTGTTTACATCGTGATCAGCTGTGATTGGACACGGCTGATCACGTGGTAAAGAGCCTCCGCCATCATATGACGCCCAGTCAGGATAACTGAACCACCGCCCGGCCATCATTCTGCTATAGGCTGGAGGGGAAGTGGCTAAATGCAGATAAGGCACCAAGTGAGTTTAATTACCACCTTAATCAGCCACAGAACCCGTGTAATTAATATGTGTTCGGGTTTAAAGGGATGAGGTGGCAAACATAGGTCAGGGTGGAGTCTGATCAGTCAGCAAAGGACTGTCCGCGAGCACAATGATAAACACAAAAGTAAGGTTGAACTAAAACAACACAAAAAGCTCTCAAGAGGGTAAACATATAAAGTAGCCCATTCATACACCAACTGTGATCCTATGTAAGTTTTTTTTCCCCAAAAAGTGGCCTTACAGTTTGTGATGAGTGTTGCAATGGCTTTGTGGATTGCCTGTTTCTGTAACCAAGGCTGCTTAGAGCCACGGATGAGGTCAGGAAATAAAAGAAGGATACTTCTTAAGACTTAACCTTTTCTGCTCTATTAATCCCGAAGTCACCTGCGCCCTTGTCTGCACAGAGACTTAAGAACTACTGATCCCACTCAAGTCTAATTATTTCTCTTGAAATATGAGCGTACGCTAACTAGCTCCCAAAGCCAAACCAAACTGGATATTGGATTTAATACATTTCTGTAATTATGACTCGTTCAGCTTTATAGTGTTTACATTAAATATAATTGAAGAGATAAGTACAGCAACGTTACATGATAATTGAGCTTTACATTTTGTTTTCTAGGAAATCTGCTAGCTAAACAAACCAAGTTAAAGAGGAAAGAACGTCTTTAATTATACTAGAAAAGGTTCATGTAAATATATTACAGGTTTACTTGGCGGTATTTAACACTTATACACCACAACGGGCCAGAGCAATTTTTACATTTCTGGTATGGACAATAACTTTGTCATTACTTAACCCCCCCCCCCCCCGGAAGATTTTACCCCCCTTCCTGACCAGAGCACTTTTTACGATTCGGTACTGCGTCGCTTTAACTGACAATTGTGCCCTCGTGCGACGTTGCACCCATATAATTTTTTTCCCCACAAATAGAGCTTTCTTTTGGTGGTATTTGATCACCTCTGCGGTTTTTATATTTTTTTTTTTTTTAAAACAAAAATTTTTTAAAACAAATTTTTTCCTCAGTTTGGGCCGATGCGTATTCTTCTACATATTTTTGGTAAAAAAAAAAAATCACAATAAGCGTATATTGATTGGTTTGCGCAAAAGTTATAGCGTCTACAAAATAGGGGATAGATTTATAGCATTTTTATTATAATTATTTTTTTTTACTAGTAATGGTGGCGATCTGCAATTTTTATCGTGACTGCGATATTGCGGCGGACATATCGGACACTTTTGACATATTTTTGGGAACATTCACATTTATACAGCGATCCGTGCTATAAAAATGCATTGATTACTGTGTAAATGTGACTGGCAGGGAAGGGGTTAACACTGGGGGGTGATCGAGGGGTTAATATGTTCCTAGGGGAGTGATTCTAACTGTAGGGGGAGGGGATTTACAAGGGGAGGAGACCGATCGGTGTTCCTCTGTACAAGGAACACACCATCGGTCTCCTCTCCTCTGACAGGACCGTGGATCTGTGTGTTTACATACACAGATCCACGGTCCTGCTGTGTTACCGGACAATCGCGGGTGCCCGGCGGACCTCGCGGCCGCCGAGCATGCACATCGGGTGCCCAGTGACACGGCGGGTGCCCACGATTGCCGCCGGCGGCACGTGCGCGCGCCCCCTGGTGGGCTGAGAAGGTGAGGGCGTCATATGACGCCCTCCCAGAATGAGAGCCGCGCCGACTGGCCGCCAATTGACAGCCGGCGGGCGGCAAAGCGGTTAAAAAAAAAAAAACACTAGTGTGCATGGAGCCTCAAAGAAAACACAAAAACGTTTCTGCTGTTTAAAATGTGTTAGCTGGAGTTCAGCTTTAAGTTTGATAGTTACTTATGCAAAGACCATCTAAATGTGTACTCGTCCATCTAACACTGCCATCTCCACAGGCTGACAATGCTGCTATCCAAGGGTGGCTATGTTGCTCCTCCTCTTTGATCTGCAGATGAATGAAACCACTTGCCACCCGCCATATAGCAAAATGACGTCGGCAAAGTGGTTGTGCTTTCCTGACCGGATGTCATAGGATGTGGGGGAGGGGTATGCCTATAGATCAAGAATAATGTACAAGTGAATGTGAGAGATGACATCACTAAGGGAGCTATGGAGGAGGTGGAATCATTATAGGTAAAGCTCCAAAGGGATGAAACTAAGGGGAAAATAATACTGGGAGTATGCTATAGGCCCCCTAACCTGAGGGAGGAGGGGGAGACGGATCTCCTATCACTAATTGTATTAGCAGCAAGGCAGGGAAGTGTTATCATAATGGGGGATTTTAATTCTCCAGATATGGACTGGGCGGTGGGAACCACGCATTTGTCTAAGGCTCGCCAGTTCCTAAATGTCTTGCAGGACAATTTCATGGTTCAGATGGTAGATGCACCAACTAGAAATTACTGGATCTACTGATTACCAACAATACAGACCTGATCACGAATGTGGAAATACGGGGCAATTAAGGAAACAGCGATCACAGGTCAATTGGCTTCAGTATAAGTCATACAAATAGGAAACATAAGGGGAGTACAAAGAAACTGAATTTCAAAAGAGCCAACTTCCCTAAACTACAAACCTTGCTAGAAGGCATGAATTGGGATAACATCTTAGGAACAAAGAACACGAAGGAGAGGTGGGTTGGCTTTAAGATCATATTAAATAAGGGCATTAGCCAATGCATCCCATTGGGTAATAAATTTAAAAGAGCGAACAAAAGTCCTGGATGGCTTAACTCAAATGTAAAAATGCATATAAAAGGAGAAGGCTTTCAAAAAATACAAGGTTTGAGGGATCATCATCAGCATTCAGATTTTATAAAGAATGCAACAAGAAATGCAAGGGTGCAATTAGGGTGGCTAAGATAGAACACGAAAGACACATAGTGGAGAAGAGCAAAAAAATCCCAAGAAATTATTTAAGTATGTAAACAGTAAAAAAGGGAGGGCAGACCATATTGGCCACATAAAGAATGAGGAGGGACATCTGGTTACAAAGGATGGGGAGATGGCAAAGGTATTGAATTTATTTTTCTCCTCAGTCTTCACGAGGGAATCTGGGGCTTCAGTAACCAAAACTGCAGTGTTTATCCTCATAAGACATCACAGGAAGCACCTCCATGGTTAACAGAGGACAGAATTCAAATTAGACTTGGGAAATGTAACATTAAAGCGGGATTCCACCCTAAAGTGGAACTCCCGCTTTTCGGAACCCTCCCCCCCTCCGGTGTCACATTTGGCACCTTTCAGGGGGAGGGGGGTGCAGATACCTGTCTAAGACAGGTATCTGCACCCACTTCCGGCATAAACTTCCGTGGGAGTTTACGCAAGTTCCTGTCCCGGCGCGCTGTCTGCTGGGACACACACGTGTCCCGGCAGACAGCGCTGAAGATTCTCATTGCGCCGCGCGACTCGCGCATGCGCAGTAGGGAATCGGGAAGTGAAGCCACTTCCTGATTCCCTCACGGAGAATGGCGCTGGCTACAGCAGAGAGCCGAGCGATCGGCCTCTGCTGCCGACACCGCTGGAACCAGGGACAGGTAAGTGTCCATTTTTTAAAAGTCAGCAGCTGCAAATATGTAGCTGCTGGCTTTTAATTTTTTTTTTTTTCAGTACAGTCCCGCTTTAATAAATCACCTGGACCAGATGGCTTGCATCCAAGGGTACTTGGGGAACTCAGTCAAGTAATTGCCAGACCATTGTTCCTAATTTTTACTGACAGTATACTGACTGGAATGGTACCAGCGGATTGGAGAAAAGCCAATGTAGCACCAATATTTAAAAAGGGACCAAAATACATCCCTGGGAATTACAGACCAGTTAGCCTAACATCAATCTTATGCAAGCTCTTGGAGGGGATGATAAGGGACTATACAAGATTTTAGTAATGAGAACGGTATCATTAGCAGTAATCAGCATGGATTCATGAAGAATCGTTCTTGCCAAACCAATCTATTAACCTTCTATGAGGAGGTGAGCTGCCATCTAGATAAAGGAAGGCCTGTAGATGTGGTGTATCTGGATTTTGCAAAAGCATTTGACACAGTTCCCCATAAACGTTTACTGTACAAAGTAAGGTCCGTTGGCATGGACCATAAGTGAGTTCAGAGGATGTTGATAAATGGGGGAGTCGGAATGGTCAGGGGTGGGTAGTGGTGTCCCCCAGGGTTCTGTGCTGGGACCAATCCTGTTTAATTTGTTCATAAACGACCCAGAGGATGGGGTTAACAGTTCAATCTCTGTTTCTACAGACGATACTAAGCTAAGCCGGGCAATAACTTCTCCGCAGGATGTGGAAACCTTGCAAAAAGATCTGAACAATATAATGGGGTGGGCAACTACATGGCAAATGAGGTTTAATGTAGAAAAGTGTAATGCATTTGGGTGGCAAACATATGAATGCAATCTATACACTGGGGGGGAGAACCTCTGGGGGAATCCAGGATGGAAAAGGACCTGGGGGTCCTAGTAGATGCTCAGCAATGGAATGCAATGCCAAGCTGCTGCTAATAAAGCAAACAGAATATTGGCATGTATTAAAAAGGGGATCAACTCCAGATATAAAACGATAATTCTCCCGCTCTACAAGACTCTGGTCCGGCCGCACCTGGAGTATGCTGTCCAGTTCTGGGCACCAGTCCTCAGGAAGGATGTACTGGAAATGGAGCGAGTACAAAGAAGGGCAACAAAGCTAATAAAGGGTCTGGAGTATATTGGTTATGAAGGAGGAAAAGTTGTGAGCACTGAACTTATTCTCTCTGGAGAAGAGAGGCTTGAGAGGGGATATGATTTCAATATACAAATACTGTACTGGTGACCCCACAATAGGGATAAAACTTTTTTGCGCAAGGGAGTTTAACCACTTCCCGCCCGGTCAATAGCATATTGACGTCCGGGAAGTGGTTCCGTTATCCTGACTGGGCGTCATATGACGTCCTTCAGGATAACATGCCGCCGCGCGCCCGTGGGGGCGCGCATCGCGGCGATCGGTGGAGCGGTGTGTCAGTCTGACACACCGCTACACTGATCTCGATAAAGAGCCTCCGGTGGAGGCTCTTTACCACGTGATCAGCCGTGTCCAATCACGGCTGATCACGATGTCAACAGCAAAAGCCGGTGATCGGCTTTTCCTCACTCGCGTCTGACAGACGCGAGTAGAGGAGAGCCGATCGGCGGCTCTCCTGACAGGGGGGGTCTGCGCTGATTGTTTATCAGCGCAGCCCCCCTCAGATGCCCACACTGGACCACCAGGGACTCCACTAGGACCACCAGAGAAGTGGGCAACATGTGGATGGCCAGGTATGTACCCCCTGGCCATCCACAGGTGCAAATGATGCCCAATCTGTGCCAGTCAGTGCCCACAAATGGGCACTGACTGGCACCATCAAGTAGCAATCAGTACCACCCATCACCCAGCAATGCCACCCATCAGTGTTATCAGTGCCACCCATCAGTGTCATCAGTGCCACCTATCAGTGTCATCAGTGCCACCTATCGGTGCCCATCCGTGCCCATCAGTGCCCACCTATCAGTGCCCATCAGTGCCCATCCATGCCACCTATCCGTGCCACCCATAAGTACCCATCAGTGCCGCCCATAAGTGCCCATCAGTGCCGCCCATAAGTGCCCATCAGTGCCGCCTATGTGTGCCCATCAGTGCCGCCTATGTGTGCCCATCAGTGACGCCTATGAGTGCCCATCAGTGCCGCATACCAGTGCCACCTATCAGTGCCCATCATCAGTGGCCGTCAGTGCCACCTCATCAGTACCACCTCATTGGTGCCACCTCATCGGTGCCCATCAGTGCCGCCTTATCAGTGCCCGTCAGTGCAGCCATACCGGTGCCCATCATTGAAGAAGAAAACATAATTATTTACAAAAAATTTAACAGAAACAAAGAAAAACTTGTTTTTTTTCAAAATTTTCGGTCTTTTTTTATTTGTTGCGCAAAAAATAAAAATCGCAGAGGGGATCAAATACCACCAAAAGAAAGCTCTTTTTGTGGGAACAAAATGATAGAAAATTTGTTTGGGTACAGTGTTGTATGACCGCGCAATTGTCATTCAAAGTGCGACAGTGCTGAAAGATGAAAATTGGTCTGGGCGGGAAGGTGTCTAAGTGCCTGGTATTGAAGTGGTTAACAAGACACGTGGCCACTCATTAAAATTAGAAGAAAAGAGGTTTAACCTTCAACTACGTAGAGGGTTCTTTATTGTAAGAGCGGCAAGGATGTGGAATTCCCTTCCACAGGCGGTGGTCTCAGCGGGGGGCATCAATAGTTTCAAAAAACTATTAGATAAGCACCTGAACGACCACAACATACAGGGATATACAATGTAATACTGACATATAATCACACACATAAGTTGGACTTGATGGACTTGTGTCTTTTTTCATTCTCACCTACTATGTAACTATGTAACTGTATTCGGCAGGAAAGTTTTTTTTTATCTCAGTCTTTCCAGGCTAGAGGAGAGATGTGGGGTCTTATGACTCTGTAAAGAGGACCTGTCATTCCCTATCCCTATTATGAGGGATGTTTACATTCAATACAATAAAATAAACAATAAAAAAAAAGTAAAGCACCACCGTCCACGCGTGCTCGCACGCAGAAGCGAACGTATACGTATGTTGCGCCCACACATGTAAACGGCGTTTAAAATACACATGTGAGGTATCAACGCAAATGTTAGACTGAGAGCAATAATTCTAGCCCAAGACCTCCTCTGTAACGCTAAACAGGTAACCTGTAAACAATTTTAAAGTACCAAATTTTAGCCTCTGGACTGCATGTTGTGTGAACTGGCCCTAATGGTGTTTATTGACTGCACAATGAATGTCCTTGGAAATGGATCTAACATTTTTAAATAGGGTATAATATCCACAGCATCACGTGTTCTGAACTCCATATTCTGTATTTAACCACTTGCCGCACGCCGATATACGTCGGCACAATGACAGCGGTAGGCAAATGGGCATACATGTACGTCCCCTTTAAGAGCCGGGGATAGCAAGCGCGTGCCCGGCGCGTACAGCATGACCGTGCCTGTGGTGGACTCAATGTCCGCCGGTCTCCCAGCGATTGTGTCACGGGGCCTCAGAACGGGGAAGTGCCTATGTTAACAAGGCATTTCCCCGTTCTGGCTTGTGCCATGACAGAGATCACGCTCCCTGTCATCGGGAGCAGTAATCGCTGCCATGTGACTTGAAGTCCACCCCCACACAGTTAGAATCACTCCCTAGGACACAATTAACCCCTTCATCGCCCCCTAGTGGTTAACCCATTCACTGCCAGTGTCATTTATACAGTAATCAGTGCATTTTTATAGCACTGATCGCTGTATAAATGACAATGGTCCCAAAATAGTGTCAAAAGTGTCCGATGTCTCCGCCATAATGTCGCAGTCCCGATAAAAATAGCAGATCGCCACCATTACTAATAAAAAAAATGCCATAAAACTATCCCCTATTTTGTAGAAGCTATAACTTTAGCGCAAACCAAACAATAAACGCTTATTGCAATTTTTTTTTACCAAAAATATGTAGGAAAATACGTATCGGCCTAAACTGTGGAAAAAACATGTTTTTTTTAATATATTTTTGGGGGATATTTATTATAGCAAACAGTGTTTTTTTCAAAATTGTCGCTCTTTTTTTGTTTATAGCGAAAAAAATTAAAACTGCAGAGGTGATCAAATACCACCAAAATAAAGCTCTATTTGTGGGGAAAAAAGGACGTAAATTTTGTTTGGGTGCAACGTCGCACGACCGCGCAATTTCAGGTTAAAGCGTCGCAGTGCCGAATCGCAAAAAGTGCTCTGGTCAGGGAGGGGGTAAAATCTTCCGGGGCTGAAGCAGTTAATATTAATGAATACAGAACTGCATTCATGTGTATTTCATATCTGCCTGGAGTCCAGCTTTAATGTATCATAGTAATAGCTCAGAATGTGTACTTGCCAAACATTTGCTACGATTGCCCTTTAAGATCGACATGCAGAAGGGACAATATAGAACTATTAAAAGAATATTAGGAAAAGTATTCATTTCAGTGGCCTGTGTTTCAACGTAAAGCTGACTTTTATTACTGCTTTGCTAAATAGATTTATTGTGGATTAAATAAATACACCTGATTGAAGAGTAATCCTGTTAAAAGAGAAAATTATCCTGGCTGCATGAGCTCTGTATTTGCCATAAAATCTCCCTAAATTGATATGGAGGACTGTAATGACTCTGAAATCAGCATAATCTCTTTGTATTGAATACAATCATAAAATGCACTGAATACACCGACTGTTTAAGTAGGACCGCAGAACATGCATAAATAAATGTGCGCACTTTTCAATTGTTTTCTGACAATACAATTCTATTTCGGCTCCTTCTTTTGCATTTGTTGTTAACTTTTTATTTTTTAATTTTTTATAGCAGAAATTATTTTTTTCGAAAGCTAGCCATATAGCATATTGGGGCATTGTTGGTCCTGTGTTCCAACAAGTAATACAGTATGTTCAAATCTCCCCCTTTGATGTCATTATTGCTGTATGCCTTTTTGCCGGTAGGAAACCTGGTTTAACCGCTTCAATACCGGGCACTTTTACCCCCTTCCTGCCCAGGCCAATTTTCAGCTTTCATCGCTGTCACAGTTTGAATAACAATTGCGCAACACTGTACCCAAACAACATTTTTTTTTTCCACATAAATAGAGCTTTCTTTTGGTGGTATTTAAATCACCACTGGGTTTTTTTATTTTTTGCAAAATAAACGAAAAAATACCAAATTTTTTTTTTAAAATAACTTTTTCACAGTTTGTTATAAAAAGTTGCAAACCGGTAAATTTTCTCTTTCACTGATGTGCGGAGATGAGGCTGCACTGATAGGCTGCACTGATGGGCACTGATGAGGCGGCATTGATTTGCACTGATAAGGCGGCACTGATGAGGTAGCACTGGTGGGCACTGATGAGGAGTCACTGATGAGGCGGCACTGGTGGGCACTGATGAGGAGTCACTGATGAGGCGGCACTGGTGGGCGCTGATGAGGAGTCACTAATGAGGAGGCACTGGTGGGCACTGATGAGGAGTCACTGATGAGGCAACACTGGTAGGCTGCACTGATAGGTGACACTGCTGGGCACTGATTGCAGCACTGGTAGGCACAGATTGGCAGCACTGGTGGGTACTGTTGGGACTTCACTGATAATCAGGACACTGACAATCAGTGCCCTGATAATCAGTGTACTGTAGATGTCCCTTTTTCAAGGAATTACTACAGAGACCAGCTCCAGACTGAAGGTGAAGACTGCAGCAAAAGAAATGTACTTATTTAATTTTTACTATTGGGCTACTATTATATTTTAGTTGGAGATCAGCTTTAATACTAAATTTTTTAGATTTACTTGAAAAAAAAAAAATATATATATATATATATATTTTATAGTCATGACCATAATAAAGAAAGTTAAAGTGGGGAAAACCACTAAAATTGTCTTTAAAGCTGTATTAAATGCAAAACCAAAAATGTCATATATTGCAGCTTACCAATCAGTAGATGTGGTGGCTGCATTTATTTTCTTTTTTTTTTTGTTGCCTTTTTTCACTCTTTTTACCTGGTCTGGCCAACCTGATCAGATAACTATAAAAAAAAAAATAGCACATATACCACCACTAGTGCAAACTGATTAACTGTTTCTAGCGATGGGGACTTGTTTAGAATTCCTAAAATGTAATGAAAATATATATACTGAAACAAACATTTTTACATGTGTGCACATATATCGCATCATGTCAGAATATTTGGGTATCCTAATACATTGTATCGGTCCTGCTTTAGCCACCTTGGGCCACTAGTAAGCTGATCGTCATCTTTGACCCTTTTTTAAGCTTTTGCATGCTCTCTGGGATTTCTACAGATCCAAATACCATATCCATAAAGATCTAGATGTGGTTGTTCGTGGTACCACAGTGGGGTTACTACTTCACCATCGACCCATATGTATGAGTTCCATATATTGGTGTACACTATACCTGTATACACATACTCAAATATTGGCAGTGCAAATATACAGTATCCGGTTGATCGGTGAGTGATCCTCGTTCCATCTCCCATGATGCTCTCCATGGTTTCTTATACTCAGACTCTTATTATGCTCTATTGTAGATTGTCATTTGTCTTGATTTCTCCTGAAT
Source organism: Lithobates sylvaticus (assembly GCA_028564925.1). Taxonomy (NCBI): domain Eukaryota; kingdom Metazoa; phylum Chordata; class Amphibia; order Anura; family Ranidae; genus Lithobates; species Lithobates sylvaticus. Next base: position 45,036,326 of record CM053028.1, on the reverse strand, counting down.
AGTTTTCACACTGGGGCGTTTTTTCAGGCGTTTTTTCTGGCGCTTTAGCGTTAAAAAAAGTGCATGTAAAGCGCCTGGAAGAAGCCTCATCTGCAATCCCAATGTGAAAGCCCGAGTGCTTTCACACTGAGACCCCTTTTACACTATGGCATTTTTCAGGCGCTTTAGCGTTAAAATAAGCGTTTGTAAAGCGCCTGAAAGAAGCCTCAACTGCAATCCCAATGTGAAAGCCGGAGTGCTTTCACACTGAGGCACTGCGCTGGCAGGGCGTCAAAAAAAGTCCTGCAAGCAGCTTCTTTGCAGTGCTTTTGGAGCGGTCAATACACCACTCCTAAAGCGTCCCTTCCCATTGAAATCAATGGGAAGTGCCTGAAAAGTGCTTTTAGCAGCGGCGCTTTGTGGGCGCTTTTAAAGCGGTTCTGCACACATTTCATTTGGTAAATCTCTTTGCCTTCCAAATCAGGCAAAGAGTACTAAATGAAGTGTTTTATTTTTTTTTCCACTTACCTTGTAATCGCTGACTTCCTTTCATCTGTCTCTGCGGCGGTGGGCGGGGTCTCTGCGTCGATCGTCGTCACGCCGCACTGTCTCCTGGGATCTGGTGTCATTGATCCCAGGAGTCAGTGCGGACATCTTCCGAAATCTCGCGAGATTTCGGCCACATCTTCCGAAATCTCGCGAGATTTCGGAAGATGTCTGCGAAATCTTGCGAGATTTCGGGCGATGTCTGCGAACGTGAGCTACACTTTGCCGTTACTGCGCACGCGCGAGATCGGCGCAGTAACGGCGGTGCATGCTGGGCCATGTGAAGTGCCTGTGTGGGTTCAAATGCCCACAGGCAAGATGGCCCCCAGCAGGAAAGTTTTTCTACAACTCTTTTATCTGATGAAAACCGGCAGCAGCTCCTTTCAAAAAAAGGACACGTGAGTACCTAAACTAGATTGCATAAGCCATTGCATTGCAGGAAAAAAAAAAAAAAACATAAAGACAGTGCAGAACCGCTTTAACCCTTTATTTGGCCACTAGCAGGGGTTAAAGGCACCCCACTAGCGCTTGAAAAACAATGGTAAAGCGTCGCTGTTTTAAGTGGTGCTTTACGAGCATTTTCCGGGCGCTGGCAGTGTTGAAGGGCTCTTAAAGCACTTGGGTTTTCACATTGGGATTGCAGATGAGGCTTCTTTCAAGCGCTTTACATGAGCTTTTTTTTAATGCTAAAGCACCTGAAAAACGCCCCAGTGTGAAAGGGGCCTTATAGTTATCATTTTTTGGATGTTGGCAACAACCTGGTCTTTTTAGGTGAATCCCCTTCAAAACCAATATAGTGTATATACACTCTTCTTTTTTACAAGCATTAGCACGTCAACGATTTCTTACACTTTCATGCTTCAATATAAAAAAAAAAAAAATAAAATGTTGGTCGCGTGCGCTACTAAAACACGGGACACAAAAATGCAGTATTTGTATAAATACAAAACAAAAAAAAACATTTCTCCGGTGCCATTCCAACCCCAATCGATAGTTAAACAATAAGAAAACAAGCTTCTCAAATTACAATGTTTCACTGTCACAACAGCTCAATCTAATGAACTACTCTGTGTCATCTTCTCTATAGAGCGACCTGTCAGCGATTGCATGAAAACAAGGCCATTTTCAGCAGCCCCTTGCAAAACACAAAGCTCCGCCGCCAGAAAGCCGTACGAGCATCAGAAGCCACCAAGTGCCATTATACCGGAGACAAAACTCTGAAATCAGTACACGTAAAATACTGGAAAATATTCTACTAAATATATTGTACTATCCAAAGGGGAAGAAAAATGTCACCGCTGAGATATACGATAGCGCTGGACTTGTGATTGTAATATCTTGTTTTGCACAGAGCAGCCCAGATCCTCCTCTTCTCGGGTCCCTGGTCGGAGCTCCTGGCCCCTCCCTCCAGCCGAGTGCCCCCACAGCAAGCAGCTTTCTATGGGGGCACTTGAGCTGAGCTGCAGCTCCGTGTATCCATTCAGACATGGAGCCGCAGTTCGGTCCCGCCCCCTCTCTTTCCGGATTGGCTAAATGAGTTTAATTGACAGCAGCAGGAGCCAATGGCACCGCTGCTGTGTCTCAGCCAATCAGAACGGAGAGTCCTAGATGGCCAAGGGCACTCGTGGACATCGCTGGATAGAGATGGGGCTCAGGTAAGTATTAGGGGGTGCTGGGGAGGCTGCTGAACACAGAAGGTTTTTTTTTATCTCAAAGCATAGAATGCATTCAAAAACGTTCTGCCTTTACAACCACTTTAACCCATTGCTGATGTCCAGGGCAGAGATCTCAGTCTTAGCGCTTGTTCACACAAGGCAATGGTGGCCTTTACCCTTTAGTGAGGCTACTTTCCTTCTTTTCAAGATTAGGCATTTTTCTGTACTTAAATCATCTTTAACCACTTGCCAACAGGGCACTTACACCCCCTTCCTGCCCAAGCCATTTTTCAGCTTTCAGCGCTGTCGCACTTTGAATGGCAATTACGGGGTCATGCTACACTGTACCCAAACACATTTTTTTATAATTTTATTCACACAAATAGAGCTTTCTTGTGGTGGTAATTAATCACTGCTGGGTTATTTATTTTTTACAAAAAAAAAATACCAACTTTTTTGAAAAAAAAAAAATGTTTTTACTTAGTTTCTGCCAGTAAATTTTGTAACGAAGTAATTTTTCTCCTTCACTGATGTGCACTGATGAGGCGGTACAGATGGGCACCGATAGGCTGAACTGGTGGGCATTGATGGGGTGGCATTTATGGGCACTGATTAGGTGGCACTGATGAGGAGGCACTAATATGCCGCACTTATGGGCACTGATATGTGGCACTAATGAGCACTGATAGGCGGCCCTGATGGGCACTAATAGGCGGTACTGATGAGGTGGCATTTATGGGCACTGATTAGGTGGCACTGATGAGGAGGCACTAATATGCTGCACTTATGGGCACTGATATGTGGCACTAATGAGCACTGATAGGCGGCCCTGATGGGCACTAATAGGCGGTACTGATGAGGTGGCATTTATGGGCACTGATTAGGTGGCACTGATGAGGAGGCACTAATATGCTGCACTTATGGGCACTGATATGTGGCACTAACGAGCACTGATAGGTGGCCCTAATGGGCACTAATAGGCGGAACTGATGAGGTAGCACTTATGGGCACTGATTAGGTGGCACTGATGAGGAGGCACTAATATGCCGCACTTAAGGGCACTGATAGGTGGCACTGATAGGCGGCACTGATGGGCAATGTTAGGTGGCACTTATGGGCACTAATAGGTGGCAGTGGTGGGCACGGATAGGCGGTACTGATGGGCACTGATGAGCATTGATGGGTGACACTAATGGGCGACACTGATGGGAAGCACTGATATGCAGCACCGATAACCAGCACTGACTTGCATCACTACTGGGCACTGATTGGTGGCACTTGTGGGTACTGATTGCTGGCACTGGTGGGCAATGATTGCTGGCACTGGTGGGCAATGGTGAGCACTGATTTGTGACACTGTTGGCACTATATTGTAATCAGGGCACTGATTAGTGCCCTCATTACATGTGTAGATGTCCCCCAGCGCGGAGATGTCGCTGGTCGGCTCTCCTCGCCACACACTCTGTCAGTGTGAGGCAAGGAGCGCCGATTACCGGCATCTCCGTGTTTACAAGTGACCGGCTGTGACTGGACACAGCCAATCACATGGTTAAAGAGCCGCGGCTCTTTACAGAGATCGGGGTCGCGCAGTATCCTAGCAACACAGCGTGGCCACGAACGCTCTGGGACCCCATCATATCAGGTTGTCCCAGAACGAGAGCCGCACCGACCCGCCGTCATTTGACGGTGGGCGGGCGGCAACGAGTTAAAGGTGTAAAACATATGTGCCCTAACATACACTTTAGCCCTGTAGCACCTACATCACTACTGTGTCGGTAATGACTAAGCACTAACATTTGCGTGAAACGCGTCTACCTCTTTGTTCCCTGCTCCATCTGATTTTTTGGAAGTGCAGCCATATGGAATAATTTCCTTATGTGTCGATAAGGTACCTTGGCCAAGGCTAATTCTGGGTTGTTGCCTTAGGCAGCCTATAACATTAGTAATTTTTTATTTTTCCCAAACAGCGAATGACCCAATTTCCCCATCCATACATTCAAGGTGGATGGGGGAATCACTTCTAATGAGTTGTATTCTGATGGTGGGGAGACTTCCCTGCTGTCAGAATACACTGTTCAGCGCCGCTAGCTAAAGCTGGTGGCTCTGATCTAGCAGCAATGATGTCAATGGTTGTTAGGACACCGGCGGATGTAATGCTGCACAGTAAACACCTGTGGTTTTGTGTAACACAAAGGCAGCCTTGATCCACTTGCTGGCTTTTGGACAAATTTTTGGGGCAATTTTTAGGCATTTTGCTAAGGCCCGCTGAAGAACCCAGAATGCACCCTGTTTCAAAAGGGCTGCCTTATATCAACATAACACAAATTAGGTCCCTTTTCTTTTCTTTTTTAATTCTTTATTCAAGGGTTTACATCAGAGAATCTGAAAGCAAAAGACAGTAAACTCTTCCAAAAGCGTAGATTACAAAAACAGAAACATCACAATCGGAGATTGCCCATGAGACAATGAGAGATTATGCTGCAAGATATAGAAGGATGTAATGAGTAACAACTGTCTGATTAGTCATTTACATATAGAAAAAAAAAAAAATGAACATTGGAAACATTAATGTACTTAAATACTTCTATATATTCCACCTGAAAAAGAGGAGTAGGGCTCCAGTGAGTCTGAACTAGGCCCTGAGGGGTCAGGTCAGAAGAGTAAATGTTCAGTCAGTCACTGTCAGGCCAATGTGCACTGTGTTTCAAAAGAAAAAACTAATTGTGAGAAATATAGAAAAAAATGTTGGGGGGTAGGTGAGAGTGAAATTGAAATAGGAAGGTCAGAGCAGTCATCGCGCAAGAGATGATGCAACCAGGAATTCACACGTCTTAAAGCGGTTCTGCACACACTAATTCTTTATTTTTTTTCCTTCTAATGTTAAAAATAGTATGAGTCTAACAATAAACTCACTTCTTAGGTGTCCGTCCGGTATCCATGTCCGTTTTTTCCTAAAAAAATGCACTTTTAAAATAAAAAGTACAGAATTGTCATTTTGCTTGTGGGCATTTGAAGCCCACAAGCAGTCACTTCCTTGTTACAACAAGAACGTCCGCAAATGTCCGCAAATCTCGCGAGATTTCCTGTCGATGTCCGCAAATCTCGCAAAATTTCGGGGTCGGATGTCCGCACTGACTCCTGGGATGAATGACACCAGATCCCAGGAGACAGTGTGGCATGACCCCCCACACAGACCCCGCCCACCCCCACAGGGACCACACCAAAGATGAAGCCAGCATTCAAGGTAGGCTTCCAAGATGCAGAATTGACCCATCAATTCTGTAATCTAACATGATGGAGAATAGATTGACAGTAAGTTTAGGAGATGGGTGCAGAACCACTTTAAGGATATTCCTCGGAGAAGTGAAATAGGTCCCAATGGATCCACCTGGCCTTGTGTTCCCTTGGATTTGTCCCAGAGGGCCCAGTGGATCTATTTGGCCATGTGTGTTCCTCGGATTTTTCCTGGAAGGCCCAATGGATCCACCTGGCCTTGTGTTCCCTCAGATTTGTCCAAGAGGGCCCAGTGGATTAAATTTGGCCATTTGTGTTCTTCGGATTTGTCCTGGAAGGCCCAATGGATCCACCTGGCCTTGTGTTCCCTCTGATTTGTCCCAGAGGGCCCAGTGGATCCATTTGTCCATTTGTGTTCCTCAGATTTGTCCTGAAGGCTATGTCCCTTTTCTAATTCTGCACCCAAGGTGCCTCTATGAGCCTGTTACCACCCCTTATAAAGCATCAGTATTGGTTGGTAAGGTCACCCATGAGAGTAATGGTCCATTAGGGAGCCATGTTCTTGACCAAAAAATACAGTTGACATTTGCATTCCATAACTATAGAAGTTTGGGGCACCTTCGCTGCTGAATAATAAAAGGGATCAACTAGATGTACCCTGGTGGTCAAGGAACTCCTATTACACAAAGCTGAATGTTCCTTTTAAGAATAATAATACTTAATTGAATGAGACAAAAAAAAATATATAGATATATCTATATACATATAGATACATATATAGATACATATATATATATATATTATATATAATATATATATATATACACACACACACACAAAGTATTCCTTTCTACACAGTATATACAAATACACACACAGTATATGGCCTGTAAATATCTCTATTATTACTTTTGCCTTGAAAACACATTTATTGCTAATTGATTTTTATTTACCTCTTATAAATGATAATGTATTCAAAGTAATATACTGTATATACATCACACCTAATGAAGGTTAGGGCATTTAGACATCAATGCTGCATGCATTAACCTTGTTTAGAAAGATGGACGTCAGACAAAGAGTTTTCCATGAAACTGGGTTTCGCTGAATATTTACCTTCACCTCTGCACAATGTGGTTTTCACTTTACCGGAGGAAATAAGAATAAGAAGGGATCATAATACATAAATATGATTTTTTTTTACCAGATTTCTATGTCTGTTTTAACAGCTAGGCACAGAGAGAATGTGTTTTTACAGGGATGAGAATGTGAGGCACCTCTGTTGATCATCCTTCATCTGATGAACCACATAGGTCAAGTCTAATACAGGCAATTGTGACTGTACATGGCAGAAAGCAACCAAGAATGAGATGATGCGACACACAATCCGAGGAGAGAACAGCGGGAGAGAGAAATACATCTATAGTCTTACCTGACCAGCTTGACAGGGAAGCATGGATCTATTCTGTATATTAGGGGATAGACAGACAGACGGAGATAGACAGAGAGAAGAATGACAGATAAGAGGGATAGATAAATAGATAGGTGCACTTTTGTGTTGTATCCAGTGGAGTCCTCGATCGAGTTCCTACCAGGAGTCCTGTTTGCTCCCACAGTCAAGAAAGAAGATAATTGTTCGTCACCGAAACAGTGTTTGATTTTGTAGGACACTTTAATGCACCAGATTTGGTAATACTTAATGAAATTGTTAAAGTCCAACTCTACGAAAAATCTATTTTCCACCATCCCTCGCACTCCCCTCTGACCCATCCTTCCAGTCGCTCACTAATGCGGTTTCTGGGCTGCTAGTCCAGTGCTACGCGTTAATCCTCAATGGCTGGATCCTTCACACTCCTCAGTCTGACGACAGTACTCTTCTAGATCCTGGGAGGGCCCCTCCACTGGCCAGCCAATCAGGGCTGCTGTTAGAAATCATGGGACCCCCATACAGCCTACCTGACAGGGCCCTTCCGCCGCAGCCGAAAGTGACTGAACACATCAGTCCCTTTCTCTGCAACGTCAGCTGCACAGATGAAGGAATAGGAAAGGTTCTAAGGCTTCCTGCTCATTCAGAAACCAGCATAGCAAATACAATTTACTATGCTTCGGTGATAAATGGACACAGGAGTAAGTGGTACTGTTGACTTATTGTGTTCATTCAGGAAAGGAAGGGACCAGAAAATTTCATATTTACCGGCCCCTTCCCCTATACTCCATCCTGAAACATCCATCTGTGTGCCTGCAGCAGCCTGCCGATGGGAGAGGAGGGAAGCCGGCAGCTCTGCAGGGGAAAAGGGGCACACACGAAAGCGGCGCATGTGCTAGAACCAATCCCCCTGCAGTCCAGCCGGAGGGAGAAAGAGGAGGAGAAGCTGGCATCGCTGCAGGGGATGAAAAACAAACGACCACCGCTACAAGACTCTCCCTACAAGCGAATGCTCCTGCTCCTGTGTGGGAGCCCCAGGTGCTGGCTAATAGCACAATGATTAGAAATCAAAAGGAAGAACTCCGGACAGCCGCACACCGGGAAAATAAAATCCAAAGGGTTTATTTAAAAGCAAAAAGGCACCACAATCCAAACACGGCAAAAAGGCGGGTACAGAGCTGACGCGTTTCGTCCGGAGTTCTTCCTTTTGATTTCTAATCGCTGCAGGGGAGGCAGAAGTGGATCGGGGTCTGCAATAAGACAGTACAGCCAGCCCTCCTGCTCAGCAGGTACCTGGGCCCCCCTTTTGAACTGATGGGGCCTGGGCCCAGTACAGGAGGGCTGGCTGTACTGTCTTATCAGCTGCCCTGCAGCCAATGGTAATTGTTTATGTTAGGAAGGAAGTGACATAGAAGGACCCATCCAGGAAGTAGAGAGAAGAAGGACCTGATGGATGATCACGTGATCACAGCTTGAAGCAAAATAAAGGCACTATACTTACCTTCTCTCTAATGGTCTAAAAGCCTGCAAAGGGGTCCTGTGCCGGAATCTTCTACCCAGGTGCCAGTCCCCAGGCATCTTCATTGACCAGAGCAGGGTGACGTAATTCCTGCACATGCCCAGGAGTCAGTCAACCTGGCACAAAGGGACCATGCCGGTGATGTAAGCTGAACTGCACATGCGCATCTCAGTGTACATGCCTTGGAAGACTGCGAGCACACAGGTAGGTGTATTGTATTGCATGTCTCTTCTGCAATAAAAGTCTGCCTGCTCACAACTATTGTAAAGTGCTTTCAATTCCACTTTAAGGTAAGTGAAAATGGGGATTTAGGCGGGTTTTTTTTATAACCTAGCGATTGGTTGTCATGGGAAAACTTAAAGCAGGACTATACCCCCTCGATCAACATTAACTATTTATAATCCTTATGCTGCTAGCATTAGTAAATAGATAGGAAGGTATATTATCCCCTTCCCGCCGAGCGTACACAGATATGCATACTCGGCTTTCGGGGGTGATACCAGGATGATGCCCGCAGCTGCAGGCATCATCCCGTACCGTTGTTTAGAGCGGGCGATTGGCTATCCAGGTATAACAACCGATGCGGCATAAAAGCCGCTCGGCTGTTATACCGGAGGAGTGGGAGGGGACGTCCCCCCTCCCGCCGCTCTTACCGGGCCTCCCGTTCCATCAGGAGGCCCGATCGAACATCCGCCGCTTCCGGCGGCTAGTGACAGACTGGAACGAAGCCGGAAACGGCTTGGTTCCAGTCTCCTGGATGTAAACACGGAAGCAACGTCATTACGTCACTTCCTGTTTACTCGTCTGCCAATTGCGCCGGATTTAAAAAAATACACAGTATTCAGATACACCGTTTTCGGTGATCTGAATACTTTGAAGTGCAAAGGAGGGATTTGGGGTCTTTTAGACCCCCGATCCCTCCATAAAGAGTACCTGTTACCACCTATTACTGTCACAAGGGATGTTTACATTCCTTGTGACAGCAATAAAAGTGATCAAATTTTTTTTTTTTTTTTAAAACACAATTTAATTATCTAAAATTAAATAAATAATTTTTTTTTAAAGCGCCCCCCTTCCCTGCGAGAGAGAAAATGCATACGGAAGTCGTATATGTATATGTAAATGGTGTTCAAATCACATATGTGAGGTATCGCCGCGATCATCAGAACGGGAGCAATAATTCTAGCACTAGACCTCCTCCGTAACTCTAACCTGGTAACCGTAAAACATTTTTAAAGCGTCGCCTATGGAGATTTTTAGGTACCGTAGTTTGTCGCCATTCCACGAGTGCGTGCAATTATAAAGCGTGACATGTTTGGTATCTATTTACTCGGCGTAACATCATATTTCACATTATACAAAAAAATTGGGCTAACTTTACTGTTTTGTTTTTTTTTAATTCATGAAAGTATCTTTTTCCCAAAAAGTTACGCTTAAAACACCGCTGCACAAATACCGTGTGACATAAAATATTGCAACAATCGCCATTTTATTCTCTAGATTCTCTGCTAAAAAAAAAAATATATATATATATATATATATATATATATATATATATATATATATATATATATATATATATATATATATATATATAATGTTTGGGGGTTCTAAGTAATTTTCAGATTTTAACTGTCAGAAATAGGCTTAGTCATGAAAGGGTTATATTTATTTATTTTTATCTTTTTTTTTTTTTTTTTTTACTTTTTTCAGTTGCTTCCTGGTTTCTGACCTATTCCCAAATGATGTCACACATCCCAGGAGTCTACTTGGCATTTTGTTTTCTTTCATCTGGAGGAGGGGCTTTCTCAGCTAAGTATGCCCTCCTGCCTGCATGCCCGAGCTAAGGACAGAGGGATTCCAGAAAGTAAATGCTACATGAATCATCTGCCCTTACTCATAATAGCCACAGCTAGGAATGCGGGGGAGGGGGATCAAAGGAAGGAGGAAAGTGAGAGGGAGAAACATATGTATATCAAAATGTCTAGAAAGAGAACAATCTGTGTTGTCATGGACCTCAAACAGATTTTCCAATTGTTTCTAAAAAAACTTTCAGGAGGAAGATGGAAAAACGTTTTATTTATTTTGGATAGATTACAGGGGGGAGAACGTTAGTCCGTTATTATTGCTGTCTGTGCCCCAGTTAGGGAGGTGAGGTTCATCCTCTCTGTTTTCTGTTTACCATTATCATTGAAAATTAAAGTAAAATAAAATCCCAAATTTTGGGTTGTCCCCAGAAAAGTAATAGGGCGGGTATCTTCCAATGGGAACACTAGTTCTGGTGACCTGGGGGTCCCCAAAGAATTCCCTTAATTTGCAGGGATTTCCTCTTACTTCCTGTTTGGCTATGGGACAGGAAGTGAAATGAAATCTCTGCAATAGTACACAGATAGTGAAAACAAATCTGACAAGCGTTAGAATCTTCCCTTGCTCTATCCAAAATGAAAAAAAAAAAAAAAAAAGTTTTACCTATAGCTCTACTTTTTCTTTCGGGATCTTTAAAACACAAGGCCAAGTACTCATACAAAGAGTCAAATGACTACAAGTAAAGAATGAGACCCAATATATGATCCTATTGTGCCCCAAGATATACTGAGAGAGGTACCTGCGACCCCAAACCCTTGCTTAGGAAGCTTCTTTATGAACATAAATAACATATGGATGTACTTGTACTGGACTAATTATGTCATCAGTCTTTGCTTGAGACCAATCAACAATAATTAAAAGAAAATAGCACAGCATCTAAATAGCAACATACACAAACAATCGGCATCTATAACAAATATACAGTGCTCAGCATAAATGAGTACACCCCTTTGGAAAATGAAGATTTTAATCAATATCTCAATGAACACAAGAACAATTTCCAGAATTTTGACAAAACTGGGTTTTATAGAACATTTGTTTAGCTCATTACATGAAAATAAGGTTAATAATATAACTTAGATAACAAAATCTTCAGTTTTACTCAATTTAGTTGATGCAAAAATGAATACACCCTACACCAAAAACGACCTCCATCTAGTATTTTGTATGACCTCCATGATATGCAAGGACAGCACCAAGTCTTCTAGGCATGGAATGAACAGGTTGACGACATATTGCAACATCTATCTTTTTCCATTCTTCAAGAACGATCTCTTTTAGAGCCTAAATGCTGTATGGAGAGTGATGGTCAACTTGTCTCTTCAGAACTCCCCATAGGTGTTTTATTTGGTTCAGATCAGGAGACATACTTGGCCACTGAATCACTTTCACCCTGTTCTTCTCCAGAAATGCAACAGTAGCCTTAGATGTGTGTTTGGATCATTGTCATGTTGGAAAAATGCACGACGACCAAGGGCACGGAGTGATGGTAGCATCTTCTCTTTCAATATAGAGCAGTACATCTGTGAATTCCTAAAACCATCAATGAAATGCAGCTCCCCGACACCAGCAGCCTCATGCAGCCCCACAAAAGGACAATGCCACCACCATGTTTCACTGTAGGCACCATTCATTTTTCTATGTACTCCTCACCTTTGCGACGCTATACAGTTTTGAAGCCATGTGTTCCAAAAAAATTTGTCTTGGTCTCATCACTCCAGAGTACAGAGTTATGCCGCATACACAAGATCGGAAATGCCGCCAGCAAAACTCAGATGAGAGCTTTTTGTCAGAAAATGCAACCGTGTCTATGCTCCATCGGTCTTTTGCTGGTGAAATTCCAGTCAGCAAAAGATTGAGAGCATGTTCTCTATTTTTTTGGTTGTGAAAAGTTCCTATGCGAAAAATCACGCATGCTCGGAAACTATTTGACGCATGCTCGGAAGCATTGAACTTAATTTTCTTGCCTCGTCATAGTGCTGTACGTCACCGCGTTCTTGACGGTCGAAAGTTCAGAGAACTTTTGTGTGACCGTGTGTATGCAAGACGAGCTTGAGCGGAATTCCGTCAGAAAAATAAACCAAGATTTTTCGGACGGAAATTCCACTCGTGTGTTACGCGGCATTACAGTAGTCTTCTACTTTTTCAGCATGGGCCCTGACAAATTCTAGGTGGGCTTTCTTGTGCACGGCCTTTAGGAGATGCTTCGTTCGTTGACGACACCCATACATGCCATTCCTCTGCAGTGTACGCCGTATTGTGTCACAGGAAACAATCACCCCAGTTTGGCTTTCTGCTTCTTTAGCTAACTGCAGTGAATGTGCATGGCGATTTACTTCAACCCTTCTCATCAGAGGACGTTCCTGTTGAGGTTTTAACTTCTGTGGATGGCCTGGACATCTCTGTGAGATGGTTGCAGTTCCAGCTTTGTTAAATTTTTGTATCACTTTTGCTACAGTATTCTGACTGATAAGTAAAGCTTTGCTGATCTTCTTGTAGCCTTCACCTTTCTTATGTAAAGAAATTATTTTCTCAGGCCTTGTGACCTTTATCGTCTATGTGGTGCCATTGCTGACAGCATGAAATTGGAGGTGTTTTCTTTGTTAAGTAACGCCCTTTTAGAATCAACTGTTTGCTGGACACCCGTTTAATGAACAATTAGTCTCACCTGTAGTTGGATTCTCGTTAATTAGGACTTTGTTGTCTACAATTTAGCTTTGCTCCTAATGCCGCGTACACACGGTCGGACTTTCCGGCAGAAAAAGTCAGATGGAATCTTTTCATCGGATATTCCGATCGTGTCTGGGCCTAATCGGACTTTTTATTTTTCGAAAATTCTGATGGACCAAGAAATAGAACAATATAATTTAAATATTTCAGACTGAATCAATTCCTATCAGGAAAACCGCTCGTCTGTATGCTGTTCCGACGAACCAAAAACAATGCTCTGAAGCAAGTACGAGACGGCGGCTATTGAACTTAATTTTTCTAGTCCCTTTGTAAGTGCTGTATGTCACCGCGTTCTAAACGGTCAGACTTTGGTGTGATGGTGTGTAGGCAAGACCGCTTGAGCGGAATTCCATCGGAACTCCGTCGGAAAAACCGTTAGAATTTATTCCGAAGGAAAAACTGGTCATGTGTATACAGCATAAGACTTTCATTTGGCTGCATTCATTTTTGCAACATGGTCTTCAATTAATTTGTTAGGAAAAAAAAACTTTTTTGTGTGTGCAAATTAACAAATCTCGGTTGCAATCAATGGCCCGCATTTGTGGGAGTATTTTGTAGTATAGTGGCCCATAGAAAATGTTGATTCTGAAAGGAAAGGTTTTCTGACAAATTGGTTGGGGTGTACTCATTTATGCTGAGCGCTGTATGTACCGTATTTTCCGGCGTATAAGATGACCTTTTACACTTAAAAAAACTGGCCAAAAATCGGGGGTCGCCTTATACGCCAGGTCAACTGCTGGGATGCGGTAATACTGTATGTATTCGGCTACATACAGTATATACCGATGAGCCAATCCCAGTGAGCGATGTATTCAAATGAATACAGAGCCTGCTCGGATTGGAGTAACAACCTCTGCCAATCCGAGCAGGCTACATACAGTAGCCTGCTCGGATTGGCTTTGAGAGTCAGAGAGGCGCGGGCTGATGATGTTACAGCCTCTGCCAATCCAAGCAGGCTTTGTATTCATTAATAGAATACATCATATTTGGTTGGTTGATACTCTATATTGTCGCTCCTAAAATATCAAACCTCCACCGCGCCAATCCCTCCAACAATGTGTGGATAGATGTGTGTGTGTACCACCTACTTAAACTAATGATAACTAACAGCTGCCACTCTAAAACATATATGTAAATGAAAAATAGATTATAATCACACGTGTAATGAAATAAAAGTGTATGAAAATATAATCCAGCAGCACTCTACCAAAGGTGAAAAAATATGTGTAATACCATACACTGTGTAAAAGATATGAATAACTCAAATAAATAACACCACGTGAAATGATATTATCGTGAAAACACAAAAAAGTCCATTAATAATTGTGCTGGAAAAATAAATCAATCTTCAAAAGGAAATATGTCCACCAAAATAAATCCAATAAATAATCATTTATATCTTCCACCACACCGACGTGCCTCGTGATCCCTCTCCCAATGAGACCGCACTCACCAGATGGTGTTGCCTCCCACTCTCGTGTTTGGCAAATGATCAATTTAACCACACCTGGGTTAATGGTACGATCAATCCAAGATATATCTTGCCATATGTGAAAACATAAAATAATCGTCGCGCGCACTCAATGCGCGCGCACCTCAATGACGCGGTCACGTTCAGTGCAGGGCACGCTCCTACACTGCGTTGCTCAATATGCCAATAGTCCGCGCGGACGATTACACAAGGCGCATGAGCGAACCCCCTATGAGAGATGTGCGCATCACAGTACGCTCTGTATGGAGAGAGCACTGGCGCAGATGAGGGGAATCAATGTAATTTAGGTTGAGCGTGCGCTATTGGTGATTGGGTGGTCATGTGACCACCTAGGGGGCATTACTTAAGGAACATTCACAGTCCGTGTAGCCAATCCCTTAAGAAGAAGTCTGTATGACGAAACATGTCAGGGGCGTGGCTACACGGACACTGAAGATTCATTGATATACCTGGCGGGCTTGTAAACCTTGATCCATCTCCGTTCACCGCTTATCACTTCAGCTGTTGGGGATCCATCCTAGGAGAACCTACATCAGGAGCAGTTCGTGGGGAGGTGGTGAGATTCATTACAATAAGAATTGGGCATCTTTGGTGACCATATCTGCACTCTGCCAGCGCATCCTTCTACTCCAGCTTGCTGTGGATTTTTGCTGTGAAATTGCTGATTTTCATTGGGTGACATGTGAGTGTAACTTTTGAAGTGTGAGTGTGGCAATCTTGAAATAAATTGTTTTTATCACAGAGTTACGCTATGTGGAGCACTGTTTATTTTATGTTTTCACATATGGCAAGATATATCTTGGATTGATCGTACAATTAACCCAGGTGTGGTTAAATTGTTCATTTGCCAAACACGAGAGTGGGAGGCAACACCATCTGGTGAGTGCGGTCTCATTGGGAGAGGGATCACGAGGCACGTCGGTGTGGTGGAAGATATAAATGATTATTTATTGGATTTATTTTGGTGGACATATTTCCCTTTGAAGATTGATTTATTTTTCCAGCACAATTATTAATGGACTTTTTTGTGTTTTCACGATCATATCATTTCACGTGGTGTTATTTATTTGAGTTATTCATATCTTTTACACAGTGTATGGTATTACACATATTTTTTCACCTTTGGTCGAGCGCTGCTGGATTATATTTTCATACACTTTTATTTCATTACACGTGTGATTATAATCTATTTTTCATTAATAGAATACATCGCTCGCCGTGATTGGCTCCAGCACCAGCAAGAAGGAAGAAGGAAATGGCTCCAGCAAGAACGAAGAAGAACGATATGAAGAATGATATGAATCGTCGGAAGCCGCGGAACGGGGGGGGGGGGTCGTCTTAAACGGTGAGTACAGGCAAAACCTGTTGAATTAGGGGGTCGTCTTATACGCCGGGTCGCCTTATACACCAGCAAATACGGTATAAATAAAAAAAATAAAAAAAAACTAATCTCCAGGCAGAAATCATACCTCCTCATCTGTGCCTGTTAATGATATAACACACTGTATTGATTCTGTATTACAGACGTTAATACTTTGATGGACCGTAATCACATCTTGACCCATTAATCTCAAGCATGGTAATGTCTGATTATACATCTAAATATTATATTGGTGAATTTGTCTTATAATTCCATAATCCCTCCTTCACTTGACTTTAATCTGATCTTCAAAAAAAAAAAAAAAGATGTAGGTCAATTTATCGCATTAGGTGGACCTGAAACAGCCAGGTTTATTTCTGGACTTTCTGCCTTCTATTAGCATCTGCTGATTTCTAGCTCAACTTCCTTTCAAGGCAATTTATCCCCTTATATTACTGATCTCAAAAGGCTTGTGGGGAAAAAAAAAAAGCTGTCTTTGCGCTTCAGACACTGTTATTTTTTATTTTTTTTTCTAAGCTCAACTCATGCTTCTGTACCTTAGCTAAATGCTTCAAATTGCGATTTTGATGACCCGAGCTGTGAATAGCACTTTGTTCTTGAGTGCTGAATGTAACCACTTTGACAGTGGAGAAGTGGACCTAGCAACCATGCAACTTTTGCGCACCACACAAGATAAGTACCTCTTTAATACTGTCAAGGATTTTAACTTTCTTATTAGCCTTCCTGTCAGTTCTATACAGAATATACTTTCATGCTGTAGGTTCTACGCACAAATAACCTTGGAGACTGCTCAATCACCTATAAATGTCAATGACCAGCCACGGTGAATTACAGGCAAAGGGGGGGTTTGAAATAGCGGCTGCCACTTTTCCGATCATGTCATGGATTGCTCAACAAAGACTACAATATGTCAGACTATTGTGTCAAGAAACATTTGTCTGGCATTTAATCCTAGCGATAATGAACATTTTCAAAAGATCTGCTGGGCGATTACAATATAGTTAATAGTTCCGAGACAGACACACTTTAACCAGGGAAATGCTACATGGTGACGGAGATGAAAAGGGAACATTCAATACGGAGAGATTAGAGAAAAAGGGCACCGGATGATAGCATATCCTTAAAATGTTACTGCTCACATACTGATCTTTACAAAGTTACCAGAGGTGGTTTTTTAACGTTAAAGAGTGGAAATAATGAAAATGTTGCATTGTCGTATGCGGTTAAATATAAAAGTTAAATAAAAAAAAAATGTATAACATAATAACTCTTCCCCCCCTGTGATAAACTGGAGCATATTTTAATGTTATAGCCGGTATTGCAAAACCTAAAGTTGAATCACAGGTGGTTAAAAATTAAGATCTCGGCTTCTTACTGTAGCAGCAATATACACTATACTGTCAAAAGTATTGGGACACCTGCCTTTATACGCACGCGAACTTTAATGGCATCCCGGGGGGGGGGGGGGGGGGGGGGATTTACTAATACTGGTTTACTCAGAATATGGTGCAGCTGTACATGGTAGCCAATCAGCTTCTAACTTCTAACTCCAGCTTGTTCACTGAGGCCTGATTCACATCTATGCATTTTTAGTGCTTTTTGCATTTTGCAGATTTGCACTACAGTCCATTTAACATGGTTTCCTATGGAACATGTTCTGTAGTACAAATCTGCAAAATGCAAAAAGCACTAAAAATGCATAGATGTGAATCAGGCCTAAGGCTCCATTCACACTAGCGCGTTTTTTGATGCATTTTGCAGAAATGCAGGGACATTTTTTAACATGGGTTCCTATGGAACCTGTTCACATCAATGCATTTTTGTGCCAATGCATTTTTGGAAAGGGTCGGGGACTTTTTTTCATGCAAAATGCAGCGTTTTGCATGTAATAGAAGTCAATGGACCCGCATCCAAAACACAAGTACCGCGTTTTTACCGCGTTTTGCGTTTTTTTTTTTTACACTGTATATAGCTGGTTGCTAAGCAACCACAGTGTAAAAAAAAAAAATACAAAAACGCAAAACGCAAAATCGCAGTAAAAACGCGTGTCCAAAAACGCGGCAAGCACCGCAAAAAGCACTGCAAAAACGCTCAAAAGCAAAATGCATAGATGTGAATCGAGCCTTAGGCCGGGTTCACACTATACTACACGACAGTAGTACGACGCTCCGACATTGGGAGCTCATGTCGCATGACGTGTGAAAATCAATGTTTCCCTATGGGAGCCGTCTTAACTGGTCCGACACAAGTCTGAAAAATGCTCCCTGTACTACTTTGGTCCGACTTTGATCCTACATTGTGTTATTTCCTGCCCCCTGCTGTAGCCCCTCCTACTGTGTGTTAGTTTTCATTGGTCAAAGTACAGCTTGTCCTATCTGAAAAGTTGGATCAAAGTAGTATCCTGTTCATGAAAGTCGGATGGATGTAGGACCAATGTAGGACTGATGTCGCAGAGCAAAGTAGGATCAAAGTTGTACTACTGTCGTGTAGTATAGTGTAAACCCAGCCTCAAGCTTTGACAAAAAAAAAAAAACCTGGAAGCTGATTGGTTTCTATGCAGAGTTGCACCAGATTTTGCATGCTCCAGTTTTAGTAAATAACCCCCTTAGTACGTAGGGTTCAATATTGAGTTGGCCCACCTTTTGCAGCTATAACAGCCTCAACTCTTCTGGGAGGACCGTCCTCAAGGTTTAGGAGTGTGTCTATGGGAATGTTTGATCATTCTTCCAGAAGCGCCTTTGTGAGGTCAGGCACTCATGTTGAATGAGAAGGCCTGGTTCGCAGTCTCCATTCTAATTCATCCCAAAGGTGTTCCATCGAGTTGAGGTCAGGGAACTCTTAAGGAATCAGCAATACTAAACATTTTGGACAATTTCATGCTTCCAACTTTGTGGAAACAGTTTGGAGATGACCCCTTCCTGTTCCAACATGACTGCGCACCTTGCTTTGTGCACTGGTGCACAGTCATGTTGGAACAGCAAGGGGCCAGCTCCAAACTGTCCCCACATCCAATTTGCAATAGTGTAAACCCAGCCTAAAGAAGAACTAAAAGCATATCTAAGCTTCCTTTTTTTTTTTTAAACAGAAAGGAAAGGCATCCTTGAAGAAGTGGGCGTAACCCCCCCCCCCCCCCAAATGCAATTGTAATAATGGCTGCTGAGTAGGGGGGCATGATGATAATTTGAAATTATCTCAGGAGCATCTCGTGCTGATGTCAAAAGCAAGCAGACTTTGCCCCATGATATAAGCCCAAAACCCATCAATACAGGCCCTAACACTCTCTCAGGGAAGGCCAGGCAGATTTCAGGGCCTGAGACACTTTAGGTGACCTCTGACCACTAACACTCTAAGCCAGCAATTCTCAACCAGGTATCTGTGAAACCCAAGGGTTCCTTCAGAGGTTGCAAGGGGTTCTTTCTGTGGGTTGACTAAACTTCCTTATGGTGGTGCTTGCTTAGCTCCAGGGCCAATGGCACTTAGCAGAGTCAACGGATCAATGATCTTTTAAGCTAACTGTAAAGGAGCATTCTTCCCATTGACCCCTGATTAATTGGTTTCAGCAAAAGTTCCCCGAAACCTGAAAATAATTTTAAAGGATTCTCTAGGGCAGGTCTCCAAACTTTTCAACTATAAATATTAGGGGGGCTGGACTGTGGCCAGTGGGAGTAGAACATGGGAGAATTAGTTCCACGTCTCTGATGTCAGTGGGAGGAATAGTACCCCATTGTTGGTGTAAGTGGGAAGAATAGTGCTCCATCACTGGTGTCAGCGGCAGGAATAGTGCCCCATCATTGGTGTCAGTCGGAAGTATAGTGCCCAATTGGCATCAATGGAACACATAGTGCACCATGATTGGTGTCAGTAGGAGGAATAGTGCCCCGTCTTTGGTGTCAGTGAAAGGAATAGTGCCTTGTAGAAGTGGAAGGAATGGTGCCCATAGGGCTGGATAAAGACAAGCCGGGCCACAATTTGGAAACCCCCGACTCTAGGGTAAAAAGGTTGAGAAACTGCTCTAAACTAAAGTGTCATGATCAGAGAAAGCAAGTAAAGATCAATAAAGGGCCATATAGTGTTGTTCAGTTGTTTAGTTGTGTCCGACTCTTCGTGACCTCATGGACCATAGCACGCCAGGCTTTTATGTTCTCCACTGCCTTGCTTAACTTCATGTTCATAGTTTCGATGATGGTAGCTATCCATCTTGTTTTCTGTCATCCTCTTCTCCTTTTTCCTTCCATGTTTCCCAGCATCAGGATCTTTTCCAATGAGTCCTCTCTGCGCATTAGGTGGCCAAAGTATTTGAGTTTCAGCTTCAGGATCTGTGCTTCCAGTGAATATTCAAGGTTGATTTCCTTCAAGACTGACTGGTTTGATCTTCTTGAGTCTTCTCCACACCATAGTTCAAAAGCATAAATTCTTCCATGTTCAGCCTTCCTTATGGTCCAACTTTCACAGCCATAGGTTACTACTGGGAATACCATAGCTTTGACTATACAACACTTTGTCGGTAGGGTGATGTCTCTGCTTTTTATAATGTTGTCTAAGTTTGCCATTGCTTTCCTCCCAAGAAGCAAGCGTCTCTTAATTTCATGGCTACAGTCACCGTCTGCTGTGATCTTGGAGCCTAGGAAGACGGTTTCCATTAATTCTTCTTCTATTTGACAGGGAGTGATGGGAGCGGTTGCCATGAACTTACCATATATACTCGAGTATAGGTCGACCCGAATATAAGCCGAGGCCCCTAATTTACCACCAAAAAACTGGGAAAACTTATTGACTTGTGTATAAGCCGAGGGTGAGAAATGCAGCAGCTACTGTAAGTGGAAAAGAGGTTCAACAATGCCCATCTGCAGCTGCATGTCTCCCTGTGTCCTGTTAATAGGGGTAACCAGTGCACTCAACCAAAAACTATTAAATCAAATAAGGAGAAAAAGTAAAAGGAAAGCAGCCAACATATAAGTGATCTCACACTTGTAAAGGTAAAATTGAATGAAGAGGGTATGTGGCGCTAACCCTTAAGTAAATCAATAAATAATCTAAAATGACCAGTTTGCAAAGCTCAGAGTATCCGAAAGATGAGTGACCTTTCACTTAAATAGATATATAAAACCATAAAATAATGAACTAAATAGATAAAATTCTTTAATAGCAATACACATAAAACATTGAATAAATATAAGACGTGTGTAAAAAATATTCAATAAAAGTGATGGTGCTATAATAACCGTGCTGAAAATAAATATATGTGCTGGGGTAAAAATGATGATGGAGTAGGGTTAAAAATAGTGAACACGAAATCTTCTATCAATAAAAGGTGCACAGTGCAAAATATGTGAATAGAGAACCAATAAAGAACCAATAAATTGGTTCTGAAAGTGCAAGGGAATTGCAAGGAAATTGCAAGGGAAATAAATGATTGAATGTGCAGAAATATCCAAAATAATGACACAGTGACCATACAGATGAAAACAGTGTGTCACTGTAGGTAAGGTATAATCAGATGATACCAAAACAATAATAGCGCTGAAAAAAATATATAAAAAATAAAAGTAAAATTTGGTGCACTACAAGTCCCAGCTTGTGAAGAAAAAATGTCGAAAAATAAACGATAAAATCCACAATCTGGAACAATGAAGAGCATAAGGCTCTGGAATAAGTGAAGGTGAGTAGAAATATTCAGGAATCTTTGTGTTGATCACAGTGATGATCCGTGCAGGCAGTGCTCCGTGCTGACTTCAGGGGTGCACCCTACTAGTTCCCCCAGCCTCTCACCTCTATTTGCGGCCCCTACAGGCCTAGTGGAGCAGATAGCCTCTAAGGTGGCAAGCCTGGTTACTTTCCGGGTCCTCTTTCTTATGGGCTCCTATGGGCTCCTATAGGCTTCTATGGGCTCCTATGGACTCCTACTCCGATCCAAAAAGGCACTCCAGGGGTAAGGGTTCACTCACGGGTTAGATCAGCATGTAGGGGTTAAAGGTACAAAGAAGCGCTCCAATGTGTAGTAAAAAACAGGTTTATTGAAACAAACATAATAACCACT
Source organism: Lithobates sylvaticus (assembly GCA_028564925.1). NCBI lineage: Eukaryota > Metazoa > Chordata > Amphibia > Anura > Ranidae > Lithobates > Lithobates sylvaticus. Next base: position 45,014,461 of record CM053028.1, on the reverse strand, counting down.
CACATTTAAAGTTTTCTTGCATCAGCATGGATGAACTTCCGGTCGCGGCCGCAAACCGGAAGTAGAGCGATAGGCTACTGACTTCCTTCCTCCCTCACTAGTATTGTCACTAGCACACGTGACTTTGTAATTTTTTTCAGCGCTATTATTGTTTTGGTATCATCTGATTATACCTTACCTACAGTGACACACTGTTTTCATCTGTATGGTCACTGTGTCATTATTTTGGATATTTCTGCACATTCAATCATTTATTTCCCTTGCAATTTCCTTGCAATTCCCTTGCACTTTCAGAACCAGTTTATTGGTTCTTTATTTGTTCTCTATTCACACATTTTGCACGTTGCACTGTGCACCTTTTATTGATAGAAGATTTTGTGTTCACTATTTTTAACCCAACTCCATCATCATTTTTACCCCAGCACATATATTTATTTTCAGCACGGTTATTATAGCACCATCACTTTTATTGAATATTTTTTACACACGTCTTATATTTATTCAATGTTTTATGTGTATTGCTATTAAGGAATTTTATCTATTTAGTTCATTATTTTATGGTTTTATATATCTATTTATGTGAAAGGTCACTCATCTTTCGGATACTCTGAGCTTTGCAAACTGGTCATTTTAGATTATTTATTGATTTACTTAAGGGTTAGCGCCACATACCCTCTTCATTCAATTTTCCCTGTGTCCTGTACATACCCCCCTGTGTCCATTGCAGCCTACCTGTGCCAATCTGCATCCTCTGGGTCCTGTGTATGCCTCCCTGTGCGATCTGTATCCTGTGTCCCCCATTGTTGATCCTGCCGATCAGCATGTAAGGCAAAACAGACGGCGCCATTCCAATATACAAAAGCCGTGCCTCCTCCTTGTCCTCGTCCGTGATAGGAGGAACACTGTGTTTTCCCAGCAGTCAGTGTTCAGTGTTCCGCCTATCACGGACATCCTCTCATCCTCGTCCATGAGATGAGAATGACAGGACGTCCGTGATAGGCGGAACATTGCACACTGACTCACTGCTGGGAAAACAGACGATGAGGAGGAGGAGGCGCGTCTTTTGAACACTGCCGTCTGTCTGCATGACACGCTGATCATGTAGGCAGATGGCGGTGACTCGAGTATAAGCCGAGGGGGGCACTTTCAGCCCTAAAAAAAGGGCTGAAAATCTCGGCTTATACTCGAGTATATACGGTAGTATTCTTAATGTTCAATTTCAGGCCAGCTTTTGCGCTCTCCTCTTTCACCTTCATTAAGAGACTCTTTAGTTCTTCCTCACTTTCTGCCATTATTGTGGTATCGTCTGTATATCTCAGGTTGTTGTTATGTCTCCTGGCGATCTTAATTCTGGCTTGCGATTCGTCAATCCTGGCATTTCGTATAATGTACTCTGCAAGTTAAATAAGTAGGGTGACAATATACATCCTTGCTGCACTTCTTTTAAAATTTTCAACCAGTCAGTTGTTCCATGTCCTGTTCTAATTGTTGCCTCTTGACTTGCATACAGGTTTTTCAGAAGACAGGTGACCCATGCTCTAGGGTAAAAGACCCCTTTCACACCACACCGCCCATAGCGTCGGAGGTAAACTGCCGCTATTTTTAGCGGCGTTTTACCGTCAGATTCGGGGAGCTTTTACCCCCCCCCTGGCGGCCGAGAAAGGGTTAAAACCCCTGGCAAAACACTGCAATAGCAGTGTTTTGCCGGCGGTATTACAGCGCTGCCCCATTGATTTCAATGGGGAGCAGCGCTGGAGGAGCGGTGGAGGAGCGGTGAGTTCACCGCTCCTTCACCGCTCCAAAGAAGCTGCTGGCAGGACTTTTTGTGATGCCCTGCCAGCGCACCGATGCAGTGTGAAAGCCCTCGGGCTTTCACACTACAGACAATGGTGCAGCTGTTTTAGGGCGGATTGCAGGCGCTATTTCTAACGCTATAGCTCCTGCAAAACGCCCTTGGTGTGAAAGGGGTCAAAAAATTTAGAAAAGCTGCTCTAAACGAAAGTGTCGTGATCAGAGAAAGCAAGTAATACATCCTTCATAAATTAGCCAGAATAATTCTATTCATTTCTAAATCATATTCTTGCATAATTCCAGCCACAAACTGATTCAATTGAAACTGGATATCCACTTTAATTAATAAAGGAGTAGAATATGGCTGCCAACACCTTATGTAGACACTAGATCGATTTAATTAAGCCCCTTGATGGGTTACATCACTTTATCAAGGCCTCTTGATGCTGTAAGCAAGCAACATAACAGCTCTCCCACACTATAGGGAGGGCGACTGGCAGGATGGACATAAATACAACCCATCACTTCCCGAGATAGGATTAAGCCTCCGAGCGCAGCCACATAGTTCAGATGTAAATAACATGCAATACAGCATTGATTTACAATTATGTAATATGAGTCCAAACAGTTATGACATGGCTCAATGAAATGTCAGTGAAAATTACAGTACAGTCATGTTTCCCCCGGCAAACAGCACCAGTACAGTGATCATTGCAGTCACCAAAAAACATGAAAGTAGTTTCAGCTGTGACAGCATTTCATAGCAGCGTGAGGCTTTAACTGGTGCCGTGACCTACGGGGCCACCCTCTCCAAAATAAAATGTGATTAAGACTCCATTGCAGCTTAGCACCAGAATCCTCCAGAGAAGAGACTTTGTCAATCACACTGAACAGTGGTGATAATAAGTGATTGCTCTGTGATGTGTTCACTACACTCAGGCCTCTGGGGTGTGAATGTGAAGTATATTTATCTAAGGAGCTTGAAATCTGAAAGAAGCACACAAGAAATTAAATAAATAAACCTGTTTTGCCCTTCGGCTCTCCAGCTTAATGGAAGACTCTTGAATTGCGGCGGGTTAGGAATAGCTCGTCTACGTGAGGTTTTTCTCCTCTATTGTTCAAACTGCCGATAAGGAGGCACACGGTGTATAAAGGCAATTTGTAGTACGGCCTAAAAACACTGGTAGAAATTATACAGGGCATTGTGAAGTGCGTTTTTCGAACAAGCAAGCTTTATTAAGACCCCTTTCACACTGGGGCCGCCAGTGCATTCGTGGTAAAGCGCCGCTCGTTTTAGCGGTGCTTTACTGCTGTCTTTCGTTAAAAACTCCTGTGTTGCAGTGCTTCGGAAGCGATTTTCAGATGCTTCGGACGCGCTGCCCATTCCTTGCAATGGGCAGAGGCATTTTGGGAGCGCTGTATACATCGCTCCCAAACCGCACCAAAGATGCTGCTTGCAGGACTCTTTTTAACGTTCCCGCAAGCGCATCGCCCGGGTGTGAAAGCACTCATTGCCATTAAAGGGAGGCAGTTTTCAGGCGCTTTACAGGCGCTGTTTCTATCGCTAAAACACCTGAAAAGGGCCTCAGTGTGAGAGGGGTCTAAGGGTTTATACACCCAGTACCGCGCTGGTGCACAGTGAGCTTTTGACATATTACTTACTTAAAAAGGGCAATTCACGGTCCTAAAAATACATTTCAGCCCCATCTCCACCTCCAGCACCATAAACTTTAAGGCTGGCGCATGCACATATGTGCCGAATTGCTATGCCCGGCCTTCAAGTCCCGGCTAAGCCCTGCAGCACATCTGTGCTTAAGTTTCCGAATGGTGAGGTTTGGAACTTCCATGCGCACACCTCTTTGCCTATGCACAGGAAACATGCACATATGTGCTGCAGCCCTCAACCCTCAAAAAAAAATAATAATACTAATAACCAAATGGAAAAGAGGGAAGGGGGAGAAGGCAGGGAATTTTCTTTTTTTACTACATTTAAAAGAGAAATACTCACCTAGGTGGATGCAGCATCAGTCTAATTTGAATGCTGAATCTGTGCTCCTCTGCTGCTAAGACTGAGAACTGAGTGATCAAACACCGCTGATCGCTCAGTTCTCTCCTCCACTCTGAGCAGAGAGCCGTGACTGCCAGTCTCTGGCTCTCTGCTCTGCCCTTCCAGCACTCACTGGTGCGCTGGGCTTTGGAGGGGGCGGGAGCAGCTGGCTCAGTCTCCTAGCAGCTCGCTAAGAGGCTGAGCCAGCTGCCGCTCCAGGATCTGGGTTGATCCTGACTGTAAAGCCCACTGTCGGCTGAAAACTCCTGCACTCCTGTGATCCATAGGAGAAGTAGGGCCAAAAAAGCTTATGAATTAAAGTGGAATGATATTTTGGTCCTGCCCCCTACTCTTCTGTACCTATTCTTTGTGAATTAAAGTGGAATGATATTTTGGTCCTGCCCCCTACTCTTCTGTACCTATTCTTCTATCTTTAGATATCCACAGGTCTCTGCCAGACACACCAGAGGACATGCAGAGGATTCCTGCACAGGTGCACACAGGCCACTGGTGCCTTGTAGAGACCCATGCATGTGTATGCATGCACATAAATACACTAATGCTACCCCATCTCTGCCAGTTTTAACACCTGGCAGAGAGAAGCATCATGTCTGTGCCTGCAGGGAATCTCACAAATCACATGCGCCCCTCAGCAAAACACTGCCCCCTGGGATATGTGGCATAGACATTTCAGAAGGCAGTTGGGGATGCCTACATCATTCTAACCTAGGCAAGAAAAGAGAAAATGATGGGCTGCAGTACTAAAAAGGTAAACATTGTTTATAGAAGTGATGAAATGTTCTTCAGTTGTAGAAGAGAGAGGGAGGAAGAACCAGGAGGGAAAAACTTTTTTTCATGGGTAAAAGATCTACTTTAAAAAGCCTTGGTCAATGGCTGTTAACCATATCTACTCCAAAGCCTAGATTCAAAAACACTTTGAAAACCAATGTCAACCTGTATTAAAAAGGCATGCCAACGCACAAGGGAACACATGTGGACACTTGACAATGCACCTGCCTAATGCTAGAAAAAAAAAAAATACACCTCTATGTACACGCACAGAGTTAAAGAGCACGTTAACCCTGATGGGTTATACTTCCTTTCTTTTACCCTGCAAAGTAAAAGCATAATGTGCTAGTATGCACTGGCTGGAGCCATGTGACGTCACTCCCGTGCATGTGCGCTGTCTTACATCGAAGAGTCGGCCTAAGCAGCACGCTTTGTAGTCTTTGAATGAATACAAAGCTTCCTCTGATTGAATGAGTCGAAGAAGTAAGCTGTTGATGTTGGGCTCTCCAGCTCAGCCAATCAGAGAAAGCTTAGCATTCATTCACAGAATACAAAGCTGCCTATGAATGTCTCAGCACCGCTCAGACCAGGTGATTTGCACCCGCACTGCTGTACTGATCATATGCGATGTCTGTGCAATGCAAGTTCAACCATACAGTTTGTATGGCTGAACTCGCATTGGATTCGCATAAAAAAGGTGCAGGGGCTTTTCCCCGCACTGGAATCAGATCACATGGGAGTTCTCACCCATGCACTCTGATTCTTGTCTGACTCCACAGTTCGCACTGCGATCTGTAAACCGATCTGGGAGTGTCATTAACATTGTATTGACACCCGGAGCAGTTCACAGCAGGCAGTGCGGCAGAGATGCAATGTGGAAACCGGCGCTAGAATCGCGCTGCCTCCCGCATCGCTACAGTGTGAACCCAGACTGAAGCTGTTTGTCTGGAGTTCCACTTTAAAGAATACAAGGTAATATGAGATTAAATATTAAAAAAAAAATGCAAGGAAGTAGAAAAACTCTCTTTATGTAATAGGTGGTTTATGGACACGATTATGCGCCAAAAAAATGACAGACCATTTTCAACAAGTGAAAGGAATATATATAACTGAAATAAAAACTGTGACAGCCTAGGGCCACTTTCCACTAAACTTTGTGATTACATTGCAAGTGCTTGTCTGTCACAGATATTATAAAGTAATTTAGGCACACTTCATGCCTGACCCCAACTGACTGTGGTAAGTGAAAGACAGGGGGCTGATAATAGCTAGCTACCCATTGCTGACACTTGCCCAAGGCATCCAGCCTTTCCAGCAATAAAGCTCCCCGGCTCACTTACTGAACGGTGAATATTGATTTGTATCATGCGTGTTGTCAAACACAGAGTGGAGCCCTGTAGATGTGTAGTGGCAGCTCGTCAACGAGGACATTAGTGAGTACAAGGCCGGCACTCGGTGTTCTCTTAGATGTGTCCTGAAACTATTTTATAAAACTCGTGAATCGCCTACAGGTGGAATACACTGCAAGAGGTTGTTGGGAGAAATGTTGTAAATCAGCTTATGTGCTTCTTTTTGCTTTGTTGAATGTACGGTAATTGTGTGAATTTTTTTTATGTGTAGGACATAATTATAAATTAATCACAATGGTTGTATAATGAAAGATATAAAAATGTAATGCCCCGTACACACGATCGGAAATTCTGCCAGCAAAAGTCAGATGAGAGCTTTTGGTCAGAAAATGTGATCGTGTGTATGCTCCATCAGACTTTTGGCCAGCAAAAGAGTTCTCAGTTTTTCAGGAAATTCCGATCGCCTGTACAAATTTCCGACGCGCAAAATTCCTACGCATGCTTGGAAACAATTCGACGCATGCTCGGAAGCATTGAACTTAATTTTCTCGGCTCATCGTAGTGTTGTACGTCACTGCGTTCTTGACGGTCGAAAGTTCAGAGAACATTTTTGTGTGACCGTGTGTATGCAAGCCAAGGAATTCCGTCGGAAAAAAACCATCCAAGTTTTTTCAGACGGAAAATCCCCTCGTGTGTACGGGGCATAAGCGCACATGGAGCCATTACCTGCATACAGAACCACCTATCTGTCCCGAGCTAAATGGAATTAATTACAAGTCAACAGATGCAGACAGTTCTTGATCTTCATGGGCTTCCTGATCACAAACCAGGGTTGACACTTTTTCTTCATTGATGATTTGCAGGTATTATTTTCATCCTTTCGCTGTGGCACTCCACATTTGTCTTGGGAAAATATCAGCGGCACATTAATGAACAGAATTATCAGCACATATGGAACACCCACAATCCAGTCTGGAGCTTTGTTTTTTAAGCAAAACAAATGCCCCGTACACACGATCGGACTTTCCAACAAAAAAAACATGGATTTTTGTTTGAATGTTGTTGGCTCCAACTAGTCTTGCATACACACGGTCACACAAATGTTGGCCAACAATTACGAACGTGTGAACCTGGTGACGCACAAGACGTAAAACAAGCCGAGAAAAGGGAAGTTCAATAGCCAGTGCGGCTCCTTCTGCTTGATTCCGAGCATACGTGAACTTTTGTGTGACAGACAGACACTAAATCTCACTCCAAATCTCATGAGACTAGAAGTGCCTTGGATGATCTTCCACTGTAGATATATTGGATGATCTTTGGATGATCTTCCACTGTAGATATATAGCTTTTAGGCTCAAAACAGGCACTTGTATTTCTTAAAGTGTAAGTAAACCCCCCTATCGTTTTCAGCCAAGGAAGCTGCCATTTTGCCTCTGTTTAATCTACAACTGAATTGATGCTGCACATGTAATCAGTTTAGACACCAGCCATTAGATGGTTTGACAGTTTGGTTGAGAACACAACCAATGGGAGTGTTACATTTCCAGCACATGCCGGAAATGAAACTGCTTTATGGATCTGTTTACTTCTGCTTTAAGCCCCGTACACACGGGCGGAATGTCAAGTGACATTTGCCAGTACAAAAAGGAATGGCCAACATTCTGCCCATGTGCATGTCGGTCTGTCCCTTCGACCGACTTCTGTTGGATGTGCATACTGGAAAACCAGCAGCCGACGACTCCTGATCAGTGCTCTCAGCCAATGGAAGAGAGCGCTGATCAGAGTGTTCTGGCAGGAGGAGATCAGCGAAGGAGATCGATGAACTAACCTTGCATGGTTAGTACAGCGACTCCCGACCACAGCTGTCCATTTTTTTTGTGCAACAAAAAAAGGCTTTAGGAGGAATACCAGACAAAAGGTAGATATTTTCAAGGTATTGTTTGGATAAAATCAACCCTTCTATATGTGTCCTATAATAACAAACCTGTACTTTTTGAACATAAGTTCACTTTAAAGACTCAGCTCATCCCCCTTTGCTTTTCAAAGCACCTGCTCTATGTTTTTTCTTTAGAGAATGGAAGACAAGTCACTGTTGAGCGGAGCTGCTAAAAGAACGCTTAGGGTACTTGATTGCTTCTGCTGTGAATGTTGAAGATGAGTTTATCCATGGTGCCTGCAGCTAAAAATGTTATATGAGGGCCTTTTTAAAGCTCATTTAGTAATTGTTAATACTCGATTGTCAATAGCCTGGCATTCAGATTCAGAGAGATCCGTCTTCCATGAAATGATAATACATCTGGATCTTCCCTTCAACTCCAACAAATGGATGCTATGTTAAGTAAATCTGTTGTTTCATATACTTTTTTTCATTGGACCATGCCTGGCCTTCATATCACTGTGATAATATGCATGTTGATGGCTATCTTGGCAAGGCAAGGTCCACAAAATGGCAAATATAGAACTGTGCCTACAGGGTGCAGCACCAAAGTATATCTTCTACATTCTCTGTTATTTTTTCCGAGACACTTCTAGGTAAATTCAAGCATAACACCTGGAAGTAGAGGTAGACTTAGATTATGTCTTTAGCAGTCAGAAGACACTGAAGTGGCTCATGCGATATGGAGTTATTTGTTGTCTGGAAATTCTATACCATGATTGTTACAGAAGGGATGGAGCCTCCAAGAAAAGTCTTGCCTTAGACCTTACCATGAATATGCAGACTTACTGTGGTCAAACTCTCCAAAACGAAGGCATGAATGATGTGGGTAATCTTTTTTTTTTTTTTTATTCTTTTACTTTCCTGCTTTAACATATCTAATATGAAAACAGGAGCAAAATCACTTAATATTTGTGTTTTTACTCCTAGGTGAGGACTGTGTTTCACTCTGCGCATACAGTGCACAAATGTAATCTTCATGCAAGCTTTGTCTCTTTGTGCAGCCATCTCTGTTATAGCGTAATTCTATATCTTGCCGGGATAGGTAATAACTGGGCTGTGAAGAAGCAAACGTGCAATCATTCTACCTCCATTTAGATCTAGAAAATCTGTTTTTAAACCACCGGGGGAGCAGAGGATGAACACATTAACCTCTAGGGTGCCAGCCTGCAAAACAATATGCTAGGCACACCTTTGCTGCACATAGGGTTAAAGAGCAACTCCAGCTGCAACATTATAAAAAACAATCAACTATTAATACTGTTTAGGAAACATTGCAATTGTGCAAATGGTTTCCTGTTCACCGAGTTGAATGGAAGCCATTGCAGGTTTAATTTTGTAAACCAATCGGCAAGTATCAGCAGAGTCACAGGGAAGAGAAAAAGGGGAAGTGAATCTCATCCACCCCCCATACCTGTAAGTACTAGGTATTTTTCTTTGCTCACAGCAGCTAAACAGAACAGTAGGGGAGTCAATGGAAGATGAGCACGTGCTACTGGTGAGGCCGTTATTTCAATGAACCTGTTGCTTTGTCCTTAATTGGCAAAGCATAGGTTTGCTTTAATGTTCAATGCAGACTTAAAGCGGAGTTCCGCCTGCAGTAAGGACACTTACCTGTCCAGGGCACCCGCGATGTCCTCACCCGAAGCCGACCCGTCCCTCGGCTTCCGGCATCTTCAGTAAGGGAATTAGGAAGTGAAGCTCTGTGGCTTCACATCCTGTTTCCTACTGCGCATGCGCGAGTCGTGCTGAGCGTTCTGAATGGTCCCTGTGTGTCTCCCAGAAGACAGCGGGGGGTGGGGCGGACATTGCGTAGTTTGCCGCAGATTCTGCGGCGCTCTTTCGCCAGAAGTGGGAGCAAATACCTGGATTAGACAGGTATCTGCTCCCCCCTAAAGGGTGCCAAATGTGACACCGGAGAGGAGGAGGAACCGGATCAGCGGAAGTTCGTTTTCTGGGTGGAACTCCGCTTCAATTCACTTGGTGGCCAGATGACTCATTCATTGTTCCCCCTTAAAACATCAGGGGCAATTCAATAACACATTTGAAACACTTTTTCTGGTGGTATAGTCCCTTTGAAATGTCCTGTGACAAATTACCACTTCAATATCGGGCACTTTCACCCCTTCCTGCCCAGGTCAATTTTCAGCGCTGTTGTATTTTGAATGACAATTGCGTGGTCATGCAATGCTGTACCCAAACTAAATTTTTATCATTTTTTTTTAGACAAATAGAGCTTTTGTTTGGTGGTATGTAATCGCCGCTGAGTTTTTTTTTTTTTTTTTCAAACCAAATGAAAAAAGACCGAACATTTAAAAAAGAAAAACAAAAAGGTTTTCTTTGTTTCTGTTATAACATTTTGTAAAGTTATTTTTCTCCTTCACTGATGTTTGCTGATGAGGCTGCACTGACAGGCACTGACAGGCACTACTGATATGCAGCACTGATAGGCGGCACAAATATGCAGCACTTTTAGACAACACTGATATGCAGCAGTGATAAGCGGCACTGATGGACAGCCTTTATGGGCACTGATAGGCGGCACTAATGTGCACTGATGAGGAGGCACTGATTGGCATCACTGATGGGCACTGACTGGCATCACTGGTGGGCAATAATGGGCATCACTGGTGGGCACTGGCAGGCATCATTGATGGGGCTGCACCAATAATCATTGCACTGATAATATTGATATGATATTATCAGTGCAGATCCCCCCTGTGAGGAAAGTCGCTTATTGGCTCTTTACTTGCGCGCTTTAAGCGTGAGTAGAAAAATGTAGATAACAGGCACTTCCTATTTACACTGTGATCAGCTGGGATTGGACACAGCTGATCACATGGTAAAGAGTCTATGTCATAGGCGTTTTACCGTGTTCGGAGATGCAGTGTGTCCGAATGACACAGCGCAGCACCGATCACCACGCTGTGCGCCACCGGGGTCACGCGCGACAGGCTTGTTCTGAAGGACGTCATATGATGTCCAGTCAGAACAATTAAACCACTGCCCAGCCAGCATTTTGCTATAGGCCGGGCGGGAAGTGGTTAATGTAAGCCATGCAACAGTTCAGACATGTGTGACAGTTTCAGGTAGTTCTCATTTGCCGCACTTTGCCGCCGTTGCTATGGCTGTGACAAATTTTAAGAGAAGAAGAATTATAGCCAGTTTGCAGATCAGCAAACTGCTGTTAATTAATGCTAAATCTAAGTTGGTGTAAAGAGACAGGCCAGTGTATGCTTAGGGCTCATGGGTTGCTAAGACGTCACCAGACGCCGGCATTCTAGAAACCAATGATGCATCCCCATTCATTGCTCTGAGGGCAAAATGAATCCCACCAACAACCCCTTTTAAAATCAATGTTCCTGCCCTCCACTACTGTTGCTATGTGGTTCTAACCCTGTGGAAGCTCCATGTTGGATGGCGACGGACCCTACAGGATTGAGAGGGCTAATTAGTAGCTCATTCCAGGGCACTGAAACCAGATAAGGGGTCATGTGCTCCTCCATGCCCAGAAAGATTGGGTATCTTGTAGCACTTTAAGGAGACTGTCACTTTTCACTGACTAGGCAAATTGGCAAAGTGTCTTTATGCTAAAATACAATTGGTTGGTTTATGTTACTGTAAATTCTACCTCATCACTGCCATAGCAAATAATCTTGTTTCTGTATCGGATATTAAGGTTTCCTCCACAAAAATGAGGAGTTAATCCTCCTGTCCTATTAACATTAGCGCTAGATAATAGTCACCACAGACAGGCCTCCTGCTGGGATTCCTAAGAGAAAGATACAAAACAAAGACATCTACTTACATGGAAACTTAATAGGCAAGCTGCTGCTGTCACCTCCGGCATTGCTTCTCTGAATGGTGCTAGGGCCATTTAATAATAACATTTAACACCAGTGTTCTATGGATTATTAAGTGCAAATTACATGCAATGAGATTCTTACTGTATAATTGGCAACAGCGGAACATTAATGGCAATAATATCTATTAAGATAATTATAAAACGATATGAAAAAAATAATACTGTGCATTATTAGCCCTTATGAATGCACCTAAGCAAAGGGCCAGTTCACTGTCCTTTAATCTTCAAGGGGCTGGACTGTGGCCAGTAAGAGTAGAAAATGCCCCAGTGTCAGTCGGTGTAGACAATGGAGGCAATTTACCAAAACTGGAGCACTCAAAATCCGATGCAGCTGTGCATGGTATCCAATCGGCTTCTAAATTCAGCTTTTTCAGTTAAGCTTTGACAATAAAACCTGGAAGCTGATTGGTTTCTTTGCAGAGCTGCACCAGATAAATTAACTTGCAATCTTTTACAAAGGAACAGTGCATCCCAGGCCAGAAGTTAGGCAATCAGTAGTAGTCCATATGCCATGGCCAGTGGTGGGGCTTGTTAGCCAGTTCACCCTGAGGAAGCATGTGGCTGGGGATTTGGAATTTACTGCACCCTCCCCCATCCTGGCACCCAAGGGTGGCTGATGCCAGCCCTGTCAGCCATCATGGTCTGGAGATGGGGTTCCTGTCCCTAGGAAAAATGGGGTCCCCAGGGGAGATGGGATCCCTGTCCCCAAGTGAGAAGGGGCCCCTGTCCCCAGGGAAGATGGGGTCCCTGTCCCCAGGGGTGATGGGGTTCCCAATAGGGTCCCTGTCCCCTATTGCAGTGTCCTCTGTACCCAAGGGTGGCTGATGCCAGCCCTGTCGGCCATCATGGTCTGGAGATGGGGTTCCTGTCCCTAGGAAAAATGGGGTCCCCAGGGTAGATGGGATCCCTGTCCCCAAGTGAGAAGGGGCCCCTGTCCCCGGATGAGAAGGGATCCCTGTCACCAGGGGTGATGGGGTCCCCAATAGGGTCCCTGTCCCCTATTGCAGTGTCCTCTGTCCCCTTCACATCACTTCCATAGTGTCATCTGCCCCCTCCCCATAGCAGTTTCCTGTGCCCTCCAAAGCAGTGTCCTCTGTCCCCTGCACCCCCCCCCCACTGTAGTGTCCTCTGTACCCCCATAGTGTCCTCTGCCTCCCTGCACCCCACACACATACAAACACACAATGTGTAGGTAGAACTCTCCTACCTTACACAGGTGTACAGCAAAGCAGAGATCGGCTGATATCACAGGGCTGGATGGGGGGCGGGAACTGCTGAAGTTAACTTTTCACATTAACAGGCTGGTGATTGCTTGCTAGGATCGCCGGGCAAACAATCATCTACTGTGTCCAGCAGTTCCCGCCCCCATCCAGCCCTGTGATACCAGCTGCTGTCCAATGAAGAGGAGAGCGGCAAAAATGTCTGTGGTCTGGGTAAATTAATCACGGGCGCTGATGGGCCGGATGTTTAGTGGTGGCAGGCCGGGTGCAGCCCGCAGGTTGCCGACTCCTGCTCTATGTGATGATTTTTGGTGACAGGTTCTCTTTAATGAGACATCCAGGATCTAAAAGACTGAATGGCTCTACTGTGCTCCACTGAATGGAATGCAATGCACATCGCACTGCATTAAATTCTTTCCCGGCCTTCCGGATCAACAACTAGATAGAGAGTGGACGTGTGTCCGCTCCCCTCCCTCCCCTCTACACAGCGGCACCCGCTATGCTGGTCCTGGGCCCGTAGATGGGCAAGCGTAGCCTGGGATACATAGCGTGGGGCGTGCGGGGAGCATTTGGGTGGCAGCCCAGGCACCAGGTCCAAACTTCTGGTCGCAATGGCGCCTGAGGTTTGTCAAGCCCTGATTTATACCTTAGATGGCATGCACGCAGGTAATGTGAAAAAGCACCTTGAAGATATTGATATTAATATTTGAGCTCTATTAATATAAAATGCCACTGCGACCTCTATGCCTCCTTCTGCCCCTTTTATATTGGCTTCTATTCAAACTTGGGCAAATAACCAAATGCAATAGCACCAAAGTGACATTTTTTACACAATGTAAACACCAATAAAAAAAGAAAATTCACTAAAAATGTAGTTAAACTGTTTATTTGACGACCAAATACAACATTGGAATACAGCTTATAATCTATACTACTCCTTATTTTTTAGTAAGTTACAGAGGACAAAGGTGAAAGATGAACACAAACAATAAGTGCAAGCAGCTGCAATTAACAGCCTGCCTTTTTTTTTTTTCTTCCACATTTGTGCGAGCTTCTGTGAACAAAATGAAATACTTTACAGCTTAAGAAAAGCTTCAGGGTGACAAGGGGGGCAAAGAGCCAAGGACAATAACATTACATAAAAAATGTACAATTCTCAGAATAACAAGCTGCATGTCGAGTGTGCGTTATTCTCATGCAAATATTATTTGTCTACCTGTATACACAATTGTCTTCTTCCATAGCGGTACTGGAAAAAAATCAACTATTTATTTGGGAAAAATTGCAAAAAGAAATGCTTGCACATCCGGACTACATTGTGCCTAAAATTATAGCTTTAAAAATTTATAAATAAAAAACATAACCATCGTGACTGGTTTGTGAGAGATAGCAAAACTTGAAAAGGGATGTACAGTGTGTTGTTTTTGATCAGGAAAGGATTTTATTTCAAAGGATAACTTTGTATTAACAAAAAATGTTAAAAAAAAAAGTTGTCTATAAAGTTCTAATTATGCATGCCAGATTCTGATCAGGTGTACCACATCCCAAATGTATCACATTCCCAAAACAGAGGAACAATAATGTGGGACTCTTAAAGTGGTTGTAACCACTTTATACTACAGGCAAACCCAGAATTCGGCTTACCTGTAGCTACACTGAATATCTCCTAAACCTGCACGGTTTAGGAGATATCCCTGTATTTGCATGTGGCAAAGTCATCGGCAAATGCGCACTTAACCACTTCAGCCCCGGACCAATTTGCAGCCAAAGGACCAGGCCCCTTTTTGCAATTCGGCACTGCGTCGCTTTAACTGACAATTGCGTGGTCGTGCGACGTGGCTCCCAAACAAAATTGGCGTCCTTTTTCCCCCACAAATAGAGCTTTCTTTTGGTGGTATTTGATCGCCCCTGCGGTTTTTATTTTTTGCGCTATAAACAAAAATAGAGACTTTTTGCTATAATAAATATCCCCAAAAAATATATAAAAATTTTTTTTTTCCTCAGTTTAGGCCGATACGTATTCTACATATTTTTGGTAAAAAAAAAAATCGCAATTAGCGAATATTGATTGGTTTGCGCAAAAGTTATAGCGTTTACAAAATAGGGGATAGTTTTCTAGCATTTTTATTAATATTTTTTTTTTTTACTAGTAATGGCAGCGATCACCGATTTTTATTGTGACTGCGACATTATGGCGGACACATCGGACATTTTTGACACATTTTTGGGACCATTGTCATTTATACAGAAATCAGTGCTATTTAAATGCACTGATTCCTATGTAAATGACAGTGGCAGTGAGGGAGTTAACCACTAGGGGGCGGGGAGGAGTTAGTGTGACGTGTTGTGTTTTCTTTTACAGTAGGGGGCTTGGCTGACGTCTGACGTCACTGATCGGCTGTTCCCGATGACAGGGAACAGCAGATCAGTGACAGGCACTGTAGGAAGCGCGGGGAGAGGTTTGTTTACACAGACCTCTCCCCGTTCTTCAGCTCTGTGACCCGATCGCGGGACACCAGCGGCGATCGGGTCCGCTGGTCCCGTGGACGTGGTCACGGAGCTCCCGACCGGAACGCGAGCATGCCCCCACGGCTAGGCAATTAAAGGGCACGTATATATACGTGCTTTTGCCTAGCCATGCCATTCTGCTGACGTATATTTACCTGCGGCGGTCGGGAAGCGGTTAAGCAAACTGAAGCAACGGTACGAACGTGCCGTTGCTTCAGTTGTACTGTGCCGTTACCGGCGGCTCCTGCGCGCATGTGCGGGAGTGAAGTCATCGCGGCTCTGGCCAATCACCGTGATACCCAGAAGTAACCCCCCCAGAGAGATGACGGCCGCCGGAGCGGTGAACAAGGACCGCTGCGGGGGCTTCGATCTCAGGTAAGTATTTCATAATGAGCTGCATACTCACTCATTATGCCTTTGTCTTGCAGGCTTTTTATTTATTTTTATTTTTTTTACAGGGTTTACAACCACTTTAAGGTACAGAGATATTTACTTACTTATTTTACTTTAGTAATAATAACCATTTTTGCACCGATTGTATCGCACGCCGGTGCAGCTGCACAAATGGGGCAGGAGAGACACCCCTATCTGCCCGAAGTGTCAGGCCCATACAGGAGACCTAATTCACATGCTCTGGAGATGCCCTAAATTGGTGAGGTACTGGAGTGCCATTGTAGCCAAAATGAATGATGTCTTTCAGGTGCGGTTGACAGTAGACCCACTGACGTGCCTATTGGGTAGTCTTAACGAGGGACTGTACTCCCCTTTGGTGTTCATTGCGCTCACGAGACTCCTATATATGGCCAGAAAATTGATTGCCCGTCTGTGGCTCTCGGCAAGTGCACCTAAGATTACACAATGGATCCAACAGGTTAACACCACCCTTATAAGGGAACGAAATACATATCAGCATAGGAAGTCACCAAACAAGTTTTATGCTATTTGGCAGAGCTGGCTGGGCTCACCAGATGTGGCACCCCCACAACTGGCATTAGATAGACTGCTACTAGGATGAACAGCTTCAGTACAGTAATCTACAGAAACTGTAGAATACTTGGTGAGATCAGACCTACCATTGTTCAAATAACCTTTTTCATGATGGGGTCATAGGCGCGACTAGAGAGTTATGCAGTACTGGATTATTTTTCTTTGTTTGTGTTGGGACATGTTTTAGTTTCCCTTAATTTTATTATTTTTGCTAGAATGCTGAGCCCCCCTCGGATAGGGGAGTCATGAGGACAGTAGGTTCCCTACAGTGATTTTTAACTCATGGACTAGATGTAAATGGCTATGCATTTTCAAGTTCCTGTGGAATGTTTAGATTGTAATATAATATCACTGTTCATTGACTGTATGCCTTTGCAAACATACCATGTGGTGCCTTAAGTTCTCATCAATAAAAACTGTTGTTGATTAAAAAAAATAAAATAATAATAACCATTTAAAATGTGATAACAACTGTATTATCAAGCATTCATCCACCATTCATCCACACTTCAACTTACAACAATCAACAACATCTTGTTCTACTTGCTGATAAAAGTATCACTGTACATCGAACTGCCCATACGTATCAAACTTTGATGGGGAAGCAATACAAGTTCCCAACATGTATTTTGTGAATAAGTTCACTTGCGAGTATATGTGTAATATTATTCAAAAGTTCAGTTATTAAGTCTAGAAGACAATTGTCATCACAGCCCATCAGAGAATTACGGCCCAATATACTGTATTTATCGGTGTATAACACGCATTTTTTTCCCTTTAAAATCAGGGGGAAATTGCGATCCCTGCTGTCTATGAGGGGAAGAGGAGCGAGCGCCGCCGATATACACATATATAGAAATTCCGACCGTGTGTACGCGGCATTATACATAAATCCAGGTTGAGCTTTTTGGGCTTTGTTGCATTGCATACACCTCCGATTGAACTGAAATGTACTATTAAGCCATTTTTAAATAACTGTACATTTTAATTTAGCTTAAATGCACAGCATAGTGTTTAACTTTAATTTCCGCAGTCTATTTATACACAGTGCTGTACATGTGACACTGCCATCGGTTATTTTTTTTATTATTTTTTTTACTGTTTATTAACAAGCCCTGGCAATTAACTAGCTTTTAAATCAGAAGTATGATACTATTTTAATTTCCTTTATGCATTCTAACCTATCATTTGAAATCACATTGAGCTGACTCTTAAGAGGCCACCTGGTGTAATAATGTCACATTGAAATGACTTATTTTGGTATGCAGAAAACAGTCGTAATGTTCAGGGTAAAAAAAAAAATTGCTGTTTTTTTCCCACTGGCGACAAAAACAGAATGAAATTAATGAGCACCGTTCATAAATACTTGACAGACTGATTATGAAAGCATTATTTTCTACATGTATGTATGTATTAAATCTTACAATATGTTGCAACAGTTAAGAACCCTTTGCTCCTAAGCAGAGAGACAGCCTACTGCACACCGCACAGAGCAACCAGCTGTCAATACTTTTGCCCAGATCAACTATGAAATGTTATAGCTGAACTTTGGGCAAACAGCTAAATACAAAATTTGCATAGCAACTGTTCAGCTGTACAGAAATGCAAATCATTTGGCAAGTAAGGATTCTGATGGAGGCAACCCTGCCAGACAGCAAAGCCAGTCTCTGCACTTCTTGAGACCTCTCTGTAGATCACAAAGAAGTGGCAATACAGCCTGGTCTGGGACACTCAATAGAAAAGAAGAACAGCAGGGCGCAACCTGAGTGTAGTATATTAACCACTTACCTACTGGGCACTTTTACCCCTTTCCTGCCCAAGCAAAATTTCAGCCTTAAGCGCTGTCACACTTTGAATGACAATTGCGCGGTCATGCCACGCTGTACCCATATTACATTTTTTTCACACAAATAGTGCTTTCTTTTGGTGGTATTTAATCACCACTGTGTTTTTTTATTTTTTGCTAAACAAATGAAAAATTTTGAAAATTTGGAAAAAAAATTTTTTTTTCATAGTTTGTTATAAAATTTAGCAAACAGTTAATTTTTCTCCTTCACTAATATGCACTGATGGGCAGCACTGATGGGCACTAATGGGTGACACTGTTGAGGAGGCCCTGATTGGAAGCATTGATAGGTGGCACTCGTGGGCACTGATCGGCAGCACTGGTGGCCACTGATTGGCAGCATTGGTGGGACCTGATTGGCAGCACTGGTGGGCACTGTTTGGACTGCGCTGATAATCAGGATCATGTCCCTAAAACAAGCCGATTACTGGCTCGATTACTGGCTCTCTTCTTCTATCCTCATGCTGTGAGTGTGAGGAGAGAAAAGCCAATAACTGGTTTGTGTTTACATCCTGTGATCCGCTATTATTGGCTGACAGCTGATCACATGGTAAAGGGCCACTGTGATTGGCCCTTTACCCCGATCTGTGATCAGCTGAGTCCAAAGGACCATGGACGCCCTCCCGGCATTGGAAGCCTACGATGTAGCGGTCTTTGGGCTATATCGCGGACGGCAAGCAGTTAACAAATTTATTGTGGTGAAAAGAAGAAGAAATTGCACTTTTGTATGTAATCCGCAAGTGGTTGGCTCAGGCATCTGGGATGGGGGAGCCTCTTCCTAAAACTTGCAGCCTGGAAAGTCCAGATGACAGCTTAGATGAGGAAACCAACAAGATGAGAGACAGCTTCTGTGGGCTGCAGAGCGACCAACAGTGATGTCATCGGCACGTCAGGGTGGCAGGGCTATGCATTTTAAATTTTTTATATTTTTACTCTTTCTCAAACTTGAGGCAGTACTGTGCAATGCAGTAGAGTCTAACTAGGATAGCATGCTGTACCTCTCTCTAACAGGCTGGTGCTTAAAGCAGCAGATAATCATTGCTCCCAAATGTCCCTCGTTTTGAACCAAATGCCTTTTGTCACACTTTCCTTCTCAGTTGTCCCTCTTTTTTTGGTCTGATGTATTAATCTCTATAAAAATATACTATCAAACATTTTTTTTATGTGTAGCGATTCTTCATAGTCCCCGTAACTGGTGCATGAAAGGGGAGGGGGCCTTGCCTATGTAGTTTGTGTTATGAATCCAAAACCGGTATAGAGACACTTTTGGGTCTAATACACACGATCGGAAATTCGGCCAGCAAAAGACAGACGAGAGCGTTTGGTTTGAAAATGTGAGCGTGTGTATGCTCCATCAGACTTTTGCTGGCCGAATTACAGCCATCAAAAGATTGAGAGCATGTTCTCAATTTTTCGGTTGGAAAAAGTTCAGATCGGAAATTCCGATTGTCTGTAGCAATTCCAACGAGCAAAAATTCCTATGCATGCTTGGAAACAATTTGTCGCATGCTCGGAAGCATTGAACTTAATTTCCGCGGTTCGTCGTAGTGTTGTACGTCACCGCGTTCTTGCCGGTCGTAAGTTCAGCGAGCTTTTGTGTGACCGTGTGTATGCAAGCCAAGCTTGAGCGGAATTCTGTCAGAAAAACCATCCAAGATTTTTCTGACAGAAAATCCGCTCGTGTGTACGCGGCATTAGAGCGGAGAATACTTATAATGTCTTAGGCATAACAGCAGGTAAGTGTGCAAGTGTGACATGGGCCAAAAAAAAATCACACCACGACTGCAGTTGTTTTCTCTACTGCATCCTGGTTTGTAAATACCTACCTGGAAGGCATATGCAAACTGTCAAGTTGTGACATGGGGGATGAAGGGAAGCCATGGCCTGATGCCTTCCCCAAGTCAGGCCACCCATCTGGTAGATCATGGGTGCTCAACCTGTGGCCCTCCAGCTGTTGCAGAACTACAAACCCCATGAGGCATTGCAAGGCTGACAGTTACAAGCATGACTCCCAAAGACAGAGGGATGATGGGACTTGTAGTTCTGCAACATCTGGAGGGCCACAGGTTGAGCACCCATGTGGTAGATGTTGTATGTTGATATTAGAGCTGATCTATTCTGACATAATAGAGTTCATTTGAGACTAATTTCAACACTATAGATTTTCGTAGTTCTGCCGGCCGGTCCTTGGTGCTGGGGAGGTTGGGGGCTGCCGTATTGAGTCGAATACAAGTTCTGGCTGCGAAAACGGTACATGGTAGTGCATTACAATGTGTTGTGGTGCGCTGCAATGAATGTGTGTTGTAGCAGTGTTACCTTAGTGCATTGGGGTGCCATTCAAAATTCTAAATGAATGCCACCCCAACACGCTTATGCACATATTGTGTTTTAACATGCATTGCGGTAATGCGTGCATTATTGTGACACGCCGCACTGGAAATGGGTGAATAGCCCCTTAGTGTTTTGGTGTTTAAATTATGCAGACCATACTTTGTTGAATTTATTAGCACAGCCTCAATTCAAGCAGCAAAAGGTTCACTTATTTGATCTTTAATACTGAACAGCCAAAACAGAATCATGCTGACATTTCTGGTTCACTGTAGGTTGTTTAGCCAATTCCATACATGGGCACTATAATCATCGTCTAAACGGGCATGAGCTTTGTATTATTATTCATTCCTCAGTGGCAGCAGAAAAAAAAAATATATGTATATTTGATTCACCTGAATTATGTTTCGTCTCCAACTAAGCCAATTCAGTCCAAGAACAGAAAATAATTTTCTACCGGCAAAGCAGCGAAACCTTTATTATGCCGATAATGCATCTAAATGCACAATTATTTATTTTACATATATTTAGCTGAAAATAAGCTATCACTAAGAGTAAAAGATTTTTTTTTTTTTTTTTACATTAGCCCACAGGAACCTGAATCTTTAGTATAATTGAGGACTCGGTATGCATGACAACTATTCCCCGGTTGTGATTTAATTTTTAGCTTCATAGGGTACTAATTAAGAATGTGCTGCCTGGCTTTTAATCTGAAAATGATATCTCCTTCGGATAGGCTATCCGTGTCAATAAATATTCTGCAAATAAAAGTATTTAGCATAAACTAAAACGGAGCACAAATGGACGTGCGGCTGGATATTTTTTTAGAATTTAAAATGCCAGTGCTGCGGCCAGCTGTTTTATGTGCCCCTGCCCGTGCTATAGAAATATCCTTGAAAAGCTGGTTGCCAGTTGATAAGGGTTTCTGCTGTCCAGTGAAATGTACTGACTGGTATTGTGTTGGTATTTTGATGGTCTGAGCAGAAACATGGTGGCTAATGTCAGTATTTAAAGTGAACATGTGCCCAGACTATACAAACTAAAGTATTTACATATTTTGAAAAAGCAGTAGTAAAAAGCAGCAGAAGAGCCTTAAAACATTCATCTCTGTAGCTATAGGTATTATGAAAAAATTAAACAGAGGCATTGAGCCTTTCTATTTCTGCAGGACCTCTAATGTCTAAACACACAGTGGGCACTTCTAAGCTGTAACCTTACATAAGAATCTTAAAAAGGAAGAACGAAAAGATGGAAAGAAAGATGGAAAGAAAGAAGTACAAGGAGCTGAATTTTGGAACTCTTTGCCTCTGAAACTGAGACTTGAGAATGACTTTTTGAAATTCCGAAAGAAATTGAAAACCGTACCTTTTGTACAAGCTTTTGGAGTCAACTAATTTTAATTGGGGTGTAACAACAGCTAAGCAGGGGAGATCACTGTTGGATCATTACTACAGCGGCTCTGACCGGTGCTAACAGTTTTTTTTTTCGTTCAACCCAGGCTTTAGTGGTGAGTTTTGAGAATGAATTACTACATGCAGCTAGTAAGGTCAGTGATGCCTTGTTTTAAATCTCTTTATCTACTTGTTAAGAAGATGTAAATACAGTACTGTATCCATAGTCTGGGCACAAATGCACTTTAAAGCTGAACTAAAGCCAAGAAAAAAAATAATCACTATTGGAATTCCCCACACACCTGTCCCTAAGCAACCATCCATCGAGTTCTCAATCCAAGGACTTCCCCAAACAACAGGACTATGGTAAGCAATGGTTTCAGCAATGCAGACCTCCTCGGACTGGGCGGTTCGTCTAAACACTGCAAAAATACTCACAAAGTAGGAATAAAATCAAGCTTGTCAAATACAACGCTCCAACTGGTGAGGCAGGTGGCTCTATGGCTACACAGTGGAAAAGCGTACGCGTTTCATTGGACAGACCCCCTACCTCAGAGATAACCCCCACCAAGCAGTGAGTCACTATTTGAGAGTTCAGACACTTGATTACAGCAGAGTCTCTCTCATCTGGACTACAGTTCCCACAGTGCAGTGCTGCCTGACTCTGTCTATTGAACTCTTTCTGCTCAACAGCCTCCTCCTCTTGATGTTGATAGTTGTTAACTAGTTCAGCACCAGAGGGCAGCATTTACAGAGAGCAATTGCAGCCAATGTTTCTCTTACTCTTCATTCTTAGCCAAGCACCTGACTACACAAAAATATGCTTATTAAATTAATAAGGCAACATCTGCAACCTAGTAACCCACGGTAGCCAATTACTATTGTGAGTATCATAAGCTGAATCCTGAATGCTTAGATAAGTGCATTTTTCTTATCATCAATGTTCATTGTACTGTTTCAATAAAGAAGAATAACAGAGAAGGCATTTGCAGGTGAACTCCACGTTCATATCTGCAATAACAGCTATGATGAGAAAGATCCCTTTGTACTAATTAAAAAAAAATAAAGTTTAAAGTGGCAATATATAAAAACATGTTTTTTTGATCATTTTTATTTTTGGTGGTGAAATTTAAAACTTGATCTTCTATATATACAGTATATGTGTTATGTATATGAAATTGTTTATGTATGCATACATATTTTAAATACAGTGCATCCAAAACAGTTTGTGAAGCCGGCTGGTGTTTCTAACAGGAAAGCCCAGCGCTGTCTTCTCACTTTTTCACTAATTCTGTCCAACTAAAATGTTATCTCCAGGTATGTTCCAACATTATTTATTTTACCTTGTACCTGTAGCGAGAAAAGTTTTTATTAGTCCCTGTAACTTCAACATTAGACTTGCAGAGGCCGCTGCTGGGATCAGTAGGGTAACCTACAACAGTTCCTATTGAAAAAGACGACCCTGTCATAGCTTTACTCAACAAGAAACCTATAGACATAACCCAACTACAACTTAAACTCCTCCTTGCAGGTTGCAAAGCAAACTATAGCTAAGGCCTGGGAAACTCCTCTCCTCAACGTTACTGAAACTAAAAACAGAATCACTAGAGCCATGATCCATGCCAAGGTTGAAGCTGTCCTACTAGACAGGGTTAGGAAATATGAACGCTTGTGGAAACCTTGGGTGGATCATTACCTCTCAACCGACTTTGATGAATCATTACTACCCCCTTGACCACCCACCCAAGAGTCGTGCCTTGTGAGTTAGCATGTAAAGGATTTTGAATCCCCTCCCACTCCTACCCCCCCTGGGATCTGTCTTTGTTCTCTCCCCCCTCTCTTCCCTGTTTTTCTGGACTTCATTTCCTTCCTCTTCCTCTTCCTACTCCGTTTCACCACCTTTCTGCATCCTCTTCTCTTCTAGAAAAAGGGGGGGGGGGGGTTAATGGAAACACAAGGGGGTGCCCATTAAAGAGGCTCCATCATTTACATCAACCCCCCCCCCAAGTTTTCCATTAGTCATTGGCTCCAGGAACACAACCCACTGGTCCGGTGAGTCGGTAAATGAATTTGAAATTACCTTGAGTGTACCACTGTTTATTATTTTTTTGTGATTCCTCTTCTCTTCTACCAGTCCTCTTACATAATAGCTCCCCTGATTTGGGATAACCTGTTCTAAGAAGCATGATAGGATACGACCTCAGCCACAACCAATTTTAAGGGAATTAGAGTCTTAAGACCTACATGGTAATTTCTCCCGTTTCCATCCTCGTCCAACCTCTGGTCCCCCAGTACCTTCTCTTCACCCCATATATTGTTTGATGCCCCTCGCATGCTATGTTTCATGATATTATTCACCGATAATACCACCCTGAGGGTCCCCCTTCTTTCAACCCAGGAAGGTGCATTCGTATCGCCTAGTCCCATGTTATCATGCAATCGTTACGCATTTAATTGCACTACTTCTGTTTTCTTCTTTTGCATCTTTGTGGGCTGTGTCCCAGTCAATTTGTTGCACTTTTATACATCATGTTATGACTCCCTTCTATAGGGGCTAATTTGTATGTGCCAATATCCTCTGTATGTCTACTTTTCATTTTGTTAATAAAATACTTGAAAAGAAAAAGAAGGCCGCAAGAACTACATCTTCCAAGAGCTCTTTTCCTTACATGCAATGTGTCCTGGAGATCAAGACAGCAGCATTGTTTTGTTGAGAAATAAATCACTGTATGCATGTGGAGAGGGACAAAGAGTGGATGGGATAGTACAGCAGGGCAGAACTCAGGCAGGGCGCACATACTGCTTGGAATTTCAGTGCAGCAGAGGCAGTGTAGTCAACTCATTACAAGATGTTGGAAGCTGACTGGATTTCTCGAAGGATGACCAGGTATTTTTCTGTACTTGCAGCACACAGCAACACAATATGGGGAAATGTGCATGTATTGCAGAGATGTACTGCATTTTCTTTTTAGTGGTACTTATACACTTAAGTCCAAACAAACCAGCAGACTGGGAATGGGAAAGGTCCTACGCTGGCTCATTCTACTGTATGTGGGCTAATTAAACAGTGCAGGCTACTCACAGCAAAGTAGTAGTAGGTTGTGTAGCCCCAAGTGCACCACCTACTGGGCAAAATAAAGATAAATATAAAAAAAAAAAATCATATGTAGTTCATATTTACATAATTAAAAGAGAAAAAAAAATTTGAACACAAAAAATATTTTTTTGAAGAAACCGAACACATTTTCTTCAAGTATCATCTTTTTATGTTTTGCCATTTAGTATGTTCTGTGGCCCACATAAGCAATACGCAGCTGTATTTTATATGGGCTCATTCTGCTCACTGAGCTTCTGATCAACAATATTATTATACTTGAGAGACAGCCAGGAACTGTGCTTTCCAAAACTGTTCTCTCTGAACCATCTTATTAGCAAGCTCTTTTTATAATGCTGGCTTTATCTGTGCCGTTATGGTGCACTGTACGCTGCCAGATGCGTGCTTCCTCTTATTTTGTATAGATTCCAGAGAAGCAAATAAGGGTGCACTGTCTCACACTTCAGCGCCTTCTCTTTGGACACTGAAGGATTAGGATTTTTTTTTAAAATTTAACCTACCTAGAAGAAATATTCAGATCAGACTTTTTTTTTGTATTGCAGTAAGGTTAGGCCCGCACAGTGCAGGAGATGGCTTGGTGATAGGGAGGTAGGAGATGTTTCCACCCCAGCACAGCATTAGAGGCAATGGCCTCACTGAGTCTGCTTAGACCTGAGGACAAGTAGGGAAGAAAGTTAAGGCCGAAATGTAAAATCACATACTGATTTCCACATCGTATTGCAATTATTTGTAGCCTACCCCTTTTAATCCGGATGATCTTGAAGTTAGTAATCTTGTGAAGATCCCAACACATTTACATCTTTGAATTCTGGGACTCGTAGTCAATACGCCCTGTGAGTAGGCAATGCTGCGTCACACAATTCACAGAGCCTGCCTTCCGAACTACAGAGGAGCTGAGCGTAGGGGTTTCAGGAGGCGGAATCAGTACAGGAATCACTCAGTGCTGCCAACCTACCAGATTCAAATTTACTGACACGACACCCAAGATTCACTGGCACAGTCAAGTTTTTACTGGCATTTCCAAAAGTTACAAAATTACAGATTTAAGTGCAAATTTCAGTATTTAGGCTACACACAAGTACAATATGCAATCAGCAAAATGATTTAGGGTGGATATTAGGGCAGAAAACATATTTCTTATTTTATTTTCGATATAGTAAGTAGCTCAGAGACAGGACCCAGGAGGGCAAGATATTAGAATGGGCGGCACACACACATAGAATTGACTCTCACAGTGAAACTGACAGCAGTGTGCAGCAGCACAGCTGATGTTGACAGCTCACCAACCTGACCCGTCCCCTCTGGAGTCACAGTGATAGTCTCTCACCATGTCAGTTGGTCCCTTCAGTCCATTCCAATCCAAATAGCACTGACATTCCGACTTGCCTTGCTCCCAGCTTGCAGACCTGCACACAAGGCTCCATGACATCACACGACACGCCCAGGCATCGTCTCTGCAAGACCAACCCCCCCACAGGTGCCGCCCAAACACACTGTAGCAGGCACTCAGATGGTTTTGGCGTACCGGCCCTATTTTTACTGGCAACCTTTTCCTGTCAATGGCATTTATTGGCAGGATAAAAGTGCCTGCTTTTTACTGGCTGCCAGTAAAAATACTGACAGTTGGCAACACTGGAATCACTGCTTGCAGGCAGCAAGGTACCATGGGGTATGTAGTCCTTACAAATCAAGAGTAAACGGCAGAGGAAAAGCTGCAAAGAATGCAGGGAACTCAGAACATTGTGGAAAGAGATGGCCAGCAGACAGGCAGAACTCACAACAGGAGATGTATCAAGGAAGCTTATATTGGATTGTCAAAAAAAATCAATTGTTTGTATTGTTCTTACAATGTTGAATTTATAAAATGAAAGTGTTTGTCATGAATGGAGATGTGAGCTAGACTAAAAGGCTACAAGTGTTGCATACTTATACTGAATTTATAAATGAAAAATTGAGTCATACTATAAAACGAACCTAGCAATACTGGAGCTGAGTGAAGTTTTTTTTTTTTTTTTCTTTTAAAGAAACTAAATCAAAGTCATGCATTATCCCTAGCCGTCAATATTTGTGCATCTAGTCATCCAACTCGTCAGTTATCAATTGTGCTGATAATTTAATATCCATACAACCTGGGAGGACTACTATGCAGCCGCAGGATGTTAATCAACCCTCCTGTGATTTCTCATTGTTGCCTCTAGCGCCATATAACTCGTCTATGAACATCGAGGAACATCTTTCCATTCAGTCTCCGACGCCCTGGGGGGTGTGCGGCAACTAAGTGAAAAGAATCGTACAATATTGTAAAATATATAAGATGTCTCCCGGCACTATCTGCGCTGAACTGTCATTATTCTTATAATGATAAAGGGTGAATTTGCTTCTTGCGCACGGTGGGGAGTATTTAGCCTTACTACTTAGAAAGCAGCTGTCTTTCTTGTGTATTATTGACTACCCTGCAGATCATTGACTGAAACAATGCAGCAGTAGGATGCTCAGCATTATGGAAGGAATCAGAGGGGGCTCAATGCATTTAGCTGATTGTAACCCATTCTTGTACAAAGTATTCAATGCAATGGAAAACCCAAGCTGAGAAATATGGAGACCTTTGGATAAAGGTGCAACTGTGTTTGGACAACAGGACATGATCCTGGGAATCATGTAATAATGGAAAAAGATAGGAAAATGTGATTGGTCTGATTGGGAGGGATTCAGTTGTCTTGACCATTTTGCATTTGTGGGTCATGAGCTATTATAAATGAGTACTAATGAACAGTTAAAAGTAGAAATAATAGGAAAAACTTTAGTTATTATTTTGGATGGCGTAAACCTGGATATACACTAGTAGAATTATTTTTTTTCGTTGTAAGAATGTTGTAAGACAGTTTGTTTCGCCAATCTTTAGTGTGGTCAAATTAACATTCAGGAAAGTTCGAAGGAGCAGGACTGTACAAATTTCTAACAGTGTATGGGGTTTTCTCTCTAAAGTTCATTCATTTCAAAATTGAATGTTAAAAGCAAAAAAAACTACTTTTGAACGACAAATGTTCTGAGAATTCTCGTACAAAATTTTTGCATGAATTTCCATTCTAAATTAGACTAGTGTATATCCAGCTTAAAGCCTCTGTCACAAGGGCAGCAGTAAAAACAAGCAGCTAAGCCACGTCGCTTTGCATCTTGGCCACGGCAAATTAAATGTGACAGGTGGCACTGTCTGTCAAACTCAGCCATTCAAGTCAATAGGGCCATGCTTGGCTCACAAGACCCATCATAAATTGCTGTTAGGCATTCAGGTGGCGGCAGAATCTCAGGTTAGCCACAGTATGAAAAGTGATCCACTGGGAATCACTTTGCAGGTCATCGGGTAGTGAGAACCTAGTTACCTGGTCACCAATCCTCAAGAAGGATGTGCTGAAACTGGAGAGAGTCCAGAGAAGGTCAACAAAGCTAATAAGGAGACTGGGGGACCTCAGTTATGAGGAATGACTGCCAACAGGAAACTTATTCTCCCTGGAGAAGAGATGCTTAAGAGGGCATATGATCACAATAAAAAATAAATATCTAAATGATGATTCTAGCATAGGGAGACAGTTATTCAGTCTCAGGTCGCTTAACAAGACACATGAACACTCAAACAAGTTGGACAAGCTGTTTAACCTTAAACTGCGTAAAGAGTTCTTTACCAATAGAGCCTTAAGGATATGGAAATTGCTTCCACAATCAGTTGTGGGCAGTGGCGATAATAAAAAAATGGGCACTGATTATCAGTGCAGTCCCAATAGTGCCTACCAGTGAAGCCAATCTGTGCCCACCAGTGCTGCCAATCTGTGCCCACCAGTGCCGACTATCAATGCAGCCTCATCAGTGCCACCTCATCAGTGCCCATCAGTTCAGCCTATCAGTGCCCATCCATGACTATTAGTGTTGCATAATCAGTGCCCATCAGTGCAGCCTAAGCACATAAGCGAAGGAGAAAAAATACCTGTTAGCAAAATTTTAAAATAAAAAAAAAAATAGGTTTGTTTTTTATCAAAATTTTTTGGTCTTTGTTTATTTAGCAAAAAATAAAAAACCAAGCAGTGAATAAATACCATTTAATGAAAGCTCTATTTGTGGGGAAAAAAAATATAAAAGTTTAGTTTGGGTACAGTTTTATATGGCAGCGCAATTGTCATTCAAAGTGCGACAGTGCTGAAAGCTGAAAAATGGCCTGGGCAGGAAGGGGGCAACAGTGCCCAGTAGGCAAGTGGTTAAAGTTGAAGAAAAGTCTAAATATTAATACAAATGTTCCCTCCATCTTCCTATCTATCCTGCCTACTCTGTTTAAAAAACATCTGTGTACTTACCTAAGTGAATTAACCTCACCTACTCTCTGGTCCGGTTGCATGATCCTGCAGCTCTAGCTCACCTGCACCAGTGAATGACTGCTGTAGAGGAGAGGATTGAACACTGGCAGCAGTTGGACCATGGGAGTCTATTGGTGATGTTATGACTTTGGGAATTCACAGCTGTTGAGCACTCCCATACACATGGAAGCCAAAGCTGCAGGATCACATGACCAGACAGGAGCAGATAAAAATAGGTAAGAATGCTGATTTTTTTTATGCAGGGTAGGCAGGATAGGTAGGTGGAGAGGGGAGAATTTTTTTTTTTCTAAATTCTTTATTTAAGACACCGACAGAGAAGAGCAGGCATTAAACAGAAAATCGTCCTGGACAGCCGCACTCTTGAAAAATTGCCTTTTTTTATTTGAAAAATTCACATCAAAATCAAACATGAAATATCACAGCAGACAGGAGAGCTAGAGCAGGCAGTCACCATCAAAAGTATTTTGTTAATACAGATATCGGAGATCATGAGATGTCAGCTCAACTTGATATATGGAAGGTATATGTGAATCTGCATATAACAAAGTCAGGACCATAAAAGGCAGCACACAAAGTAAAAAAAAAAAAAAGGGGGGGGGGGGGAGGAGGAGGGAGGGGCAGCCCTTCCAGCTCCCCACCCAGGCACCCAGCCTAGGTGTCTACCATGTCAGTCGTAGAATTATTGTACAGGAACCAGGGGGGTCCAAATTTTGAAGAGCTTTTCTAATTGTTCTCTCAGATCAGCCATTAGCTGCTACAGTAACTGCATGTCCGCAACCTGATCCAGCCACTGTTTAATAGTAGGTTGAGATGGCTTCTTCTCCATGTCCAGCCTTAGCAGCACTGAGAAGATGCTTAAGAAGAGAGTTTTTGTAACGCTTTACTGACATTGGGGTAACATGTAATAAAAAGGGCCGCCAGATCATCTACAAGAGACACACCCGTCACCCTGTGAACAGTGATTTTGACTGCAGCCCAGAAATTCTTTAGAGAAGGGCAGTCCAGAAAATGTGGATCAACGTGCCTACTTCTTGTTGGTATCTCCAACAAAGCGGATTTATTTGGGGGATAGTTCTGTGTAGGACCTGTGGAGTTTTATACCAACGTGTCATAATTTTGTACTCATTCTTTTGGTGTTAGCTATGGACGCCTTATTTGTATGAGTATCCAGTCGTTTTGGGACTGCGTAAATGATGTCTGCATTTCATCCTACTATTTCAGTAGAAAGGTAAGGTCCCGTGGTTGTGTCAGCGGTCACCACAGAGTAAAAGATTGTCATCCAAAATGCTGGAAAAGGCAAATTAAGAAATAAGGTAAAAGAAATTATGCAAAAAAAAAAAAAAGGTTTAGTATTATAAAAATAAGTACATTATTCATATGAGCTGTTCTCAAACTATAGTACTAATGGAAGATTATCTGATTTAATAATTATCTATCATTGAAAGTAAAGTGCTTTCACCAACTATCACTGGAAAAAAAAAAAAAAAATTATCACATGATAAAGGGAATATTTCCAAAAAAAACGTGATCCCATTTCATCTTTCAAATAAGCTTAGGCGTACATAAGCCAAGTGTATGTAGAATGGACCCATATGTACTGTAACTAGCAAGGCTCAGATGGCAAGGTCTGTAAAACTACTGTTGTGGAAATTCACCCCATGTCCCATATTGCTCCTTGGCCAAAACAATATTAATATTATGTGGACAGCATGGTGTGTGGGCAATGGAAGCTCGCCAAAATTGGTATGGTTGGATTTGCAAAGATTTAAAATAAATGTTTCATAAACAGATACAAAAATGTCAGCACAGCATTCTGGTTCTGGGTCAGTGACTCAAAATATTGAAACTAGTGATCAGCCATTTAGAATGAATGCCAATGCACCCCAATGCACATTTACAATGCATTAATGTGGGTTGTGGTGGATTGCCATGCCCCATATACCAACATAAATGATTCACAACACACAGAGATGAAACCTAACCTCCTAATGCCCCATACACACGCTCAGATTATCCGCGGAGCCAGGTCCGTCGGATCATGTCCATCGTACTTTGTCCGATGTTGGTTTTGCGTACACACGGTCGGACAAAGTTGTCTGAAAATCCGATCATTCTGAACGTGGTGACGTTTGTTGCGTACGACGGGACTACGTAGAGGCTAGTAGCCAATAGCTTTGGTCTTGTAATGTGATCTGAGCATGCGTGGCACTTTGTCCGTCAGGAATTCAATACACACGATCGGATTTGGTGTGATCGGACTTTGTTGTCGAAAAATCTATCCAGCAGGAGATAGGACTTTGTCTGTCGGACAATCCGATGGAAACTGTCCGATGGTGCCTACACACGGTCGGAATTTCTGACAACATTGTCCGATAGGACAGAATCCATCGGAAAATCCGACCGTGTGTATGGGGCTTAAGTCTAATTTCAAGTAAACCTGTACTTGTAGGGATAAACTAAATAATTTTTGAAAATTGACTTTGCTGCAAAATTAATAATTTCAACGTGAAAAGTCTAAATTCCACGCTCTGTATTTGTGCTTTTACTTTTTTTGTGTATTTGATAATTTTATGCACTAACACCTTCAATTTTTTTAGTTTCCTTCTTTCATAGTTTTATTTTATTCATGTAAAACAAATGTAAACAAATTTGGCTAATAAGGGACTGATTTTTAGCATGAGAACTAGTTCAGGGTAGTAAGAGGAGCTTCTGTGACTGTCAGAACCCATTTAAAGCCCACTGCACCCAAAGCCATCTTAAAGTAGAACTATGGGCAGATTTTATTTTTTTTTCCATTTGGAGAGAGTAAAGGAGAGTTATAAATCCTCTCTTATTTTTTTTTTCATCTTTTATCTCCCTTTGTCCAATAGCCAAAACAGGAAATCTCTCTAAAGTGAAGCAATTCCTGGTTGTCACCAGAACTTCGGTCTCCATTGAAAGATTTCCTTTCTTTTCTACTCCTGTTCTGTTACACAAAATGTGTGATTTTCTCTTGGTGATCATGGTCACCAGGACAAATGCATTTCCATAATAGGAACAAAGACAGTAATGAAAACTTGACAGGTGTCCTGCTCCCTCTACACTCAAAACTAAAGCGATAGAGAGGGAGGAACAGATTTGCCTTCAGTTAATACCTTAAAGCGGATCTTCACACTTAATTTCATGTTGCCTCCTCTCCAACCCTCACTCCCTCCAATGTGCAAATAGGGGTTTTACCTTTTTATTTAATAAAAAAAGCTCTGTCCCACCCCTTTGCACATCACTTGCCTAGGCGAATGTTGTACTTTGCCCGCTATGCCTACTGGTATATGTACATCACATATCCCAGGAGGCATACTCCTTTATTGAGAAAGAAGGAGGGGGTGGGCCTAGCGGCTTGTCATCGGGAGAGCCACCGGTTGAACACGGAAGAGCCAGCAGCTTTCCAATGACATTAAGCAAGAAGATGGAACCAAGCAAGGGGCAGAAGAGAAGAGGATCTCACCAGGATGTTGGATCACTCTAGGCGGGCAAGTATCTTAACGTGAAGGACCCAAAACCAGGTAAGCAGGGGTTAAAAAAATAGGGAGCGGAAAGGGTGAAGCTCTGCTTTGAAGAGGAATTTCACTTTGCTTTTGCAAAATTAAAAATCAGCAGCTGTAAATAATGTAGCTGCTGGTTGTTAATAAACAGATGCTTACCAGCCCATGGAGTCCAGTGATGTCTCCCCTACAGTGGATCCTGCTGCAGATCCCCAGGACTGCCATCTAGGACTTGGGAGCCAGCTGTGGGTATCAATAAAAAAAATAGTACCCCCCCCCCCCCCAAAAAAAATATGCAAATAAAATATGAGCCCAGGGGAGGAAGGATGGCAGCAAGTTTAATTTTGGGATGAAGGTTTGCTTTATTTTCGCCTTCCCTATTGACGCTAATGCATTTGACGAGTGATAACATTTCACCAAAAGCCCTACATTTCCACCAACATTTCAGGAAAACAAAGTCTCAGATTTGCTCATCTCCATTTAGAAGGGTATTACAGGGGCTGCAAAGCTTTTAGATCTCAATGGAGAAGCCTTTACCAAAATATATTAATAAGCAAAGAAATTGAATTTTGGAACAAAAGCCTTACAGCGTAAAGTCAACTTTGAAGGGTAAATTCTAGGTTTAGTTTTGCAATTACACCTCTATTGGGAAAAACTCATCTTGTGCTAATAAAAAAAAAAGTTTGAAGTAGTATTATATAAAAGAATCCGTTTTTTTGGTAATTTTAATTTTTGGGGGCGACATCTAAATTTTTACCTTTATATTAACATTTATGTACACATACATATTTTAACAAGGTACATCCAAAAAATAGTTTGTAGAGCCTGCTGGTGTTTCTATTAACTGCATTCTTGCTCTCTTCACGATTTCTGTCTAATTACACAATAATAACTGGTTCCATCGTTTATTGCACAACATCCCGAACTACTACAGAAAACGCTCTAATTTTTGGGAATTCTAAGGTGTCAGTTCAAAATGATTGAACAACATATTATAACATTTCTATTAATTTATTCACATTTTTTTAAAATAATTTTTTGAAATAGTTATAAAACACAAATATTTTATATTTTATGGAAATGTTATAATGTGTTTTTCTATCATTTATAACTGGCACCTTACAAGTCCCAAAAATGTGAGATTTCCCCATACTGTTCTGGTCTATCTGAATGGTTATCTCCAGGTATGTCCCAGCATAAATTTTTCTTTTTATCTTAAATCTGTAGTGAGAAACAACTTTTATTACTTCTGTGACATCATCACCATTTTCGATCATCCCTATTATAGAAGCACCAAAACCCTTCGATATCAGTGGAGGAATCTTCACCAAAGTACATTTATAAGGAAAGGAATAAATTGGTGAAACAAAACCCCTAAAGTGGAAAATCCCTTTAAACCAATGTTGATCGGTTTATCTCTCAGAAGATTCAATGGCTGTTCTACAGTTATTCAGTTACACCATTTCTGTTGATAAAGTAAATCTGCCATGTCATGTATGAACCACAAGCATTTGTCGCAGCACCAGCCCTTGCATTCCTATTTACTTTTATGTTCAGCGATATTATCATAGACACTTAAAAGCATATAGCAAGGCTTCCATCTGAAGAGCTTATCTTCACATTACTGCAAGCACCCCCTGGATCTACATATCTACAGCAAATACAAACATCACCTCTGCTTTACAGAGCTCTTTACATTACGAACCCCTCAGCTGGTAAGGGTGAACCCAGCATGAGATAATGCAAGCCGTTTTGGATACCTTTATTTATACATTTCTGTCTAAAGCTATTGAAGAAATGGCTAGCATCAGACATTTATATTGGGCACATATTGCTAAATATCTCTCCCAATAATCATTAAAAGATCACCAAATCATGGATATTGAAAATAAACTACAATAAACTGGACTATGCTAAAATACGACATCCTACAATGTGCCCCCCCCCCCCCAATCTCCCCCCTACAGGCACACCACGCTCCCCTGCTACGTCCTTTATCTGCAGGGGTGCAAAGAACTGGCCACTATTTCCAGGTATGGGGGAAGGCATGTGATATTTTCCCCTTCGAAGCATGATGCAGCACTTGAGCCTTGGTCACCATTCCAGTAAACTCATTTACAATTAACTACATCACATTTAATCAATTCATTTTTTTTTTTTTTTACACACACCTATGTTATATTCCATTACCAGCACTCATTGAATTTCATTTGTTAAATTCACATTTATTATTTTTCACTTTATTTTTATATACATACACAATGATCTTTATGGTCTCTCTGTTGTCACAGTAACATAAATATATAACAATTAATTAATACACCAACCTGAGTCTAAATAAATAAAATAATTCATAATTAACAAATATATAAATAAATTATGATTTAATTTAATTATTTGGTTGGTGGTTAAATAGTCTGGTAACCAACTAATAGTTCAAAAAAATCCCTTCCCGAAAAATCCCTTTGAATTTTTATTGTAAAAACAACATTAAGGTTGCTATAATAGATCACAAGTGCTCACTTGCTCTCTTTCTTGTCCCCTTGGAAGTCCAAAAGAGCGGTCCCTTGTAAGTTCTTTGGAGGTGGGGCCTGTTCCAAGGAGAGCAGAGACGACACATGGAGGATTCAGGATCACCAAGACCAAATTTTAAAGGAATATCTGGCTAAAGGACATGTCTATCCTTTTCCCTATCATCATAATTGGTAGATATACACTATTTTAAGTGGCTAGATGTAATGCTTAATAAAAATTACACACAGGTGTACTATTTACTAATTAGGTGACTTCTGAAGACAATTGGTTCGACTAGAGTTTAGTTATGGGTATCAGAGTAAAGGGGGCTGAATGCAAATGCACACCACACTTTTCAGATATTTATTTGTAAAAAATGTTAAAAACCATTTATCATTTTCCTTCCACTTCACAATTATGTGCCACTTTGTGTTGGTCACATAAAATCCCAATAAAATACATTTACTAAATCTCTCTAAACCTGAGCTATTAATATCCCCCCCCCCCCCCCCCCGCCCATGCCCCCCTCCAGGACTTTTCCATCAAAATTGACAATGCAACCATCAGTCCCTCCCCTCACGCCGGGGTACTCGGTGTAATCCTAGACTCTGACTTGTCATTTCAGCCCCAAGTCCAATTGTCAAAAGTTTGTAGACTTCACCTCCGTAACATCTCTAAAATGTGCCCCTTTTTAACATATGAAACCACCAAAGCTCCTCATTCACTCCCTTGTTATCTCTCGCCTTGACTATTGCAACTCCCTTCTCATTGGTCTGCCTCTCCATAGACTATCCTCTCTTCAGTCTATCATGAATGCTGCTGCCAGACTTATACACCTTACCAACCAATCAGTGTCTGCCAACCCTCTCCTCCAATCCCTACACTGTCTCCCAATCGGCCAGCGAATTAAATTCAAAATACTAACCACAACTTACAAAGCCATTCACAGCTCTGCCCCGAGCTACATCGCCAATCTTGTCTCAAAATATCACCCAAATCGTCCTCTCCGCTCTTCTCAAGACCTCCTACTCTCAAGCTCTCTTGTCTCCTCCTCCCATGCTTGTCTCCAGGATTTCTCCAGAGCATCTCCCATCCAATGGAACTCACTACCTAAACCGGTCCGGCTATCCCCTACTCTAGCTACCTTCAGGTGATCCCTGAAAACTCATCTCTTCAGGGAAGCCTATCATGTCTCTAACTAATCTTTTACCACTTCCATCAGCTCATTCCCCACAGTTACAACCTTTTGTACCACCTATTAGATTGTAAGCTCTTCTGAGCAGGGCCCTCTTAATCCTCTTGTATTTTAATTTATTATAACTGTATTGTCTCCCTTTTATATTGTAAAGCACTGCGTAAACTGTTGGTGCTTTATAAATCCTGTATAATAATAATAATAATAATTTATGCTTTTGGTTGCAACATGACAAAATGTGGAAAATTTCAAAGGGTATGAATACTTTTTCAAGGCACTGGTGGCTGCATTTGTTTTCTTATTTTTTTTAACTTTATTTTCAACTGTACTGTCTGCCCTCACGTTGTAAAGCGCTGTACAAACTGTTGCCACTATATAAATCCTGTATAATAATAATAATAATTTAAAAAAATAATTCAAGTATGTATGCTTTACTCAAAAAAGTCCCTCCTTCAGATTTTTTATTTTTTTTTGCTGCTGTGATCCGATTTACTGATTGAGGGTGGCTACATTTGTTCTCCATGGTCCCACTGTATGAAACAAGGTAGCCACCCTCTCTAACTCGCTCCTGAGATGGTCTATGGGATTTGTAGTGTGCATAGAACAGTGCACATAAGCCCAACTAACCTGCACTGCTCATTCTAAACAAACATGGTTAAGGTTTCGAACCATCAACCCTAGTGCTGCCAAGCGGAAGTGCTAACTACTTAGCCACCTTGCTGCCTGCTTGCGGTCATGTGCCCTGGTTTATGCATTATGGATTACCATAGTCCATCTTGGGAATGAGCAAGAGAGGCGGCTAGGTTACTACATACAGTGGGACTATGGAGAATGAACATAGCTGCCCTCTAACACGAATCAAGGAAAAGGACATTTGGAGATTTGGAGGGGCTGAGAGCATTAGAAGGGATTGTTGAAGCTAAGAACACATACTTGATGAGAGTTTAGAGTGACGTTAAACATTTGCATTTACAAAAACTTTGCTTTACCCAGATGCGGACCATCCCACATACATTTACCGTGGCAGGGCAGCCGCTCTGTGCAGAATCACATACAGGTATGCGATTCTGCACTTCTGGGGCACGCGAGAGTCAATCAGTGGGTCCGCCGGGACCTGCCGATCGTTCGAGGCACAGGTAGATCGGCGATATGCCTATGTAAAGAAGGCAGATCGCTGTTCTGTGCCAAGGGAAGGCAGTGATCTTGAGTTTCTGCTGAGCAGAAACACGGATCTCGGTCTTCCCACAGTACAAGCACCTCCCCCACACAGTAAGCACTCCCTAGGCACACAGTTAACCCTTTAATCGCCCCTGATGTTAACCCCTTCCCTGCCAGTGTCATTCGTACAATGGCAGTGCATTTTTTTTAACACTAATCGCTGTATTAGTGTCACTGGTCCCCAAAAAGTGTCAAAGGTGTCAGTTAGGTGTTCGATTTGTACGCCGCAATATCGCAGTCCTGCTATAAGTCGCTGATTTTACTAGTAAAAATAAATAAATAAAAATTGTGCAAAAAATAAAAACCGCAGAAGTGATCAAATACCACCAAAAGAGAAAGCTCTATTTGTGGGAAGAAAAGGACATCAATTTTATTTGGGTTCAGCGCTGCGCGACCGCGCAATTGTCAGTTAAAATAACGCAGTGCTGCATCACAAAACATGGGCTGGTCATGAAGGGAGTAAACCTGCTGCAGTGGTTAATAATGCATATTTGCACATTTTCCTTGCATTGCTGAGCATTCTTGCATGTGTTTTAACTACTACAGATCCGCGCTATAGCCGAATGACGGCTACAGCGCGAACCTGCTTTGCCAGGAGAACGTCTATTGACGTCCTCCCGTGCCAGGGTGGCCTGTGCGCCCCCTGTGATCAACAAGTCTATGAGACTCGCTGGATCACAGATCAGAGTAAGGGGTCGATTCCGACCCCTTAATACGTGATCAGCTGTCAGCCAATGACAGCTGATCATGTGATGACAACAGAGCCGGTAATCGGCTATTTTTTCTCCTCGTGCTGATAGCGTGAGAAGAAAAAAAAAAAGCCGACCAGCGGCGGCTGTGAGAGGGACATTAGTCCCAATCACGGCGAGCTGACGCCAGATCCTCAGTGCCCACCTGTGCCCTCTGCAAGTGCCACCTAGCAATACACAACAGTGCCCACCAGCTCCACCCATCAGTGCTCACAGTGCCACCTATCAGTGCCCACAATCAGTGTGCCTCAACAACAGTGCTGCCCATCAGTGCCACCTATCAGTGCCATCTATCAGTGGTACCTATCAGTGTCCATCAGTGCCACCCATCAGTGCCATCTTATCAGTGGCAATCAGTGCCACCTTATCTGTGCCCATCAGTACCGCCTAATCTGTCCCCAACAGTGCTGCCTTATCTGTGCCCATCAGTGCCCCCTTAACTGTGCCTATCAGTGCCCCCTTAACTGTGCCTATCAGTGCCCCCTTAACTGTGCCTATCAGTGCCCCCTTAACTGTGCCTATCAGTGCCCCCTTAACTGTGCCTATCAGTGCCCACCAGTGCAGCCTATCAGCGCATATCAATGAAGGAGAAAAATTACCTGTTTGCAAAATTTTATAACAAACTATGAAACATTATTTTTTTTTTCATAATTTTCCATTTTTTTTGTTTGTTTAGCAAAAAATAAAAATCCCAGCTGTGATTAAATACCACCAAAAGAAAGCTCTATTTGTGGGGGAAAAAATGGGTACAGTGTTGTATGACCGCGAAATTGTCATTCAAAGTGCGACAGCGCTGAAAGCTGAAAATTGGTCTGGGTAGGAGGGGGGGGGGGGGGTTTAAGTGCCCAGTAAGCAAGTGGTTAAAGAGTAATTTTCCCCAAAAAATAGCAAATAAAAAAATAATATAGTGTATACAATTGTAACATAAGTCATATTGTAATCAAATGTTATTAGAAATGCCCTTTCCTGAGTACGCTGTGAACCACAGATGTGAACTAAATTTTTGAGTGCGCACATGACTAATAGGTTAATTTATATATACTATGTTATCTATATTTACAGCAATATGTTTGTAATTTTGAAAAATACAATAAAAAATATTAGAAAAAAAAGAGAAAAAATAAATGACCTTTCCTTTTCAATCTGCATCTGTAATTGTCTGTAGAATGCAATGCAATATGGCAACCTGGAGGCGTTCTGTACACAAATGGTGTACGCCCCCTAGACATGTCATTTCCTGCTTGTGTGATTGGCTCACTGATTTTCCCCAGAAGTCTGCATTACGGTACAAGTCAGATTTTGGGTATCCCCTGCAACAAAAATTTCATTTTTGGTGAGCTACTCCAAAGGAAAAATCATGTCTAAAGGAATGCAGACCCATCTTCCTCAGAGCCCTGCAAGTGCAGCAGCTGATTAATACATTTGAAATCATTCCCATTAACATTCACTGTTTAAATATGAAAAAAAAAAAGTGTATAAAATGTACATCAAAAATTATCCGTGATGCACGGAAAATGCTAAAACAAAAAATCCTGAAAAGCCAGGTTACTATATAATTTTTTTTTAAATCAGACACATAAATGTATCCCCGCTAGATATTCTTCTATCTCGAATCTGTTTGTAACATTTCTTGTATGTTAACACTTCGGGGTATAATGTATTATTACAGTAGCACATATTAACATGTATCAGAGGAATGAAGCGACAATTATCACAGTACGCGGCAGGGGGGGGGGGGGGACTAAACGACTCTCTCACCCTTCTCCATCACTCACTCATTTACTTGTCATGCCCACACACATGCCTCATGCGTTATAAATTTGAAGAAACATTATGTCTATTAGCAAAATCACAACGTTTGCTCCCTGTGAGTTGCCCGTAATTGGTCACATATCTTATACTTCAAGTCTGATGTGCACTGCGCTGAAAGAAACAGTATGTGACATGTTTCCAGGTGACATGCCCAGAGACGTAAAGTTAAGATATTTTATTAAGAAAAAAAAAACGTTAAACTCGACAAGTCTTAATGTTGTTTTCTTTTAACATTGAAGCTGTATTCTAGGCAGATTTTAATGTCATATATAAATATAGCTCTTTATTTAATTTATAAATTTGAAATCCTAAGTTTACCTAAAACAAAAAAAAAACAAAAAAAGAAGAAAAATCAGCACAAGGGACATTACTTGCCTTCAGTGAGATGTGTCCCTTGTGCTGCTCTGTCTTTTGTCCAAATCATTCTCATCTGATGACCTCACCCATTTACCACTTCCTGACTGCTCACCCGCAATGTACTGTGGGTGAGCGGCCAGTGTAGGCAAAGCGACATACCTGTATGTTGCTGCCTACTTCTAGGTTTAGGGCGCGCATGTGCACACCACACGCCCAGCACCCACTGGTATTGTGCACAGCGGGAGCCTGTCAACAAGGCCTGGACAATAATTAAAGAGGAAGTAAACCCTGATCGGTTTTACTTACTCTTTTGCTCCCTGCAAAGCCTGCAACATAAAAGCATAATGGGCTAGTATGCATTGAATTCTAGCCCATTATGTGACACTTACCTGCAAACCAATCCATCGCTGTCCCCTGTGCAGGCTGCGCCCATCTTCGCCCCTCTTCCTTCCCGGGGCCGCGGACTCCGGCTCTGTGACTGGCCAGAGCTGGGTGACGTCACTCCCGCGCATGCACATGGGAGCCGTCAGTAACGGCACACGCTGGGGGAAGAAACGGCACGGAGGTCCGTTTCTTCACAGCGCATGCGCCGATTACATCATCGCACACTACAAGTGAAATATCTCCTAAACGGCGCACGTTTAAGAGATATTTCCACTACCTATAGGTAAGCCTTATTCTAGGTCACTAGAGAGGGTTTACAACCACTTTAAAGGATGGGACTTTGACAGGCACCCATTAACCACTTCCTGACCACTCACCCCCAATGCACTACGGATGAGCGGCTGGAGTAGGCAAAGCGACATGCCCATACATCGGTGCCAGCTTTCAGGTTTAGGGTGTGCACATGCTCACCCCCCCAGCTCGGCACCCACTGTGATTGTACACAGCGGGAGCCTGTCAGCAAGTCCCAGACCAATGATTCACAGACGGGACCTGCTGATCAAGCGGTGTCCAATCACAGCCCAGAGTTCTGTGTTGATAAACAACACAGAGCTCTGTACAGAGGGTGTGATCTGTCCAGTTTCTACAAAGCAGGGATGATAAACTGAGAGATCTAGTAGTAAAAGCAGCACACATTACACATAGTTAGATACACATTTAACCTCTAGACGGTAACCCTTCCCAGCCAGGGTTATTAGTACAGTGACAGTGTATATTATCATCATTGATCACTGTATTAATGTCACTGGTGATGTCAGTGGCAGTTAGTCAGTTCCCCCCCAGCATTAGTTAGTGTCAGATTGCCCACCGCACTATCACAGTCTCATTAGTCGCTGATCACCGCCATTAGTTGTATACAAAATACAAATTCCAGTATATATACCATAGTTTGTAGACGCTATAATTTTCATGCAAACCAATCAATATACACTTTTTGGGATTTTTTTTTTTTTTTTTTTACTAGAGAGAAGTAGCAGAATACATTTTGGCCAAAACTTATGAAGAAATTTGATTATTTTTATTTTTTTTGGATATGTTTTATAGCAGAAAGTAAAAAATATTGTTTTTTTTTCCTTAACATTTTTAGTAATTTTTTTCGTTTATTTTGCAAAACAGTGGTGATCAATTACCACCAAAAGAAAGCGCTATGCGTGTGAAAAAAATTATATAAAACGTTGTTTGGGTACAGCATTGCATGACCGCTCGGTTGCCAGTTCAAATAGCGCAGTGGTGAATCGCAAAAAAATGGCCTGGTCATGAAGGTGTTAAAAACTTCCAGCGCTCAAGCGGTTAAGAGTGCCCACCTTTTCCGCCCAGCTTCTTCATTCATAGAAGCCACTATTAGAACCACTATGAATGAAACATGATCTATGAATGGAGGACACGCAGATGACTGAAAGGGCTGCCTCCTCCATTCATAGATCAGGTATCATTCAAAGAGGCTGTAATAACAGCTTCTATGAATGGAGGAGGTGGGTGGAAAGGATTTCCATGGCACAAGAAAGTGATGGTAGCAGTGGGGGCATTGGAGGGGGGAGATTTTGGTGAAAGGAGGACACAAGGTACACTTCTCACTGAAGGCAAGTAATGTCCCTTGTGCTGTTTTTATTTTATTTTTTTGGTAAACATAGGCTTTAAATATATTTTTCTAAATGCAAGCAGTATAAGTACCTGAATTTAACTTGATATCAGCTCTTGCAATCTCTTGCACTTAAGATCTCATACTGGGAGAAGCAGCACAAGGGGCCAATCAGTTGTGCTGCAGTGATCATGTGCTAACAAGGGACATGCCTTTAGGTGCTGCTAGCCAACCGTGGCCATTGAAGTCAATAGGACCATGCCGTAACCACATGTGGGCATTGTGGCAAGGTATTCTAATTAAAAATCCCCTTGGGATCATAAAAAGAAACCTCCAAAAAAATATGGCAGCCACTCAGGTTCATTCACATTGCTGTGAACAACTTGACTTGACATGCCGCCTTTGGCAGGAGGTGCTGCTTGCCAACCACGGCCATTGAAGTTAATGGGACCATGCCGTAACCTGGTGGTCGATTCGTGTTTTCACCGCCCCCTAACCTCCCGCCTACAAAATAACATGGTGGCCACTCAGGTTCACTCACATTGCTGTGACCACAATTTGACTTGAGGCGTTGCTTGCCAACCGTGCCCATTGAAGTCAATGGGACCATGTCATAACCACGTGTCTGCATTGCGGCAAGGTTTTCCAATTAAAAATCCCTCTTGGGAATGAGAAAAAAGAAGAAAAAACCTCCAAAAACATGGCAGCCACTCAGGTTCATTCACATTCCTGTGGCAGCAATTTGACTTGAGCTGCTGCTTGCCAACCGTGCCTATTGAAGTCAATGGGACCATGCCTTAACCTGATGATAAATTTGTGTTTTCACCACCCCCTAATCTCCCACCTACAAAATAATTTGATGGCCATTCAGGTTTGTTCACATTGCATACCAGCTACTGTATTTCGGAAACTGCGGTACCCCCAGCTGCCTGAATATCCAAAGGCTTAGTTCACATTTAGGAGGCAGTTCAACTCTTCAATATTGTGAACAAGGCCAAAGAGAGGCTGCATCTGATAGGATAGGATTACGTTTTATTCAGTGGGGCGGTGCTCATCCACTGCTTGAATTTTAGTTGTTTTTGGAATTGGCCAAAATTCAAGCCGTCTTTGGCCAACCCAATTCCGGCCTTAGATGACATCGGTTTGCAGGAAAGAAAATCACTTCCCTCCTGCAGAGCCATTGTGTTCTCCCTTCACCAGGAGAACACAGTGATTGCTGCTAGCGGCTATAATAATTGAACCAACTGAAAATAATAATTGTACCAATTATAAAATCTGACAGACTAGTTGTACCCAAGGTGATCAATCAACTTGGGTACATTCAGCCTGCCCATACAGGGTTCGAATCTTGGCTGGTCCCTGCTGAACCGCCCGGGATTCGAACCGTATATAGCCGGCTTTAACTCTTCTTTTTTCACAATAAATAATATTAACAATGTACAACGTATTGTCTGTGTGTCACTCCCATGTCAAGTACATCTGCCTAAACACAAATAAATGACAAAGGCAGAGAACAGGTATCTTAACAAGATAAACAAGTAGAGAATACAGAAAAATATGAGTCAGAGGAAATTGACATTTTTATGACCCGAGATTGTTCTACGCCGCACCTCGTGTTCTTGAGTGTTGACATCTCTGACTAAACCCCAAGGGAGGCCTTTTTAGATATTTTTTTTCCTTTAATATTTTTTTTTTTTATTATTTATATTTTTTTTCTCCTTCAGGGTTTCTGTACGTCAGGTTGAAAAGAAATACAAAGTGACAGAAAAATAACTCGAAATTGCCATAAATTGAATAGTATTTCAAAATGCACAAGCAAACAACATGCTCTTTAATGTAACATTTCTCAACTTACTTGGCAGCTGCTTAAATTGCGTATAACTGAATTGCACAAGAAAAAGGACAGCCAGGTGACTGGCGTACAGTTGGCACAATGTAATGTCACTTGCTGTGCAAAAAAAAATAAAAAATAAATTATATATAAAATGCCACCTATCTTCAGCATAAAAAAAAAGAAAAAAAAAAAAAAAAAAGGAAGAGGTAATGTTAT
Source organism: Lithobates sylvaticus (assembly GCA_028564925.1). Classification (NCBI taxonomy): domain Eukaryota; kingdom Metazoa; phylum Chordata; class Amphibia; order Anura; family Ranidae; genus Lithobates; species Lithobates sylvaticus. The sequence goes on along the minus strand of CM053028.1, from coordinate 44,969,486 downwards.
TAACATCAAAAATACTCACATACCGCACCGTGCAAATAAAATAAATACTATGGTTCAGCAGAGGAGCGCACACATTTCACGTTTCCAGATCCGGAACGTTATTGATGTTTCTGTGGCAACAGAGGAAAGGATTATACCTGACAGGAGTAGCCACATCACAGCGAGTCCGAATATGGGTCAAGCATCTCGCAGGTCAAAAAACTGCTCTGTCTTCACTCTATGGGAATTTTTTTTTTCTATTATTATTTCCAAAGCATAATTGGTTACTTCATACAATTTCCAAGATAAATAATAACACAATCTTATATTTTTAATCCAGTGCAAAGTCAAAGTGGCACTAAACTCTGGTTTAAAAAAAAATATTTATATATTTATTTATATATTATATTATATTATTTATTTATAAATTACAGTACTGTATTGGGACGCCTGCCTTTACACGTACATGAACTTTAATGGCATCCCAGTCTTAGCCCCCGTACACACGGTCGGAAATTACGAAGGAAAATGTCCGATCGGACCATGTTGTCGGAAAATCCGTCCGTGTGTGGGCTCCAAAAATTTGAGATCCTGCTCTCAAATTTTCCGACAACAGAATCCGATCTGACTTTTTCCGATCGCGTGTAGGGAATTCCAACAGATAAAGTCCCACGCATGCTCAGATCAAATTAGGAGACCAAAGCTATTGGCTACTAGCCTCTACGTAGTTCCGTCGTACGCAACGAACGTCACCACGTTCAGGATGATCGGATTTTCCGACAACTTTGTCCGACCGTGTGTATGCAACACCAGCGTCGGACAAAATCCGTGGGAAAAAAATCCAACGGATTTTGTGGTCGGAATTTTCCTACCGTGTGTATGGGGGCTAAGCCCGTAGGGTTCAATATTGTGTTGGCCCAACCTTTGCAGCTAAAACAGCTTCTACTCTTCTGGGAAGGCTGTCCACAAGGTTTAGGAGTGTGTCTATGGGAATGTTTGACCACTCTTCCAGAAGTGTATTGGTGAGGTCAGGCACTAATGTGGATGAGAAGGCCTGGCTCGAAGTCTCCGCTCTAAGGCCCCTTTCACACTGAGGCATTTTGCAGGCGCTAAAGTGCTAAAAATAGCGCCTGCAAAGCGCCCTAAAAGAGCCGCTCAGTGCACTCCAATGTGAAAGCCCTGAGGGCTTTCACATTGGAGCGGTGCTCCTTGCAGCGGTGCGCTTGCAGGACGCTGAAAAAAGTCCTGCAAGCCACATCTTACCGCTATTTACCGCTTCTAAAGCGCCCCTTCCCATTGAAAACAATGGGACAGCGCTCCAAACCCGCCTGCAAAGCGCCGCTTTGCGGGCGGTTTTAACCCTTTTTCGGTCACTAGCGGGGGTTAAAACTGCCGCGCTAGCGGGTGAAAAGCGCTGCTAAAACGACGGTAAAGCGTCTCTAAATATAGCGCCGCTTTACCGCCAGCGCGCCCAGCACCTCAGTGTGAAAGTAGCCTTATTCTTCTCAAAGGTGTTCTATAGCAGTGGTTCTCAACCTGGGTCCTCATTACCCCCAAACAGGCCATGTTTTGGTAATTTCTCTTAGATAAAATAGCTGTCCAAATTACCAAGCCATTGACACTGATTTAGAGCACCCGTGCAAGATCAAGAAAAACCTGAAAACCTGGCCTGTTATGGGTAATGAGGACCGAGGTTAAGAACCACTGCTCTATAGGGTCGAGGTCAGGACTCTGAAGTACAGTCAAGTTCCTCCACCCCAAACTCACTCATCCATGTCTTTATGGACCTTGCTTTGTGCACTGGTCCAAATCATTTGGTGGAGGGGGATTATGGTGTGGGGTTGTTTTTCAGGGGTTGGGCTTGGCTCCTTAGTTCCAGTGAAGGGAACTCTTAAGGCGTCAGCATACCAAGACATTTTGGACAATTTCATGCTCCCAACTTTGTGGGAACAGTTTGGGGATGGCCCCTTCCATTTCCAACATGACTGCCCACCAGTCGATCAGGACTCCCAGTGGGATGGTAGATCCCAGTAAAGCCACATAAGGTGGTGGTGGGGGGGTTATATGCTGGGATTGGTTTTACAAGAGAGCCGCCCATTGACTCTAAAAAATGGTACTGGTATATCCACTTGAAGTCCAGTACGTAACTGGTCAGGCTCCCTGTATAAACTTTTATGTATCTGCAGGGGGGCGAAGCAAAGGCGGATACTGTACCATGTTATTTGATAGTTAAGAGTCTGATGGGGCTGTTAAAATCACATCAAATATGGTGGCAATCAGCAGCAGTCTCAGAACTTTTGCATGTCTACATAAGGGAGGCTTTTACAGGTCAATAACATGCAGACAATACAATATTCGTACATATAATATCATGGGAAATCCTCCAGAGACCATGCCATTGATAGTTACTTAATTATTTATTACAGGTACTTGTAAAGCACCATCAATTTACGCAGCACTTTACATATTTTACACATTCACATCAGTCCCTGCTCTCAAGGAGCTTACAACCTAAGGTCCCTAACTTGCATTCATACACAGACACATACTAGGGCCAATTTAGACAGGAGCCAATTAACCTACCAGCATGTCTTTGGAGTGTGGGAGGAAACCAGAGTACCTGGAAGAAGGCCAGCGCAAGCACAGGGAGAACATGCAAAACTCAATTCAGGTAGTGCCGTGGTTGGGATTTGATCCGAAGACCTTAGTGCTGCCAGGCTGAAGTGCTAACCACTTAGCCACTGTATACTTCAACAAAATGGCTCTTTCATCCACTTTGGAGCGATATCGTGATCCAGGGAGGGTCTGTTGTACCCAATACCTTCCACTTCTTAATAATAGACATCACTGTGCTTTTAGGCATTGATAAAGCCTTTGATTTTTTTTTTTTTGTATCCATCTTCTGACTTGTGCCTGTCCACAACTTTATCCCAGAGATCTTTTGACAATGCCTTACCACCCATAGTTGACTGTTTGCTTCAGTTGCACTACCAAGGACTGAAATGCTCCAGGACAGCTCTTTCCATGCTGAACTAATCAAAATGACCACAGTCAATCACAGTTGAAAGTCAAATGGCTTTGTGCATCATTGAGAAGGTGATTCGCTATACCTGATTGAGTTTACAAGTCATTTTTAGGAGGGGGTGGGGGGGGGTGATCCTTTTTCCAACTCAGGGATTCTGTTTTTGAATTATTGTTTTATTTTTTTCTTACATATCGGTGTTATATCTTTCACTTAGATGTTACAGAGTAAATACAGCTGAATAAAACAAAAGAAGTGTCTGTCCTCATTTCAGGATGCAAAGCAACAAAATGTGATTTTGGGGGGGTGATCCTTTTCTATACCCACTATATCTCAATCAAGGGACGTCCATTTTTCTCCATGTTTTAGTACCATCTGAGACCCAGATTAGTCACCTCTCTTTATTCAGAGTAGAATAACTTCAGCCCTATCAATGTTTTATTATGAAAGACAGCCTGATCAATAATAGCAAACGCGGAGCTAGTGATCCCTCATTCTTATATTTCTGCTTTGCGTTATATTTCCAAAATCACTATCCCTGACAAGGGAAGGACAAAACCGAATGAACCCCTGAACCGTCATTATAGATAACAATCTCATATTGTACTTGTGCCAAATGGAGATAAAGAACTTGCCCAGGGTCACAAAACTGGGTCCTGCACCCTGATCCTGCCTCTGTCACAGTTCAGACACCATCAGAAAGAGGCTGTCTGGGTCAGAGCATGGTAAATACTGGGTTAATTCTTTTATTTTAACCTCTTCAGTGCTCCCTGCACTTGATGTGAAATACTGTATATGTCAGTAAGCAATCGTTGATGAAATACATGAAAACAGAGCTATACCGGAAAAATGAAAATAAAGGTGGATATGAAATTTGTATTAAATCATTGACTTTTTTGTGTTGTTGCTGCAATCAACTTTATTAAAAATTTTCTAATAAACAGACAAACATTTCCCATTGGCAGTACAAATTTAATAATTAAATTGAAGTCAAACAGCAACTGCCATTATCAGCTGAAAAAAATCATAAAATTCAACCAAGCTATGTATTAAAACAATGCAAAAAGCAAACAGAATTGTACAGGGCCTGTCAGGCAAAATATTTACGGTCTCTCTCTACATATATATATATATATTTTTAGATTATATGTACTATATATACTATAAATAATATGTGCTACAATGTATACATATATAGTACAGCATAAAGGCATTATATAGGGGTTGCACCGATACCACTTTTTCAAGTACTCGCCGATACAGATTACCAATACTTTTTTTAATGTCATGTGACAGTGGCATGGACTGTGTCAGTCGTTTTTTTATTTTATTTTTTACAATTTTATTTTTTACAATTAATTTTTTTATTGTTTTTAATAAATTAAAAATGTTTTTGTTATTTTTTATTTTTTTTGTTAACCACTTGCTTACAGGGCACTTAAACCCCTCTCTTATCCAGACCACTGGTGGGCATTGATAGGTGGCACTTGTGGGCATTGATAGGTGGCACTTGTGGGCATTGATTAGTGGCACTTGTGGGCATTGATTAGTTGCACTTGTGGGCACTGTTAGATGGTATAAATTAGGCATAATTGCCTCTCCCTTTTGGGGACCGATGTCTCTTTAAGATGAGTCAGTGGTCGGCTTTTTTTTTTTTTTTCTCCTCCGCTGTCAGCGTGAGGAGAAAAAAAAAAACGATCACCGAGATTTTGTTTTGATCATGTGATCAGCTGTCATTGGCTGACAGCTGATCACATAGTAAGGGGCCGGGACTCGGATCGGTGATCACCCCGAGTCTCAGTGATTTTGTGATCACAGCGCGCTAAGCAAGTAGGTCGCACGCAGGGAGCGTGCACAGGGGAGGCCGGGAATTCATATCCGCGATGTGGCCGTCATTCGGCTATAGCGCGGATGTCAAGTGGTTAAGGAGTGGGGCCGTAAAGCCAGCCGCAGCGTCCTTAACAACCGATGAGTCATCAGCTATCAATGGGTTTCCTTGCCGATAATGGGGTACTTTGATGCAGTAGTGGGCTTAAGCACTATATGGCCATATAGTGTGACCAAATCCCCATTTTTTGCTTATTTGCTGAATATGTTCAGGTGTTTTAAAAAAGCGTTGTAGGATTTAAATGTCATTTTAGTATGCGTGCGCTGTAATCTTTTCCCCCTGTTTGTCAGTCTTATAGCTGCACCATCGAATGTTATGCATTCTTAGGGTGTGCCCCCCCCCCCCAAGTCTATATTTGTTTTTCCTTGCTAACAGCTGAACAATAAATATATAAAAAAGTGCTGTTAAAAAAAAAAAAAAAAAAAAAAAAAAACAGCGTGGCCCCACGCGTCCATACCAGTCCCTTCAGAACCCCACGCCAAAATGTAAAAAAAACGCGTGCCCCATCCTAAACCAGACCATACCCCCCACACCCCAAAGGTGTTCTGATACGGATGCGCTCATTGTAGGCACTTGTCTGTGGCTATGCAGGCCCAACAAAAAAAAAACTGCAATGTCCATTTTTTCATTTTACAACAAATCTACTTCAGGGGCAGCATGTTTACTTGCTGCCCGAGAGAAAGTAAGAGAGAGAAAAAAATATATAAATAACTAAATATTAAGGAATACAAAGGTTAAACCCCTGTAACCCTTTCCTAAAACCAAATGTTTAAAATGTAAGATAAGTAAACAACATAAATACAAAGACATTTAAATGAGGGGTTATAGAGCTTTATTGGTAAGCAATGTATATATTTCCGAACTAAAGTGATTCTAAACACACCCTGCATAATTTGCAGTGTCCCTTCTATTTCTGTGGATGATGGCACTGTAATTATTAAAAAAAAATAAAATAAACATCTAAAGTACCTTTTTCCTAATCGATATACAAGCTGTCACATGACCCAGTTCTTTCCCAGCCTGTCTGAAGGAAAACATAAGCAGAAGGAGCTTTTAGTCCTCTGCTGCTTGTCACACGTTAAAAAAAAAAATTAAAAAAAGACAGCCTTTGGGATACAGAGTACAAATAAATAATTAATACCAATAAACTGTTTTAAATTGGCATACAAATATATATATTGAAATCAAATTGTTAGTAGTTTTGGGCAATAACGTGGTGTGGGTGGATTTCCGCCAGTCACAAGCTGGATCGCGTCCCTGCAACCTGTGTCTTAGAATAAGAGGGAGGTGAAGCCTCCATCAATCTACATGTAATATCCCACCCCCATTGTGTTTAGCTGGTTAGTGGGCATGGAGGAGGAGAGGGGATTGAGCTGTCATTTACCACTGTGTATACACTCACATGTGTGACTCTATAGTCACATGGGCTGCTCAGATGTGGTAGGGAGGAAATGCTCAGAATACAAACTTTAAGTAACAAAGAGGAACCGGACAGACAGAAATGAAGATCACCTGTTAGGAAAAGTACAGTGTCGTCACTATATTAGTCTACAATGTACATCAAAGTCACTCTACTTCAGCCATTCTCAACCTATTTAACATGGAGCGATGCTTAAAAAATATTCTGGTCTCAGGGAACCCTTGCTAATAATTACTATATCTACAGCTAATAGTACATGATGGCTACCAGTACTGTGATGGTCAGAAGGAAGAATGCTAATAACATTTGTAGGCAGTAGAAAGAATCCCATTACAAATGGCTACAAAAGATTATTGGTTTCAGTGATTTTTGAAAAGTGAGAAGCAGAAATTGTTCATTGCTCAAGGAACTTCTGGAGGAACCCTGGGATTTCATGGTTGAGACAGGTTGCTCTACGTGTTACCTTGTTGAATGTTTATCTGTAGCATCCAGATAATGACTGGCGTCATCCTCTCCAACTCCGAAATCATCTCTTACCCCCACAAACCTCCCTCTCCCCATTTACAGTACAATGAAAAAATAATGATCTAAAGAAACAGCAAGCCAAAGTCTCCTTCTTCCTAAGCTCTTTAATAGGCTAGCAATGATACAAATGCATCCATATTGTACCCATCCAAAGACCATTCCTCCTCAACGTGTATCGCCATGATGGCTTGATTGCCAGGACCGCAACAACAACAAAAATATATATTCTTAACTCATTCCTGTGGCCTGAAAATTATTCCTATCATTGCAGTTTTAAGCAACTTACAGCAATCTCCAGCCACCAGACAGGTGCTATAGACACTACACAGAACTACAAGAATGCTTGGCCAACACACAGATGCTTGGAAGCATAGGCAAAGCATTTGGTGGGGACAGGCAGGGGATCCGCAGAGCAGTTCCATGCATAATTATGCCAGTTCTGCCTTGTAAGAATTCAACTGTCAAATGGCAGATCCTCTACTGCCAACTTAAGTTCTGGCTTTTGACAGTGAATGATAAGGGGCTAGGCTTAGTTCTTATGTTCTAGATGGTCTAGATAGAAGATCCGGAGGAGCTGACCAGTGGTCTTTGGTATTGCTCAGAGTGTCCACCTTGTAAGACCAGACTGGTCAGCCTGCGCAAGAAGATAGAGCAGCAGTGGCCAGTCACCATTACAGGAAACTCACACAACAAGTAAAAATGGGTCCTTTGAGGCTACATTACTTTGACATTGGTTATGAAATATCAAAAGGAAGCAAGAACTGAAGAAAGCATCATAAGCAATCATAAGCCTCTTGCATTATTACTGTTTGTGTAGCCTGGAGTTCAACCTTAAATAAAAAAGATGCCAAAATAGGCAAATTTTCCACAAAATAAGCAATTTAAACAATACTTTTCTTTTTTGCGTTTTCTATTTTTACTCTAAAAGACAAATGATATCTCAAATTAGACATATTTACACAAATTAAATTCCTGCTCCTTCAATTTTTTTTTCGTCAAAAAATGGTCATTATATTGACCCCCTTAACTACTATAAAATCGAACAAACGTTCTGAAATTAAAACATTTTTAACAAAATTCTACCTGTGTATGGCTAGCTTAAGCAGCATCAGCTTTAGTGAGCATTTATAAAGCATTTGGCAAGCTTTTAAGAAGCTTTTTTGAAGCCCTTAGTGTACCCTTAAATCTTTAGCCCAAATGTGTTAAAGTGGTGTTTCCACCAAAAAAAAAAAGAATAGCTTAAAATTCATAAAAATAAAAAAAAATGTTTTACTCACCTCTAAATGCCTGTTGCTAAGGGGGTCCCACGAAGTCTGCCTCCTTCAGTGCCCAGGCACTGACATCACTACTGCTCTGCACAGTCAGTCATCTGGGACACGCGACAGGTCCCAGATGTGGAGCCGCTCGCGCATGTGCAGTGGGTGCCTGGCTGTGAAGCCACAGCCGCGTGCCCACAGTAAGAATGGCGGCACCGCAAACGAAGTGGGGAACGAGGGGGGGCTTCTTTCCCCCGCATCGCTGGACCCTGGGACAGGTAGGTGTCCGATTATTAAAAGTCAGCCGCTGCAGTATTTGTAGAATTTTTTTTTAAGGGGCACCCCACTTTAAAGAACAGATTTTAAATGAAGTGTTGGGTGTCAATTTAAAGCGACTCTGACCTAGCCTAAAGTGTTTCTACACTGATGTTGACCATACACGGCTTGAATTTTGGATGATTCTTGCCAAATTGTCCAAAATTTAAGCTGTGGTGGTCCTGTTGGCACTACCCAGCTCAGGAAACTTTGATTACATAATCAAAAGGAGCCAGGTGGAATTGTCAGCCAAATAAGAACAGCATCCAATCACTGTTCAGGTATTCATATAGCCATGGGTGCCAGCTTTCTGAATACAGCATCCAGTAAGGATGATTCCTCCATCAGCACTATTTAGCGTGATTGGCTAGTCTAAGAGTCATGATCACCTTGTGATGCCTACAAGTACTTGTCCCAGCTTTCAAATAAACTTCCATGTCTCTGTGGAGCCCTTGGATCTTAGGCCTAGGCTGTACATGAGGCCACAACCTCTGTCCAAGCTGAGCTTAAGCTCTATCCTTCCCAGCACCAGGACCCTTCTTTCAACTGTCAAATGGCAGATCCTCTACTGCCAACTTAAGTTCTGGCTTTTGACAGTGAATGATAAGGGGCTAGGCTTAGTTCTTATGGTCTAGGGTGTGGTGGTAGATCGAGAACCGAAAGATCCTGAGGAGCTGACCAGTGGTCTTTGGTATTGCTCAGAGTGTTCACCGAAAACGAAAAGAGGGAGACAGGAGATCCCTTATAGTGTAGTAGATGATTTCAGAAGAAAAAATAAAATGCTTCCACAGTAAAAGCAAAAAAGGTAAAAATGGGACTTACAACTGCTTAGGCTGTGGTCACCCAGCAAGGGGGGAACACATGGCATTCCTAGTGTGCAGGTGGAGAAAACCAGTCTCCACGCAGGGTCAGCGTGGTCAATCTCTCTTCCTTGGGCATTCCCACCCTGGGTGCTCTGTGGGGTTCTCAGGTGGATGAAGAAATTGGTAAGGGGAGTCAGAGCAAAAAAAAGACCGTCAGTATTTAGATTGGCAGAGGCGCCCGATGGTGGTTATTAAAAGGATAGGCATGACTGGATAAGGACAGCCCAAGGGGCTCTATGGGATTCAATTTGAAGACTTACACAGGTATTTGAAAGCACTACAGGGTCCCTGCACTTCACTTTTGCCACCTTAGAAAACTTTTCAGCCAGGTCAGATTCACTTTAAATATGATTTTGATAGGCTTCAGCAAGTTTGAAACTTGATAACAACTAGGCTGCCGAAGCCTACCAAAAGCTTTTTTAAAGCAACAGCCAGCAATCCCATTAAGGTTTGTATTCCACCACTTGGGAGTGATTGGAAAGGTGCTTTAATGTCTCTAGAAATCTTTTCAAAGCTTGTCAAATGCTTTGTACAGTTTGCACTTTAGGCTAATGATTACAAGCAAAGGATAAACAGCGTCTGCATATTAACGTCCTAGTGGTATGCTCCAGTCAGAATAAAAAGGGATGGAGTCTTGAAAAGCATTTTGAGGGCAAGGCCTACTTCCACGGAATTTCAGATTTTCATACCACCCCACTCCAAATAAAATCTCTTGCCAGTAACTTGATGCTCCAAGAACAGAAGAACTTCAGTAAACAGGACATATGCAGTATTCCCGATCTTGCCAACTTCATTTATCTGTGAAGTACAATGTTCTCCCAACTGTCCTACACATCTAACCCAGCTCTAAATCCGCATTCACTGCTACAGACCACCCACCACTCATACTGCTCCTGGCTACCACTCCCCTGCTGTATTGCTGTATCTCGCCCATTCATTTTGGCTACCCTAACTCTGTATCTGCCCCCTTCTATAATCAATTACAGTCCGGGCAATTGCTGGAGTTCCAACTGGCAAATCTGTTTTATTTATATATTTTATTTCCAAGAATGTTCTATTAGGTTTCATATCTTTGCATTGGTTTCTTCTACAGTATATAATTCATTTGTCTTCCTATACATACTTCATTTATCAGGCTACCTATCTAAAATTGACAGGACACACATACGTCTTGTGTCTATGTCTTATACAGTGTCTTGAAAAATTATTCATACCGTATAAGCCGAGTTTTTCAGCACATTTTGTTGTGCTGAAAGTGCCCCCCTCGGCTTATACTCGAGTCAAGCACTTTTCTGCAGCAAAAAAAAAAAAAAAATTCCGACCCGACTTTGGGGCCCCGTATCTCGGGTTCCTAGCACTAAGTGGCCTCGAGATATGGGGCCCCAAATCGGTTCGGAAAATGTAATTCTCTGCTGCAGAAAAGTGCTTGACATTTTCTGACCCGACTTTGGGGACCCATATCTCGAGGACACTTGGTGCTAGGAACCCCAAATTTGATATTTAAACCCAGTGGAACACTACAACATATCCAAAGATGGGGTTCCTAGCACCAAGTGACCATGAGATACTGGGCCCCAAAGTCGGTCAACTGTGTCCATCTGCAGCAATGTCATTTCAGACCCCTTGGTTCCAGAGACCCCAAATTTTGGCTGCAGCTAGGGAGCATTTAGGAACCCTTAACTACCACGTTTGAAGTTTGGGGGGCCTATGGCTGCAAATGGGCACAGTGAGGCTGCAAATGGGCATTGTTGACCCTCTTTTCCACTTACAGTAGCTGTGCATTTCTCACCCTAGGCTTATATTCGAGTCAATAAGTTTTCCCAGTTGTTTGTGGTAAAATTAGGTGCCTCGGCTTATATTCCGGTCGGCTTATACTCGAGAATATACGGTACCCCTTGAAATTTTCAACATTTTGTCATGTTACAGCCAAAAACGTAAATGTATTTTATTGTGATTGTATGTGATAGACCAACACAAAGTGGCACATAATTGTCAAGTGGAAGTAAAATGATAAATAGTTTCCAAACTTTTTTACTAATAAATATCTGAAAATTGTGGCGTACATTTGTATTTAGCCCCCTTTACTCTGATACCCCTAACCAAAATATAGTGGAACCAATTGCCTTCAGAAGTCACCTAATTAGTAAATAATTAATAAATAGTAAATAAAGTCCACGTGTGTGTAATTTAATCTCAGTATAAATACAGCTGTTCTGTGAAGCCCTTAGAAGTCTGTTAGAAAACGTTAGTGAACAAACAGCATCGTGAAGACCAAGGAACACACCAGGCAGGTCAGAGATAAAGTTGTGGAGAAGTTTAAAGCAGGGTTAGGTTATGAAAAAATATCCCAAGCTTTGAACATCTCATGGAGCACTGTTCAATCCTTCATCCGAAAATTGAAAAATTATGGCACAACTGCAAACCTACCAAGACATGGCCGTCCACCTAAACTGCTGGGCAAGGAGTGTATTAATCAGAGAAGCAGCCAAGAGGCCCATGGTAACTCTGGAGGAGCTGCAGAGATCCACAGCTCAGGGGGGAGAATCTGTCCACAGGACAACTATTAGTAATCCACTCCACAAATCCAGCCATTATGGAAGAGTGGCAAGAAGAAAGCCATTGTTAAAAGAAAGTCATTAGAAGTCCCTTTTGCAATTTGCGAGAAACCATGTGGGGGGATTCAGCAAACATGTAGAAGAAGAATGTGCTCTGGTCAGATAAGACCAAAAAATTAACTTTTGGCCTAAAAGAAAAAAACACTATGTGTGACGGAAAACTAACACTGCACATCACCCTGAATACACCATCCACCGTGAAACATGGTGGTGGCAGCATCATGTTTTGGGGATGTTTTTCTTCAGCAGGGACAGGGAAACTGGTCAGAGTTGATGGGAAGATGGATGGAGCCAAATACAGGGTCATCTTAGAGGAAAGTCTGTTAGAGTCTGCAAAAGACTTGAGACTGGGGCGGAGGTTCACCTTCCAGCAGGACAACGACACTAAACATACAGCCAGAGCTACAATGGATTGGTTTATGTCAAAGCATAGTCATGTGTAATGCCTTGTACACACGGTCGGACATTCCGACCACAACATCCGTCAGATTTTTTCTGACGGATGTTTGCCGAAACTTGTCTTGCATACACACGGTCGCACAAAGTTGTTGGAAAATCTGATCGCTCCGAACGAGGTGGCGTACAACACGTACGACGGGACTACGTAGAGGCCAGTAACCAATAGCTTTCCTCTCCAAATTTCTTCTGAGCATGCGTGGCACTTTGTGCGTCGGAATTCTCTACACATGATTGGAAAAAGTCTGATCGGATTTTTTGTTGTTGGAAAATTTTAGATCCAGCTCTCAAACTTTTTCCGTTTTGAAAAAGTCAGATAGAGCCCACACACGATCGGATTTTCCGACAACATAATCCGATCGGACTTTTTCCGTCTGAATTTCCAACCATGTGTACAAGGCATTAGAATGGCCCAGTCAAAGTCCAGACCAAAATCCAATTGAGAATCTGTGGCAAGACTTGAAAATTGCTCTTCACAGACGCTCTCCATCCAATCTGACAGAGCTTGAGCTATTTTGCAAAGCAGAATGGGCAAAAATGTCCCTCTCTAGATGTACAAAGCTGGTAGAGACATCCCCAAAAAGACTTGCAGCTGTAATTGCAGTGAAAGGTGGTTCTACAGAGTATTGACTCTGGGGGCTGAATACAAATGCACACCACATTTTTCACATATTTATAGAAAATTTTGAAAACCATTTATCATTTTCCTTTTACTTCCCAATTATGTGCCACTTTGTGCTGGTCAATCACATAAAATCTCATTAACCACTTCAGCCCCAGGCCAATTTGCAGCCAAAGGACCAGGCCCCTTTTTGTGATTCGGCACTGCGTCGCTTTAACTGACAATTGCGCGGTCGTGCGACGTGGCTCCCAAACAAAATTGGTGTCTTTTTTTCCCACAAATAGAGCTTTCTTTTGGTGGTATTTGATCGCCCCTGCGGTTTTTATTTTTTGCGCTATAAACAAAAATAGAGCGACAATTTTGAAAAAAATGCAATATTTTTTACTTTTTGCTATAATAAATATCCCCAAAAAATATAAAAAAAAAAGTTTTTTCCTCAGTTTAGGCCGATACGTATTCTTCTACATATTTTTGGTAAAAAAAAAAATCGCAATTAGCGATTATTGGTTTGCGCAAAAGTTATAGCGTTTACAAAATAGGGGATAGTTTTATATCATTTTTATTAATATTTTTTTTTTTTTACTAGTAATGGCGGCGATCAGCGATTTTTATTGTGACTGCGACATTATGGCGGACACATCGGACATTTTTGACACATTTTTGGGACCATTGTCATTTATACAGCAATCAATGCTATTTAAATGCATTGATTCCTGTATAAATGACACTGGCAGTGAAAGAGTTAACCACTAGGGGGCGGGGAGGGGTTATGGTCTGTGACGTGTGTGTTTTTTTTTTTTTTTACATTAGGGGGCGTGGCTGACGTCTGATGTCACTGATCGGCTTTCCCGATGACAAGGAACAGCCGATTAGTGACAGGCAGTGTAGGAAGCGTGGGGAGAAGTTTGTTTACACAGACCTCTCCCCGTTCTTCAGCACTGTGACCCGATCGCGGGACACCAGCGGCGATCGGGTCCGCTGGTCCCGCGGCCGTGGTCACGGAGCTCCCAGCGCGCGCGACCCCGCGGCTAGGCAATTAAAGTGGACGTACATGTACGTGCTTTTGCCTAGCCGTGCCATTCTGCCGATGTATATGTGCAGGAGGCGGTCGGGAAGCGGTTAAAATACATTTATGTTTTTGGCTGTAACATGACAAAATGTGGAAAATTTCAAGGTCTATGAATACTTTTTGAAGGCACTGTACATACTTCACGTATCAGGCTACCTAGCTACAATTGACAGGACACACACAGGAGACATATAGCCTTTTATTTGGTTACATGGTGAGCTCATCAAATGTGAAATTTGCCAGGGCTTTAAACAGAAAAAAAAAAAAGAAGTCTAATGAATCAATCCCAAATCCTTACTCAATCCACCTTTGTTTCTTCTATTTTTGTACAGTAACAGTAAACATTAGTCGTCAGTAACCTGGTAGCTGATCCTTGCGATAATACATGAAAAGACTTTGACACAACCTTACCCTCCCACCTCCTTCCATCAGGTTATCAAGTGATATGTAATTAAAAGTGCGACTTGGGACTCAGAAGAAAAAAAAAAGAAAAAAAAGGTAAGCTACTTAATTCTTTAAAAAAGGTAACCAAAAACGTCTTCTATTTTCCATCGGTATTGTATTTCAAAGAAGATCTCATCAATGTATATTCCGTTTAACCTGTCTTTGCTACAGTTGAGAAGCAGAAATTTACAGTGACTGCTGCCACCTATCGGAGTCTTGACACATTTCTCTTTGGCTTGTTAGGCTTCTCTATCGGGGAAGGATAAGTGTATCAAATCTGCAAGCACTTTTCTTAACAGCAGGTGTCCCCACTTTTGCTGCAAATTTACTTCAAATACATTAGTTTAAAAGCTTTTCCATGTTTTGTAAAGCAAACACAAACTTCTGCTTGAAGAGGAAAGAAAAAAAAAAATAAAATATATCAAGGTGGTTTAGGTAGCAAAACATGACCCTCCAAACTTTGCAATCCATTTCAGTTTTTTTTAGGGAAAAGAATAAGATTGCACTTAATCTGTCCTAAAGTTTCCTTACTTTCGAGACACCGAGCAACCTCAGCAATTTCCAGGTGCAACATTAACTAATGCCGCGTACACACGAGCGGAATTTCCGTTCGAAAAATCTTGGATGTTTTTTTTTTTGGAATTCCGCTCAAGCTTGTCTTGCATATACACGGTCACACAAAAGTTCTCTGAACTTTTGACCGTCAAGAACGCAGTGACGTACCACACTCCAATGCTTCCGAGTATGCGTCGAATCGTCTCCGAGAATGCATGATTTTTTGCGCGTCTGAAAAATTGCATACAGACGATCGGAACTTTTCCCGACCGAAAAATAGAGAACCTGCTCTCAATCTTTCGCTGGCTGGAATTCCACCAGCAAAAGACCGATAGAGCATACACGCGGTCACATTTTACGACAAAAAAGCTCTCATCAGAGTTTTGCTGGCGGCATTTCCGATCGTGTGTACGAGTGAAATCGGGCAAACAAAAATAAGTAAAATCCCATGTAGAATAAGTAGAACGTTGCCGCAAAACTAAACATTTAAAGTAGTAATAAGCCCTCAGTGTTTTTTCTAGTTTAACCACTTGACATCCGCGCTGTGGCCGAATGACGGCCTCCCCTGTGCACCCTACAGGGCACGCGGCTGTGATCACCGAGTCACTGAGACTCGGGTGATCACCGATCCGAGTAAGGGGCCGGTCAAGTGCCACCTATCTATGCCCACAAGTGCCACCTATATATGCCCACAAGTGCCACCTATCAATGCCCACAAGTGCCACCTATCAATGCCCACAAGTGCCACCTATATATGCCCACAAGTGCCACCTATCTATGCCCACAAGTGCCACCCATCAGTGCCCACCAGTGGTGCCAATCAGTGCCACCTAGAAGTGCTGCCTATCAGTGTAACCAATCAGTGCCCATCACTGCCACCCATCAGTGCCCATCACTGCCACCTATCGGTGCCCGTCACTGCGGCCTCATCAGCGTACATCAATGACGGACAAAAATTATCCGTTTTAAAATTTTATAACAAAATAAAAAAGATATATATTTTTTTAAATTCGGTCTTTTAAATTTTTTTAACAAAAAATAAAAATCACACAGGTGATCAAATAGCACCAAAAGAAATCTCTATTTGGGGGGGAAAAAAATGATAAAAATTTAATTTGGGTACAGTGATGTATGACCGCGCAATTGTCATTCAAAGTGTGACAGCGCTGAAAGCTGAAAAGTGGTCTGGATAGGAGGGGGTTTAAGTGCCCAGTAAGCAAGCGGTTAAAGTGGTTCAAAAGGCAGACGGTTTTCCAACTTAATGTATTCTACGCCTTAAGATAAAATGTGCAGCAACCCCCCTCAGCCCCCCTAATAGATACCTGAGCCCCATCTTGATCCAGCCATGCTGCACGAGAGACTCGACTGTACAGGACTCTCCCTCTTGATTGGCTGAGACAGTAGCGGGGCGCCATGTCAAACTCAGTGAACCAATGAGAGAGAGATGGGAACAGGGCCTAGCCACGGCTCCGTGTCTGAATGGGCACAGAGAGCTGCAGCTCGGCTCAGGTGCCCCCACAGCAAGCTGCTTGCTGTGGGGGCACTTGGCAGGTGGGAGTGGCCAACAGCGCCGAAGAGGGATCCAAGAAGAGGAGGATCTGGGCTTCTCTGTACCAAACCACCACACAGAGCAGGTAAGTATGACATGTTTGGTATTTAAAAAAATAAAATAAAAATAGACTTTAGTATCACTTTAACATGTTGAGCACAATAAAATAAACATTCCCCAGTAGACTAATTTTTGCCCAGTGCTTGCAAATGTATAACTTGCTGCTGGATCCTGCTCTCTCAGTGCTGCTTTCCTGCACTTTCAATATTTACAGGAAAGAGGTAACACTGCAGTCTGGAGTCAGTCTGTTAGCTTGGAAAAAACGAGGGAAGAGCAAGGGAGTGCCTTGCCATCCTAGCTATATGGCTAGAGGGCTGTGTGTTTCTATATATATATTATATATATATATATATATATATATATATATATATATATATATATATATATATATACTCTGGGGTTGAGTTACTTAAAGTGGTTCTGAAGGCAGAAGGTTTTTTATCTTAATGCATTTAATGCATTTAAATAAAAAACCTTCTGTGTGCAGCAGCCCCCCAAATACTTACCTGAGCCCATCTCTATCCAGCAATGTTGCACGAGAGACGCGGCTGCCCGGGACTCTCCCTCCTCATTGGAGACACACTAGGGGGGGCCATTGGCTCTTGTTGCTGTCAATCAAAGTCAGTGAGCCAATGAAGGGAGAGAGGGGGCGTGGCTGAACGGCAGCTCTGTGTCTGGATGGACACAGAGCTGTGGCTCAGTTTGGGTGCCCCAATAGCAAGCGGCTTGCTGTGAGGGAGGAGCCAGGAGCACTGAAGTGGGACTCGACAAGAGGAGGATCCGGGCTGCTCTGTGCAAAATCACTGCACAGAGCAGGTAAGTAGAACATGCTTTTGAATTTTAAAAAACAAGACTTTAGTATCAGATTAAACTGGAGAGTGCAAAATCAGGAGCAGCTGAGAGACTATCATTTTGTATCATAGGTGTATTTTAAAAAGGTAGAGACCACAAATCCAGAAAAAAACACATGATACAAATGTTATAGATTGAGTTGCAGCTCAGTTAGTAAAATAAGTATTTGATACCCAATCAAAACATGGCTTAGTACTTGGTGGAGAAACCTTTGTTGGCAAGCACAGAGGTCAGACTTTTCCTGTAGTTGGTGACCAGGTTTGCACACATCTCAGGAGGGATTTTGGTCCACTCTTTTTTACAGATCTTCTCTAAATCCTTAATGTTTCTTGGCTGTAGGCTTGGCAACTTTTTTTTTTTTTTATAGGATTAAGGTCTGGACACTGGCTAGGCCACTCCTTGACCTTAATGTGCTTCTTCTTGAGCCACTTATTTGATGCCTCGGCAGTATGTTTTGGGTCATTGTCATGCTGAAAGACCCATCCATGACCCATCTTCAGTGTTCTGGCTGAGGGAAGAAGGTTCTCATCCAAGATTTTACAATAAATGGCCCCGTCCATTGGCCCCTCAATTCATCAAATTTTTTCTGTACCTTTAGCAGAGAAACGGCCCCAAAGAATGTTTCCACCTCCATGCTTGACAGTAGGGAGGGTGTTCTTGGAACACCCTCCCTACAGTCAAGCATGGAGGTGGAAACACGATGCTTTGGGGCTGTTTCTTTGCTAAAGGTACAGGCTGACTTTGCCACATTAAGGGCCAATGGACGGGGGCCATGTAATGTAAAATCTTGGACGAGAACTTATTTCCCTCAGCCAGAACACTGAAGAGGGGTCAGTGGATGGGTTTTCCAGCATGACAATGGCCCAAAACATACAGCCAAGGCAACAAAGTATTGGCTCAGGAAGTAGCACATTAGGGTCTTGTAGTGGCCTAGTCAGTGTCCAGAACGTTATACTATAGAAAATGTATGGAGGGAGCTGAAACTTCAAGTTGCCAAGAGACAGCCAAAAAAACTTAAAGGGTAAGTTCACCTTTACAGAAAAATCTGTAAGGTGAACGTACACAGGACCCCCTCCTCACCACCCCCAGTCCTGCAGACCTGGATCAAGGCGATCTCCCACTCTGAGCCCTGATATAACCACGTCAGGGGTCCGGGGCTTAGAAATCCCTGCAGCTGAATCTCCAAAACGTACCCCGCCAGGAGGGATGATTCAAAGCATTCTAATTGGTTGGTGCAGACCAATCAGAGCCTGCGTATCCCATCCTATCAGCGGGAAAGAAGACGTTTGCATGCCAAGGGGATTTCTAAGCCCCACACACGCCCGTACTTCCGAGCGTGTGACTTGCCCACACACGCCCGGACTTCCCCGGCGGACAATCTGCTGGAAAAAGTCAGCGGGACTTTTGAAAATGAACGGACTTGCCCACACACGGAGCAGTCCGTTCATTTAGAACGTAACTGCAGGTAGACGGGGCTAGCAAAGGCAGTGAATGCCGGTAGCCGGCCTCCTCTGCTCTGTAAAAGAGCTAGGTAAATTGCGGAGGAGTCCGGCGAGAAGAGCCCCCAAGACGGAAGAAGACCCCCGGAGCAGTGCAATAAAATATTTTTTCAAAACTGTGTGTTTTTTTTCTTTACACTTTACACCTTAGGTGAATGGGTACCCATTCCCATCCCATCGTACCCCATACTCATTCACATAGGGTGGGGGGCCCCCTTATTAAAGGGGGCTCCCGGATTCCGATAAGCCCCCGCCCACAGACCCCGACAACCAACGGCCAGGGTTGTTGGGAAGAGGCCCTTGTCCTCATCAACATGGGGACAAGGTGCTTTGGGGTGGGGGGGCGCACGGCCCCCCTTTCCCCAGGGCACCCCCCATTTTGAGGGCACGCGGCCTGGTACGGCTCAGGAGGGGGGGTGCTCGCTCGTCCCCACCCCTTTCCTGGCCTGCCGGGCTGCATGCTCGGAAAAGGGTCTGAGATGGATTTGGGGGGGACCCCCACGCCGTTTTTTCAGCGTGGGGATTCCCTTTAAATCCATGCCAGGTGACGGGGCTAGCGCGGCGGCAATCACTGCCTTCGCTAGCTCCGTCTACCTAAAGTCACGTGCTAAATGAACGGACTTTCCGATGATCGGCAAGTCCGTTCATTTCAAAAGTCCGGCGGACTAGCATACTAACGGCGGGATTGTCCGCCGGACTGCCAAGTCCAGCGGATAATTTTAAAACAAAACTTAAAACCTAGTCCGCCGGACTTTTGGCGCCAAAAAGTCCGCCGGACTTTGGGCGCCAAAAAGTCCGCCGGACTTTGGGCGCCAAAAAGTCCGCCAGCGCCCACACACGGGGGGATTGGCCAACGGACTCGAGTCCAGCGTACAATCCCACGGGATAGTCCCTTCGTGTGTACGAGGCATTACAGGCATTAGATCTAAAAAAATAATACTCACCTTCTTCGATCCGAAACGGTAGTTTTTTTTTCTACTTACCTTTAGTTGTTTTCTTCTTGCCATCCATCGCTTCCGGTTCTCCTTCCCTCGGATATGAGCGGGGATATTACGGCTATTTCATAATATGCCCTAGCCCGCACTGTCTCCTGGGAGCTTGTGTCATAGCTCCCAAGAGTCAGTGCGGCGGCCTGGCCCGAGATAGCGCGAGACTTGAAACCGAACGTGACGTCATCTCTACAGTCACGTTCGGTCTCTGCTATCACAAACGGGGCGGGACTTTTGACGCCGCCGCCGTTGTGATGGCAACAGGAGCTGCTGACGGCGCTCCTATGCAGTTTGTACTGCGCATGCGCGAGATTACAAGTATTATTATAAATAATTTCAGAACTTTTTCCACCTTTAATGTGACCTACAAACTGTACAACTCAGTTGAACAACAAACTGGAATAAAAATTAAAATAATACGGTTGCATAAGTTTGCACACCCTTAACCACTTCCCGACCGGCGCACGACGATGTAGGTCGGCAGAATGGCACGGACAGGCAAAAGGGCGTACAGGTACGTCCCTTTAAGATTGCCGCCGTAACATCGCGTGTGCGCTGGCAGGCGGCACGCACGTGCGCCGGTTGGGACCCCGTGAGTCCGGTCGCGGGTCCCGCGGACTCGATCGCTGTGGGGATACCCGCGATTGTCTCACGGAAAGGCTGAACAGGGAGATGCGGAAGTAAACAGCATCTCCCCGTTCTGCCTAGCAACTAGTGACACTGATCTCTGCTCCCTGTGATTGGAGCAGAGATCAGTGTTCACCAAATACGCTGCCACCCCCTGGTTAACCCCTTCACTGCCAGTGTCATTTACACAGGAATCAGTGCATTTAAATAGCACTGATTGCTGTATAAATGACAATGGTCCCAAAAATGTGTCAAAAATGTCCGATGTGTCCGCCATAATGTCGCAGTCACAATAAAAATCGCTGATCGCCGCCATTACTAGTAAAAAAAAAAAAAAATATTAATAAAAATGGTATAAAACTATCCCCTATTTTGTAAATGCTATAACTTTTGCGCATACCAATCAATAATCGCTTATTGCTATTTTTTTAACAAAAATATGTAGAAGAATACGTATCGGCCTAAACTGAGAAAAAAAAAAACATTTTTATATATTTTTGGGGATATTTATTATAGCAAAAAGTAAAAAATAATGTGTTTTTTTCTAAATTGTCGCTCTTTTTTTTGTTTATAGCGCAAAAAATAAAAACCGCCAAAAGAAAGTTCTATTTGTGGGGAAAAACGGATGTCAATTTTGTTTGGGAGCCACGTCGCACGACCCCGCAATTGTCAGTTAAAGCGACGCAGTGCCTAATCGCAAAATGTGCTCTGGTCTTAAGCCAGCAAAATGGTCCGGTCTGAAAGTGGTTAAACTAATACTTTGTTGAAGCACCTTTTGATTCTATTACAGCACTCAGTCTTTTTGAGTAAGAGTCCATCAGCATAGCACATCTTGACTTGGAAATATTAAAACACTCCTCTATGCAAAAACACTCCAAATCTGTCAGATTGTGAGGGCATCTCCTGTGCACAGCCCTCTTCAGATCACCCCACAGATTTTCAATGGGATTCAGGTCTGGGCTCTGGATGGGCCATTCCAAAACTTTAATAATCTTCTGGTTAAGCCATTGCTTTGTTGATTTTGATGTATGCTCTGGGTCGTTGTCATGCTGAAAGATATAGCTCCTCTTCATGTTCAACTTTCTAGCAGAAGCTTGAAGCTTTTGTGCCAATATTGACTGTTATTTGGAACTCATCATAATTCCCTTGAATGTATATATATATATATACAGTGGTGTGAAAAAGTGTTTGCCCCCTTCCTCATTTCCTGTTCCTTTGCATGTTTGTCACACTTAAGTGTTTCGGAACATCAAACCAATTTAAACAATAGTCAAGGACAACACAAGTAAACACAAAATGCAATTTGTAAATGAAGGTGTTTATTATTAAAGGTGAAAAAAAATCCAAACCATCATGGCCCTGTGTGAAAAAGTGATTGCCCCCCTTGTTAAAACATACTATAACTGTGGTTGTCCACACCTGAGTTCAATTTCTCTAGCCACACCCAGGCCTGATTATTGCCACACCTGTTCACAATCAAGGCATCACTTAAATAGGAGCTGCTTGACACAGTAAGGTCCACCAGAAGATCCTTAAAAGCTACACATCATGCCGAGACCCAAAGAAATTCAGGAACAATTGAGAAAGAAAGTAATTGAGATCTATCAGTCTGGAAAGGGTTATAAAGCCATTTCCAAAGCTTTGGGAATCCAGCGAACCACAGTGAGAGCCATTATCCACAAATGGCGAAGACATGGAACAGTGGTGAACCTTCCCAGGAGTGGCCGGCCGCCCAAAATTACCCCAAGAGCGCAGCGACGACTCATCCAAGAGGTCACAAAAGACCCCACAACAACGTCCAAGGAACTGCAGGCCTCACTTGCCTCAGTTAAGGTCAGCGTTCATGCCTCCACCATCAGGAAAAGACTGGGCAAAAATGGCCTGCATGGCAGAGTTCCAAGGAGAAAACCACTGCTGAGCAAAAAGAACATCAAAGCTTGTCTCAATTTCTCCACAACACATCTTGATGATCCCCAAGACTTTTGGGACAACATTCTGTGGACCGATGAGACAAAAGTGGAACTCTTTGGAAGGTGTGTGTCCAAGTATATCTGGCGTAGAAGGAACACTGCATTTCAGTAAAAGAACATTATACCAACAGTAAAATATGGTGGTGGTAGTGTGATGGTCTGGGGCTGTTTTGCTGCTTCAGGACCTGGAAGACTTGCCGTGATAAAAGGAACTATGAATTCTGCTGTCTACCAAGAGATCCTGAAGGAGAATGTCCGACCATCTGTTCGTGTACTCAAGCTGAAACGAACTTGGGTTCTGCAGCAGGACAATGATCCTAAACACAACAGCAAGTCCACCACCGAATGGCTGAAGAAAAACAAAATGAAGACTTTGGAGTGGCCTAGCCAATGTCCTGACCTGAATCCTATTGAGATGTTGTGGTATGACCTTAAAAAGGCCGTTCATGCTCGAAAACCCTCTAATGTAACTGAATTAGGACAATTCTGCAAAGATGAGTGGGCCAAAATTCCTCCAGGATGCTGTAAAAGCCTCATTGCACGTTATCGCAAACGCTTGGTTGCAGTTGTTGCTGCTAAGGGTGGCCCAACCAGTTATTAGGTTTAGGGGGCAATCACTTTTTCACACAGGGCCATGATGGTTTGGATTTTTTTTCACCTTTAATAATAAACACCTTCATTTACAAATTGCATTTTGTGTTTACTTGTGTTGTCCTTGACTATTGTTTAAATTGGTTTGATGTTCCGAAACACTTAAGTGTGACAAACAAGGAACAGGAAATGAGGAAGGGGGGCAAACACTTTTTCACACCACTGTATATATATATATATATATATATATATATCCCCTACAGTAACTAATGTTTGTATTGCTATTGACGTTATAAAATGAAAGTATACTGTGACGTCAGATCTCCTTTAACGTTATATTGATCAAAAATGAAGGTGGCAGATCATTTGTAAGCAGATCAACAAAAGGAAGTTCTGCTGATTATCCCTCTCTCTCTTCCTCGGTCGGTATTGGAGGGTTTCCTTTTCTTTTTTCTGACCGCTACCTGTTCCCACTTCCACTCAGCTCCCTAGGTCAGCCAGGAAGACGTTAGGCCCAACCCCCTCCCCGCCCACAATCATTTAGGACACATAATCTGTCCCAGGAGACTCCGGGTCCATTCACAAAGTTTAGCCTGTCTCACATATGTACAGTAGGGAGCTGGCGGTGAAGCAACAGGAAGTCAAAGCTGGCTTCCCATAGTGAAGATGGTGGTGCTCGAGACCCAAAAAACAACGAAAAGTCGGCCGGGGTGAAGACAGTGCTGGATCCCTGGACCGGTAAGTGTCTGTGTATTAAAAGTCAGCAGCCACTGTATAGTTGCACTTTTCTGGCTAAAATGAGAATCACAATTTTCTTGCTTAGAATAAAGATCGTGATTCTTGCGGCACAACATCATCTTTCACATTGTACAAAAGATAGTTTTTTTCTTTTTATTCATTAAAGTGTATTCTTTCCAAAAATATTGTGTTTGAAAGAGCGTTGCACAAATGCAGTGCAGCAACTGCCATTTTATTCTCTAGGGTCTTTGCTAAAAATATATATATAATATTTTGGGGTCTAAGTAATTTTCTAGCAAAAAATACTTATTTTAACTTGTAAGCAACAAATGTCAGAAAAAGGTTTAGTCTTTAAGTGGTTAAACTGCCCTCATCTACAGACAGAAGTTAATTTCTTTGATCTAAGAACAAAATGTTACAATGTTTCTCTTTATCTCTGCCTATGTGATGTTGTGATAAACTTGGCAGGCTGCCTGTTTTTTTTTGTTTTTTTTTTACAGCTGTCGGCTTGAGCAGAGAACTCTCTGCACTGAATCGAGGAAATGCTGTTTTAAGATCCGGTGGGGGTAGAATCGCTCTAAGCCACAGTATTTGTAGCTTCTGACTTTTATTTTTTAAATGTACAATGTAAATTTAATAGTAATGCCCCATACACACGGTCGGATTTTCCGACGGAAAATGTCCTATCGGACAATGTTGTCGGAAATTCCGACCGTGTGTAGGCTCCATCGGACTTTTTCCGTCAGATTTTCCGACGGACAAAGTTTTATCTCCTGCTCTCAAATTTTCCGACAACAAAGTCCTATCGGACTTTTTCCGATCGTGTGTAGCGAATTCCGACGGACAAAGTGCCACACATGCTCAGATCACATTACTAGACCAAAGCTATTGGCTACTAGCCTCTACGTAGTCCCGTCGTACGCAACGAACGTCACCACGTCCAGGATGATCATCTGGTATGCAACACCAGTGTCGGACAAAATCCGTCGGAAAAAATCCGACAGATTTTGTGGTCGGAATTTCCGACTGTGTGTACAGGGCATAAGACTTCTGTTTGTGAGTGTGGGCTCCAGGTCCACTGAACTTCTTGGACTTGCAACGACAAAGGTCTACAACTAGAAGGGTCTTGTCATACTGAGTAAGAATAACTTTGATTTCCTTCTTGGAGGCTTCATCAACATATTTGTTTTTTTTTTATAATTTTATTTTTATTGAAAGTTTTGAAGAGTACAAATTATGCAATATAAAAGGCACAGAGGAAAAGGAGCCTTAATGATCACGACGAGTCACAACTCCAGAGAGACTCATTTGTGATCGGCAAAACAAGATACCGTATATACTTGAGTATAAGCCGAGTTTTTCAGCACATTTTTTTTTGTGCTGAAAGTGCCCCCCTAGGCTTATACTTGAGTCAAGCACTTTTCTGCAGCAGAAATTACATTTTCCGACCCGAATTTGGGGCACCGTATCTTGGGGCCACTTGGTGATAGGAACCCTATTTGGATATGTTATAGTGATAGTTCCACTGGGTTTGCATGCCAAATTTGGGGTTCCTAGCACCAAGTGGCCCAGAGATACGGGGCCCCAAAGTCGGGTCGGAAAATGTAATTTTCTGCTGCAGAAAAGTGCTTGACATTTTCTGTCCCGACTCGGTATGGGGATGAAGTACATCAGGTACTGTACCAGAACATTGAGATTTTAAAAGCCGCCTCTCTCTGCGCCACGCATCTTTACATTTTAGACCTAGAGGACCATACCTTGTCCCAGCAGGAAAGGGTGCTGGAGATTAAGCGACCATTTACGCATATAGGTATGGAGGTCCTCGGTAAGGGGAGAAGCCTCATGGAATAATTTGTAAATGGATGATATATGTAATTGGTAGGGTCCCTGGGCACAAGTGAACTAAAAGGTAGTGGGTTTAGGCAGTATATGGGGTGGGGCAGGAGTGCGAAGTAATAATGTTAAATTTGAAGATAGGAGAAAAACATGTTTAGGAAAATGATATTTAGCCTGAAGGTCGCTAAAGGTATGGAACCTTTGGGTAACATGATAAACAAAGTGACGGAGTTGAAACAGAGTGGCATGAGCCCAGGGAGCCACACGGGCATAAAATAGGCTGTCAGGTATTAAAGAAGAAGTAAACCCTCCTATCGTTTTCAGCCAAGGAAGCTGCCATCTTGGCCTCTGTTTAATCTTTAACTGCCATGAAGCTGCACATGTGATCAGTTGACACCAGCCATTGGATGGTTTGACAGTTTGGTTGAGACCACAACCAATGTAACAGTTAGAATTTCCGGCATGCCGGGAATGTAACTGTTTTTTCAAACTGTTAGATCAATGGGTTTACTTCCGCTTTAAGGGGTTTAAAAATAAATTAGAAAAAGGGGGCATGGCGAAGAGAGAGAAAACTTGGTAGAACAGGTGCTCCAAATTTTCAAGGCAAAGAGTATCGGGGCCAGACATAACCCCTTCATTCCAGGATCATGTTGCAAGGAAGGGGACCAAATCAGGGAGCAAGGATGAGCAGGATAAAGGGTGCCCATCTCAATTTCTGACCATCTATTCGGTGCTGATTGACTGGACCAGGAGGAAACAGAACGAAGGTGGGTGGTGTAGTAGTACTTAAAGTGGAAGTAAACCCCCCTATCGTTTTCAGCCAAGGAAGCTGCCATCTTTGCCTCTGTTTAATCTCCAACTGCCATGGTGCTGCACATGTGATCCGTTATGACAACAGCCATTGGATGGTTTGACAGTTTGGTTGAGAGCACAGCCAATGTGCAGTTAGCATTCCCGGCATGCTGGGAATGTAACTGTTTTTTGAAACTGTTAAATCGATGGGTTTACTTCCGCTTTAAGAACATCAGGGGCACCCATCATCAATATATTTTTGAAATTAACCCATCAATGAAATAGCCTGGCGAATTGCATAAACTGGAGCAACATGTCCACCACCCTTCACACGGACTCTGATGTCAACACCAGGAAATTGCTCCGTGCCCAAAAGAAGAACAGGCTCCAGCAATTTGTACTGCAGAATAGGGCTGCAACTAACGATTATTTTCATAATCGATTAGTTGGCCGATTATTTTTTCGAATAATCGATTAATCGGTTAATATGGTGTATCGGTTAATAAGTGTGGTGTATAATTTAGATAATATGTAAAGTTTAAAAAAAGAAAGGCAATTTATTCTTAAATATCTATATGCAGTGGTAAATATAAATAAACAACTATTTGTTACTGGCCGATTAATAGATTATGAAAATAGTAATCGATTCATTTCATAATCGATTAGTTGTCGATTAATCGATTAGTTGTTTCAGCCCTACTGCAGAATCACAGGTTCAATCATCTCCAACAGTCTTCCATTAACTTTGATGAGCCCATTGCCTCTTGCAGTGGGCAACAGAAGTTTTCTTACGCCCGAAAACCCGGATGGACTGCAGGGGACCCATGGACGACATGCTCCCTGTGATTTTATTTTATTTTTTCAAATGAATTTTCTCTTTAATTGAAGCTTGATTTACAAACACAAAATTATTTTAGCATAAAGATCCACAATGGTGGCAGCTATGACTGTTGGGCACAAGTGTAGATTCTAGTGGACGCTCTTACCCACGCCAGCAGGACTTGGGTTCACTGTTCTGTAAAACTACAGACAGCCTAGTGAGATGAGACCAATAAATGCTGAATTATTTAGAAAGATCTTAGGCGCAAAGTAAATAAAAGCATTTACTTTGTCGCTTTCCGCATAGCTCACTTTCTTGATATGTAACGGCTCACTAACAAACTAAGACACGTACTCTCCCTTTCTACGGCTGGAATCCTGAAATGCGTTTTGTAATTCATATGAAACAGAGAAGATGACAGAGCGAGCAAACCTTTCCGGTAATGGTGGCAGATGAGTAACCACAACCATATGCTTTTATTATTACTCCACTTTCGCATTAAATTAGTAAGCATGGATGACGGGAAAGTGCCAATTGTCCCATTAAATTCTGAAGTCTTAAAAAGGACGCTAACATTCAAAAGCTTCTCTAAAGGGCACTTTTCTTGTAGAATCGTAAAGTTAAAGTGATTCTATAGCCACATTTTTTATTTGTAAATAACAAACATGTTATACTTACCTGCTCTGTGTAATGGTTTTGCACAGAGCAGCCCTGGTTCTCCTCTTCTCCGGTCCCCTGCTGATGCTCCTGTCCCCCACCAAGTGCACCCATCGTAAGCTGCTTGCTATAGGGGCTCTCATGCATGCTCGCTCCTGAGCCGGCTCTGTGCATCTATAAGACACACATAACTCGAATGGGCCCCACCCCCCATTCCCTCCTCACTGGCTGTGATTGACAGCAGCAGGAGCCAGTGGCTCCCACTGCTGTGTCTGAGCCATTGAGGAAAGAGAGCCTCTGCTCTCATGCACTTCACTGGATTTAGATAAGGCTCAGGTAAGTATAAGGGGGGGGGGGAATTTTTTTAGCTTAAAAAAAAAAAATAGCTGAAAATTCATACAAAAATTAGAAATTGGAAAAAATATTTTTTTAACTTACCTCTAAATGCCTGTTGCTAGGGGGTCCCACGCAGTCTGCCTCCTTCAGTGCCCGGGCACTGACATCACTTCCCCTCTGCGCCGCACAGTCACCTGGGACCTGTCATGTGTCCCAAATGACTGCGCGGCGCATCACGGCGCGCGGTGCCGCCCGCGCATGTGCAGTGGGTGCCCGGCTGTGAAGCCACAGCCGGGTGCCCACAGTAAGAATGCTGGCGCCGCGGGGAACGAGGGAGGGCTTCATTCCTCCGCATCGCTGGACCCTGGGACAGGTAAGTGTCCGATTATTAAGACCACTTTCACACTGAGGCGCTTTTCAGGTGCTTTCACGCTAAAAACAGCGCCTAAAAAGCTCACGAAAACTTATTTCCATTAAAATCAATGAACGCTTTCACACTGGGGCAGTGTGCTGGCAGGGCTGTGAAAAACTCCCCTCCCCATTGAAATGAATGGAAAGCTCTTCAAAAGCGCCTGAAAAGCTCTTCAAAAGCGCTCAGTGTTTTTACTGGCAGTTTAGAAGCGCCTCAGTGTGAAAGTGGCCTAAAAGTCAGCAGCTGCAGTATTTGTAGTTGCTGACTTTTATTTTTTTTTATTTTTTTAGGGGGCACCCAACTTTAATGCAGAGAATGCCTTCTGCCTTTAGAACCACTTTAAAATTAAGAAGCAAACTTGTATAATGCCAGGCAATGGGCCGTACGTTCTAATTTTTCATTTCAAAGCAGAACTAAACTGTTTCAACCAACATTAACTATTTTTAATCCTTAGCCTGTTAACATTTGTAAATATATAGGAAGGTATATTACATTTGCTGTATTTACTTCCTAGTTTCCAGCCTAGGCCAAAATGATGTCATACATCCCAGGAGTCTTCATGGCCATTTCTTTTTTCTTTCATCTGGAGAAGGGCTTTCTCAGATAAGCATACCCTCCTGTCTGCATGCCTGATCTAAAGGCAGATGGATTCCAGGAAGTTAATGCTACATAAATTAGTTGTTCTTACTCAAGATGGCAACGGCTATAAATGCTTGGGGGGGGGGGGGGTCCAAAATCGGTTTCTTAACAAATGAAAGCATGGAGGCATGGATGGATGGGTGTTTGCTATAACCACGTCAATGCTGGGCACTTTAACCCCCTAGCTGCCCAGGTCAATTTTCAGTTTTCAGTGCTGTCACACTTTAAATTTAAATTTTGACATTTTTTCTGTTATAAAATTTTGCAAATAAAGAATCTTTCTTCATACATTTCGGCCAAAATGTATTCTGCTATATTTCTTTGGTGAAAATAACCCAAATTAGTGTTTTTTTTTTAGTCTGTAGGAAATGTATTGAGTCCACAAACTATGGTACTGTGTGTATATATATATATATATATATATGAAAATTGATCAATCCTGATGTATTGACTGCCTATCCCATTTCTTCAGGCCCTAAAATGTCAGGACAGTACAAATATCCCCCAAAATACCCCTTTTTGGAGAGTAGACAGTCCAAGGTATTTAGTAAGAGGCATGGCGATTTGTTTGTGTCATTTTTTTGTTACAATTTGTTGGAAAAAAAATAAAATAAAAAATAAAAAACGGTTTTCAGCGCTGTCACACTTTAGGCCCATACACATGATCAGACTTTTTGACAACCAACATGCAAATTAGCTGTTTTGGACCAACATCCGACCGTGTGTACGCTCCATCGGACCAACTTTTTCAAGGTTTCATCAGACTTTTGTTGGCTGTGCGAACGGACCAACTTTCTGCCAACAAATGTCCGATGGACCAAAGTCCGACCGTGTGTACACAAAACCAACGGACTTTTGTACAAACCAATGTAGAACCAATGCAAAAGATCAGACAACAATACAGAAGTTGACCAAAGGTGGCGGTAAAGAGCAGAAAAACCAAGTGATTCTAGTGAAAGTTGGCTGAAAAAGTCCTGCCGTGTGTATGCAATACCAACTTGGGGCCAACGCCCTTTGGACAAAAATCCACGGGAAAGTTGGTCCACGGTCCGATCGTGTGTATGAGGCTTTTGACTGACAATTGTGCGGTCATGCAACGCTGTACCCAGATGAAATTGTTATAATTTTTTTTGAGACATATAGAGCTTTCTTTTGATGGTATTTAATCACCACTGGGTTTTAATTCTTTGCTAAACAAATGAAAAAATACATAATTTTTTTAAAAAATTCTTAGTTTTAATAATTTTTCACCTTCACTGGTGTGCACTGATAGGCTGCAATGATGGGCACTGATGAGGCGGCACTGCTGGGCACTGACAGGGTTGCTGTTAGAAATTGTGTGGCCCTGTACAGCCTACTTGACATAACCCCCCCCCCCCCCCCCCTCCCCTTAGAAAATTTCAAAACAATAATTTCACTTAAAATACACAGAAATCAAGATTAGCAGACAAAACCACAACATTACTTACAACATTTCTATTAAATCTAAAAGATAAAATTGTACCGAATCATGTGGTAATCGCGGCAAACTGCATTGTGCGAAGCTTGTCAAACAAAAAGGAGTAGGAGCTTTTTTGGACGTCAAGCTTTGGATGATTCTGTCGCTCGTCAATCGCAGCAAAACCGCACCACGTTTAAGGTGTCATTAAAAATTAAAAGCACCTAAACATGCATGTTGTGTTTTGCCACCATTGCAGTGCTATTTGGAATTGCGGCAATTCCTTCCGTGATCCCAAATTGCAAGATGTGAACAGGGCCTCTTAAATCAATTACAAAGAACAGTTCCAGAACCTTCCCCTTGTAGTAGTTACATCAAATCTCAGCTTTGTACCCGACATTTATAAAGCTGGACCCTGGCTGGGTACACATGAACCCACCTGCTGACATGGTGAAATCAAACCATGGGTAATAATTGTGGAATGGTTAGGTAGCAGCGGTGGACCCTCTTTATATCTAAGTGTGCCGATCACACACGATCGGAAATTCGGCCAGCAAAAGACAGATGAGAGCTTTTGGTCGGAAAATGCGACCGTGTGTAGGCTCCATCGGACTTTTGCTGGCCGAATTGCAGCCAGCAAAAGATTGAGAGCAGGTTCTCAATTTTTCAGTTGAAAAAAGTTCCAATCGGAAATTCCGATCGTCTGTAGCAATTCCGTCACGCAAAATTCCTACGCATGTTTGGAAACAATTTGACGCATGCTCGGAAGCATTGAACTTAACTTTCTCGGCTCGTCGTAGTGTTGTACATCACCGCGTTCTTGACGGTTGAAAGTTCAGCAAACTTTTGTGTGATCGTGTGTATGCAAGCCAAGCTTGAGCGGAATTCCGTCGGAAAAACATTCCAAGATTTTTCAGACAGAAAATCCGCTCGTGTGTACGCGGCATAAGTGTGCGATGCACTGACCTCCTGAGTTTTCTAACAATAGCTGCAGTTGGCAGTAGGGGGACAATGAGAGCCAGCAGTGCTGCAGGAGGGGGGAGGATCGGTGATGAAGGACCCAAAATTGGGGTGATCGGTGTGGCGGAGGGGGGGGGAGCACAGATACTGGAAGAAATCGCCCTGTGTCTTTTCCTGCAGCAGGGGAAAGGCGATGGAAGGGAGAGGAGGAGAAGCTGCTGGGCTTCAGGGAGAGTCACAGGATAATTTGTTTCAGAAGTGAGGCAGTAAAGCCAGCATTTCTCCTCATCAGGTGCCCTCTCATGAACTGATGGGGCCTGGGCCCAGTACAGGAGGGCCGGTGTTCTGTCAAAAGAGCCAACTCGTCAAAATCTCCAATTACATCACTTCCGGTAATTCTCCAGCAGCAGTAATTGCAGATTTCGACAACTTGGCTGTTTTCCCAGAACACAGGCAGCGTATACAGTACGGTACACGACGAGTTGCCTGTTTTGACAGAACACCGGCTAAGGAGTAAAAAAATTTCACCGCCATGTTGTTGGTTACTTGCGGGTGGACTAACAATGTCCACTCATTATATCGTGTACACACTGCCGCTGTTCTGTGAAAACAGACAAATCGTCAAAATCTGTAATTACTGTTGCTGGAGAGTCCCCGGAAGGAACGTAATTGGAAATTTTGACGAGTTGGCTCTTTTGACAGAACACCGGCTGTACTGCCTTATCAGCCGCCCTGGGCACTGATGAGGGGGCACTGGTGAGAAGGCACTGATGAGAAGGCAATGATAATCAGTGCCCTGATTATCTGTGTAAACCTCCCCTGTCACACTTGCCAGTTACCGGACTTTCCTCTCCTCACGCTGTGACAGCACATGAGGATAGGAAAGCCGATAACCGGCAAGTTTGTTTACATGTGATCAGCTGTGATTGGACACAGCTGATCACATGGTAAAGGGCCACTGTGATTGGCCATTTACTGTGATCGGTGATCAGCTGTGTCCAAAGGACGCCTTCCCAGAACGAGAGAGCCGCACTGTAGCCGTCTTTCGGCTATAGAGCGTTCATGAAGTGGTTAAAGCGGAGTTCCACCCAAAAATGGAACTTCCGCTTTAAGGTAAGGTGACCCCCCTGACATGCCATATTTGGCATGTCATTTTGCTGGGGGGGGGGGCGGTACCCTCTTTTCCCAGAGGGTCCCAGCTCCCACTTCCTCCCGGCGTACCGCGGCACCGGAAGGAAGATCACCTCTCCCCCCTCCCTCTCAGCAATCATCTGGGACATATCACAGGTCCCAGATGATTGCCCGGCCAGTCACGGCACGCAGCGAGGTTCGCGCATGTGCCCGGCTGTGACGCCACAGCCGGGTGCCCACAGTTACAATGCCGCAGAGAGGAGGGGGAGAGGAGCGGGGCTTCGTACACCTGCATTGCTGGATCCTGGAACAGGTGAGTGTCTGATTATTAAGTCAGCAGCTGCAGTATTTGTAGCGGCTGACTTTTCATTGTTTTTTTTTATTTATTTTTTTAGCAGAACTCCGCTTTAAATATTAAAAATCAATTAAATAATGTTTTCAGTTTATGATGTTTAGATACAGTTTAGTTCCACTTTAATGCCACTGCTGCACCTCCTGACACTCTCGCTGTGACATCAGAACATAATCCTGTATTACCAGCATAATTCTGGGCTTTAGGTTTTGTTCTCCTCATACAAAATAAAAGCGTCCTGCAGTCTTCTAGGTAACAAGATAAATCAGAGCAGCTGTGGGATGTGTCAAATTTGCTAAGGAAGTGACAGATATCACGCTGACGTGATTTAGTTAAGTAAAACATTTAAGTGATACGCAGACTTTGCAAAACATTCATATCCAATGGTGCCTTTATTTGCTCTTTAAATGGAAGCTATTTTAGAGTTTCAGAAAGATTACAGTATTAATAATCACAATGGTCCAGGCTTCATTTAGTACATAATTTCAGAATTTCTACAATGTCTTCATTCTAAAAGCATTTAGTAGATACTATTGAAAAACTGTAATTTTCTCTGAAGATATAGCACTAAATTACGATATCTACTCAAGACGTGCGCTAATACATTGCTGCCCCGAGGACAGAATGCATTTTAAATGTCTTGAAATGTATCATGGAGAAGCTTTGCCCTTTGACTACAGCAGACT
>CM053028.1:44831453-44935094 GCA_028564925.1 Lithobates sylvaticus | reverse complement strand
TAAGTTCCTTCAACACAAACTCGCTCATCCACACTATTTTGCCAAAAGTATTGGGCCACTCCTCCAAATCATTTGGTGGAGGGGGGATTATGGTGTGGGGTTGTTTTTCAGGGGTTGGGCTTGACCCATTAGTTCCAGTAAAGGGAACTCTTAAGGCATCAGCATACTAAGACATTTTGGGCAATTTCATGGTCCCAACTTTGTGGGAACAGTTTGGGGATGGCCCCTTCCTGTTCCAACATGACTGCACACCAGTGCACAAAGCAAAGTCCATAAAAACATGGATGAGCAAGTTTGGGGTGGAGGAACTTGATTGGCCTGCACAGTCCTGACCTCAACCCAATAGAACACCTTTGGCATGAATTAGAGTAAAGACTGTGAGCCAGGCCTTCTTGTCGAACATCAGTGCCTGACCTCACAAATGCACTTCTAGAAGAATGGTCAAACATTCCCATAGACACATTCCTAAACCTTGTGGACAGCCTTCCCAGAAGAGTTGAAGCTGTTATAGCTGCAAAGGGTGGGCCAACTCAATATTGAACCCTATGAACTAAGGCTGGGATGCCATTAAAGTTAATGCACGTGTAAAGGGAAGCGTCCCAGTACTTTTGGTAATATAGTCTATGTACTGCTTTCTGTTGCCTAGGGGGTCACCATCATCCCTCTTACATAGGTTTGAAAATAAATGTCTTGGAATTTTGGACCAGCAACTGTGGAAAAAGAGGAGAGGGGAATGGAGAATAGGATCTTCCTAAAAAAGGGTCAGGTAATAGGAGAGTGTTTTGGGATAGGAGGGGGGACTAGAGGGAGGGATGAAGCCAGACAGGCGGGAGTTGGGACCTGGGATCAAGGGGGAATAAAAGCCATGGAAGGGGTGAAAGTGAGAAAAAGGGGGGCAGTAAGTGGGGGTCTTGCATATATCTTAATCAGAAATGGTAGGTAGATATAGAAAAAGGAGAGTTAGTTATATTGATAAACGGCATAAATTAAAGGCACGTGTTGCAACCCTTGTTAGTTAAGAACACATAATGGTCACAGGCAAAAGTGTATATTGCGGGAGGGGGGTAAGGGAATAGAAATTTAAAGACAGGATGAAAGAAGATGAAGAAGGGGGCTTCGGTTTGGTCAAGGGTTCATTAGGGTTGGATTGAAGTAAATAGTAGGTGCCCCAAAATAGGGCTACTGACGAAGACTTGGATGTAATTAAAGTTCATGTGCGTGTAAAGGCAGGTGTCTCAATACTTTTGGTAATATAGAGTATATTCCTAAACTTCCTACCTATCTATGACCAATTATTACATCTTAGCACCTGGAGAGGTTGTGAAACATTTATGCCGTGTACACACGATCGGAAATTCGGCCAGCAAAAGACTGATGACAGCTTTTGGTCGGGAAAATGCGACCGTGTGTATGCTCCATCGGACTTTTGCTTGCGGAATTCGCGCCAGCAAAAGATTGAGAGCAGGTTCTCTATTTTTCGATCGAAAAATTTGTATAGTCTGTAGCAATTCCGACGCGCAAAATTCCTACGCATGCTTGGAAACAATTCGATGCATGCTCGGAAACATTGAACTTAATGTTCTCGGCTCGTCGTAGTGTTGTACGTCACCGCGTTCTTGACGGTCGAAAGTTCAGAGAACTTTTGTGTGACCGTGTGTATGCAAGACAAGCTTGAGCGGAATTCCGTCGGAAAAACCATCCAAGATTTTTCGGACGTAAATTCCGCTCGTGTGTACTTGCCATGATCCACTGGCTGTTTTTAAGATCATAACACCATATAAAGGCTGAAATAAATATTTTAGGGGGATCTGGTCCCCAAACCAGAACCTCTTAGAAGAGGGAGCTGTCGGACTATCATGGTACAATATAGAAAAATTGCAAAATAATTTGGTAAACCAAAATATATAAAAAATACAGGGCTTTTTATTCATACAAAACAAATTTTTAGTCATAAAAACAATTTCATGTGTGGGGTATTTCAACTAGTTTCGCTATGGTGATAGTTTCATCAGGAAATACAATGTTTAAATCTGCAAAAGAGAATTTAAAATTTACAACTGTGTAAATATAATTCAATCAGCTGCGTCAACATTCAGCAGTTGGTTGTTCAGACAAAATAAGATCATAACACCATATAAAGGCTCTTGATACTACTACAATGGACTTTGGTCTTCATACCACTCACGAATCTCTATTACTTTAGCGTCTTGACAGTAAAGTATAACCTCTCTCATTACTGCTTTTACAATGTCCTCAATGTAACGTTTCATGGTATCGTCGTTTCAGAATAAAAATAAAGAACACATAAACAAATATATGTGAGACTTTAAATGTTTCTCCTTCAATACGCATTTAACCTGTTGCCGACCGCCCACTGTCAATTGACGGCGGAGCAGTTCGGCTCTTGTGGCGGGCCGGCGTCATATGACGGCGCTAACATTTTGGCCACTAGGGGCGCGTGCCGCGTCGCTGGAGACCCGATGCGCATGCCCGGCGGCCGCGATTGCCCAGTAACTGAGCAGGACGCGGATCTGTGTATGTAAACACACAGATCCACGTCCTGTCACTGGAGAGGAGACCGATGGTGTATCCCTTGTACATAGGGACACCGATCGGTCCCCTCCCCCAGTAAGTCCCCTCCCCCCACAGTTAGAATCACTAACATAAGGAACATATTAACCCCTGCAGCGCCCCCTAGTGTTAACCCCTTCCCTGCCAGTCACATTACAGTAATCAATGCATTTTTATAGCACGGATCGCTGTATAAATGTGAATGGTCCCAAAAATGTGTCAAAAGTGTCCAAAATGTCCGCCGCAATGTCGCAGTCACGATAAAAATCGCAGATCGCCGCCATTACTAGTAAAAAAAAAAAAATTATAAAAATGCTATAAATCTATCCCCTATTTTGTAGACGCTATAACTTTTGCGCAAACCAATCAATATACGCTTATTGCGAATTTTTTTTTACCAAAAATATGTAGAAGAATACGTATCGGCCTAAACTGAGGAAAAAATAAAAAATTGGATATTTATTATAATAAAAAGTAAAAAATATTATGTTTTTTCAAACTTGTCCCTCTTCTTTTGTTTATAGCGCAAGAAATAAAAACCGCAGAGGTGATCAAATACCACCAAAATAAATCTCTATCTGTGGGGAAAAAATGATAAAAAATGTATTTAGGTACAGAGTTGCATGACCGCGCAATTGTCATTCAAAATGCGAGAGCGCTGAAAGCTGAAAAATGGCTTGGTCAGGAAGGAGGTGTTCGTGCCTGGTAGGCAAGTGGTTAACCATAAAACAAAAAAAAAAGTATAAAACTGCTTTAATGCTTATTATTATTTTTATTTTTTTTCTAAACTAATCTTTGTCAGACAGGATTGCCAACATGCCTTGGCGGTCGGTGTAAACTAGAAACGCTCGTGGCAGCGCTTTCCTTTTGCCTGAGCTTTGCTTGTAAGACGGACATTTAAAGCGTTTAGCAGTTAATGGATCATGTAAGGTCAGCCATCGCGGCGGCTGTTCCGCTTATTATTTCCTCTTTTCATGGGAGGGTTCCCGGCAGAATGAGATTGTTACACTTTTTTTTTTTTTTTTCTCCCTTCTTGTGCGAGAGGCCCAGCGACAGACAGTTAAAAGCCTCTTCATGTAAGGATGTTATTTCATAAAGACACACGTGCTGGATTATCCTCTCCACTTTAAACTTCTGCCAGCTTGTACAAAGAGATAAAACAAAATAGCCACAGTCCCAGGGGTGGAGAAGTGCCGGCCTGATCCACCCTTGTCCACAGCTTTCATTTTGATTACTCGCATGTAAGGAGAATTCACTTAGGCCGAGAGGTAAATTTAATACTAGTTATGCCCATGCTGTTCATATCACAACCATTTTCACATGATGCCACTTAAATCCCTGAGAAGCAGAGAGGTAAAACGGTAGCTGGCCAGCTTAGGTGTCATAATGCATTAGGACCAGGGCTCGCTGCAGGGGATAATAGTTCTGATTGCTGTTGACTCATGTCTCCACCAACTGCCTCATGTAAAATAAGTGACATTTAAAAGGCATCAAGATGTGAGGAGAGGTATAAAAAAAAAAAAAAGAATAGTTCTAATCTTGCCACCTGAATGTAAAAATCTCTTTTTCACCCTGAGTAGTTTGAAATGATAACTCGATATGCCATGGCTGACCCATACTAAGCTTTTAACTTATTCTCTTGCCTTTTTTTTATTTTTTTTTATTTTTTTTTTCGAAAAAAAACTGTAAAATTGCTTCTGGGAACTTATCCAACTTATCATTTTATTGGCTATTTATTTATTTATTTTACTTTAATTCCTTTTGCCCTTGGATATCAGCCTGTTCATCCTTCTCCAGCTTAGGGCTGAAATAAGCAAGGCGGTGGAATACAGCAAAAGCGGCAGGCAGGTCTCGGAAGGCCTATTTATGTCTGAATTTGTAAGAGAGAGCGCGAGAGAGAGAGAGAGAAAAAAAAATAAATAGAAGCAAATTCGAGTTTACAGTAAGCATATGTTCCAGCTGACATCTGTTTTGGTACAGTGCCTTGCAAAAGTATTCACTACCCCCTTGGCTTTTTACCTATTTTGTTACATTACAGCCTTTAGTTCAATGTTTTTTTTTTTTTTAATCTGAATTATATGTGATGGATCAGAACACAATAGTCTAAGTTGGTGAAGTAAAATTAGAAAAATATATACATAAAACTATTTTTCAGAAATAAAAAAATGATAATTGGCATGTGCGTATGTAGTCACCCCCTTTGTTATGAAGCCCATAAAAAGCTCTGGTGCAACCAATTACCTTCAGAAGTCACATAATTAGTGAAATGATGTCCACCTGTGTGCAATCTAAGTGTCACATGATCTGTCATTACATATACACACCTTTTTGAAAGGCCCCAGAGGCTGCAACACCTAAGCAAGAGGCACCACTAACCAAACACTGCCATGAAGACCAAGGAACTCTCCAAACAAGTAAGGGACAATGTTGTTGAGAAGTACAAGTCAGGGTTAGGTTATAAAAAAATATCCAAATCTTTGATGATCCCTAGGAGCACCATCAAATCTATCATAACCAAATGGAAAGAACATGGCACAACAGCAAACCTGCCAAGAGACGGCCGCACCCCAAAACTCACGGACCGGGCAAGGAGGGCATTAACCAGAGAGGCAGCACAGAGACCTAAGGTAGCCCTGGAGGAGCTGCAGAGTTCCACAGCAGAGACTGGAGTATCTGTACATAGGACGACAATAAGCCGTACGCTCCATAGAGTTGGGCTTTATGGCAGAGTGGCCAGAAGAAAGACATTACTTTCAGCAAAAAAAAAAATGGCATATTTTGAGTTTGCGAAAAGGTATGTGAGAGACTCCCAAAATGTATGGAGGAAGGTGCTCTGGTCTGATGAGACTAAAATTGAACTTTTTGGTCATCAAAGAAAACGCTATGTCTGGCGCAAACCCACCACATCACATCACCCAAAGAACACCATCCCCACTGTGAAACATGGTGGTGGCAGAATCATGCTGTGGGGATATTTTTCAGCAGTCGGGACTGGGAAACTGGTCAGAGTTGAGGGAAAGATGGATGGTGCTAAATACAGGGAAATTCTTGAGCAAAACCTGTAGCACTCTGTGTGTGATTTGATGCTAGGATGGAGGTTCACCTTCCAGCAGGACAATGACCCCAAACACACTGCTAAAGCAACACTTGAGTGGTTTAAGGGGAAACATGTAAATGTGTTGGAATGGCCTAGTCAAAGCCCAGACCTCAATCCAATAGAAAATCTGTGGTCAGACTTCAAGATTGCTGTTCACAAGCGCAAACCATCCAACTTGAAGGAGCTGGAGCAGTTTTGCAAGGAGGGATGGGCAAAATACCAGTGGTAAGATGTGGCAACCTCATAGAGACCTATCCACCAAAGCGACTCAGAGCTGTGATAGCAGCAAAAGGTGGCTCTACAAAGTATTGACTTTAGGGGGGTGAATAGTTATGCACATTGACTTTTTCCGTTATTTTGTCCTATTTGTTGTTTGCTTCACAATAAAAAAAAAAAAAAAAAAAATCTTCAAAGTTGTGGGCATGTTCTGTAAATTAAATGATGCAAATCCTCAAACAATCCATGTTAATTCCAGGTTGTGAGGCAACAAAACACAAAAAATATGACAAGGGGAGTGAATACTTTTGCAAGGCACTGCTGTACCCCAATAAAATTTGTAATTTTATTCCCCACAAATAGAGCTTTCTTTTGGTGTTATTTGATCATCACTGCGTTTTTATTTTGTGCGCTATAAACAAAAAAAAAGACTGATTCATTTAACCACCTGAGACCCAGGCCAATTCTGACATTTCTCTCCTACATGTAAAATTCCAAATTTTTTTGCTAGAAAATTACATAGAACCCCCAAACATTATATATGTTTTTTTAGCAAAGACCCTAAAGAATACAATGGCGGTCGTTGCACGGTATTTGCGCAGCAATTTTTCGAACGCGTTTTTTTCAGAAAAAAAACAGTTTCCTGCTTTAAAAAAAAACAAAACAGTAAAGTTAGCCCAATTTTTTTGCATAATGTGAAAGATGAAGATACGCCGAGTAAATAGATACCCAACATGTCACACTTCAAAATTGCATGCGCTTGTGGAATGGCGCCAAACTTTGGTATTTAAAAATCCCCATAGGCGACGCTTTAACATTTTTTACTGGTTACATATTTTGAGTTACAGAGGAGGTCTAGGGCTAGAATTATTGCTCTCGCTCTAACGTTCGCGGCGATACCTCACATGTGTGGTTTGAACACCGTTTTCATATGTGGGCGGGACTTACGTATGCGTTCGCTTCTGCGTACGAGCTCGCGGGGACAGGGCGCTTTAAATTTTTTTTTTTTTTTTTATTGTTCATTTTATTTTATTTTTTTAGTTCAACAACTTTAAAAAAAAAAAAAAAATATTTGATTACTTTTATTCCTATTACAAGGAATGTAAACATCCCTTGTAATAGGAATATGACACGATCGGACCTATTTACAGTGATATATGGGGTCAATAAGACCCCACATCTCACCTCTAGGCTGGGAAGCCTAAAATCAAAAAAAAAAAAAAAAACGATCACCGCTTCCCAGCGGAGGCGGCGCCGTTTTTTGAATGCAGAGGCCGGGCGTGACGTCATAACATCGCGCCCGGCCTCCGAACGATCATAGAGACTCCGGCGACCATCTGGTCCGCCGGAAATCTCTATGTGCATCATCCGGTGCCGGCGGATCCCGAGTCCGACTCACCGATGGAAGCGGTGAGTCGGTAGAAGCACCGGAGGGGGGGGGGGGGGGGGGGCGGCCCCCCCCGCCGCCCGTAAGAACGATCAAGCGGCGGAACAGCCGCTATGATCGTTCTTATGGTGCAGGGAATCGCCGGCTGAAACCGGCAATATCTGAATGATGTCTGTAGCTACAGGCATCATTCAGATATACCCCTGAGACCAAAAAGACGTCATATGACGTATACTGGGTCTCAGGTGGTTAAAAAAGAAAAAAAAAAAAAAAAAGAAAAAAACATGTTTTTTACTTTATGTTTTAAAACATGTCCCATTAAAAAAAAAAATAAAAAATCAAATTTCTTCATGAATTTTAGCCAATATGTACTCTTAACCACTTCAGCCCCGGACCAATTGGCAGCCAAAGGACCAGGCCCCTTTTTGCGATTCGGCACTGCGTCGCTTTAACTGACAATTGCGCGGTCGTGCGACATGGCTCCAAAACAAAATTGGCGTCCTTTTTTTCCCACAAATAGAGCTTTCTTTTGGTGGTATTTGATAGCCCCTGCGGTTTTTATTTTTTGCGCTATAAACAAAAATAGAGCGACAATTTTGAAAAAAATGCAATATTTTTTGCTTTTTGCTATAATAAATATCCCCAAAAAATATATAAAAAAAAACATTTTTTTTTCCTCAGTTTAGGCCGATACGTATTCTTCTACATATTTTTGGTAAAAAAAAACACAATTAGCGATTATTGATTGGTTTGCGCAAAAGTTATAACGTTTACAAAATAGGGGATAGTTTTATAGCATTTTTATTAATATTTTTTTTTACTATTAATGGCGGAGATCAGCGATTTTTATTGTGACTGCGACATTATGGCGGACACATCGGACATTTTTGACACATTTTTGGGACCATTGTCATTTATACAGCAATCAATGCTATTTAAATGCATTGATTCCTGTATAAATGACAGTTGTAGTGAAAGAGTTAACCACTAGGGGGAGGGGAGGGGTTATGGGCTCTGACGTGTGTGTGTTTTTTTACATTAGGGGGCGGGGCTGACGTCATTGATCGGCTTTCCCGATGACCGGGAACAGCCAATCAATGACAGGCAGAGTAGGAAGCGCGGGGAGAGGTTTGTTTACACAAACCTCTCCCCGTTCTTCAGCTCCGCTGGTGTCCCGCGATCGGGTCCGCTGGTCCCGCGGCCGGGGTCACGGAGCTCCTGACCGGGTCGCGAGCGCGACCCACGGGCAGGCATTTAAAGGGCCACGTACAGGTACGTGGTTTTGCCTGCCCGTGCCATTCTGCTGACGTATATGTGCAGTGGGCGGTCGGGAAGCGGTTAAAAAAAAAAAATCCCAACAAGCATATATTGATTGAAAGTTATAGAGTCGACAAACTTTGGGATATATACTGAAATTTGTATTTATTTTATTTTTTATACTAGTAATGTCTGTGATCAGTGATTTATAGCGGGACTGTGGTATTGTGGCAGACAATCGGACACTAACTGACACTTTTTGACATTTTGTAGTATCCAGTGACACTAATACAGTGATCAGTGCTAAAAATATGCACTGTCACTGTACTAATGACACTGTCTAGGAAGGGGTTAA
Source organism: Lithobates sylvaticus (assembly GCA_028564925.1). NCBI lineage: Eukaryota > Metazoa > Chordata > Amphibia > Anura > Ranidae > Lithobates > Lithobates sylvaticus. The sequence continues at coordinate 44,926,211 of CM053028.1, read as the reverse complement.
ACATGTAGGGCGATCAAAGGGTTAAATGTGTGGCTAGCCAGTGTTTTTGTGTACTTTGCAAGGTGCTTTTACTAATGGATCTGATGGATTTGATTCCCTGCTTCGCAGGGAAGCAGGAAAAGAAAATCCATCACATCCCCTCTGTCAGAACGGAGCTCTGTCTTGTTTACATAGGTAGAGCTCCATCCAGCCTTTCTTCCCGACAATCAGCAAATGCCAGCAGACATCCATTGGCCGGTATCCGCTGATCTGCTTCTGCTGTGACTATTAACAGCAGAAGCAGTGCACCACCTAGGTAGAAGTGCAGAATCACATATATATTAATATTATATATGTAATTCTGCACAGAACAGCCACCCTGTAGCAGTAAATCTGCTATAGGGTGGTCGTTAAGTGGTTAATTAAGACTCTACTTTAATCACTTCTGCCCGGAAGGTTTACCCCCCTTCATGACCAGACTTTTTTGCGATACGGCACTGCGTTACTTTAACTGACAATTGCGCAGTCGCCTGACGCTGTACCTAAATAAAATGTATGTCTTTATTTCCCCACAAATAGAGCTTTCTTTTGGTGGTATTTGATCACCTCTGCGGTTTTTATTTTTTGCGCTATAAATAAAAAAAGACTGACAATTTTGAAAAAAAAAAAAAAACAATATTTACTTTCTGCTTTAAAACATTTCCAATAAAAAATTAAAAAAATTTAATTTCTTCAACAATTTAGGCCAATATGTATCCTGCTACATATTTTTTGGTAAAAAATAATCCCAATAAGCGTATATTGATTGGTTTGCGCAAAAGTTATAACGTCTACAAACTATGAGATATTTTTATGGCATTTTTTTTTTATTTCTTATTTTTACTAGTAAAGGTGGCGATCAGCGATTTTTAGCGGGACTGTGACATTGCGGCAGTCAAATCAGACACCTGACATTTTTGACACTCTTTTGAGAACCAGTGACAGTGCTAAAAATATGCACTGTTATTATTATTATTATTATACAGGATTTATATAGCGCCAACAGTTTACGTAGCGCTTTACAACTTGAGGGTAGACAGTACAAATGCAATACACAGTAGGAATTAGTGGGCCCTTCTCATTAGAGCTTACAATCTAAGAGGGAAGGTACACAGTTACTGTACTAATGGCACTAGCAGGTAAGGGGTTAACAAAGGGTTAAGTGTGTCCCTAGGGGATGCTTTCTAACTGTGTGGGGGATGGACTGACTCAGGGAACACAGAGATCCGTGTTCCGGCGTAGCAGTAACACAAGTTCACTGTGTTCTCCCCTGTCAGAACGGCGATCTGCCTTGTTTACATAGGCAGATCACCGTTCTGTCTCTCTAGGGAATGATCCGCGGGTCCCAGCGGACATCGCGTCCACCGGACCCACTGATTGGCTCTCCCTCTGGCCAATTGCCCCTGCTGTCTATTGCACGAAATTACGTACAGGTACGTCGTTTTGTGCAATAGAGCCGCCCTGCCACAGTACATCTGCGGTGGGCAGTCTTTAACCACTATGCGACTATTGGCGGCCAGGCAGTGCAGCTCTCAGGGCGAGAGGATGTCATATGACGTCCGGCCCTCCAGGGAGCGTGCGCGCGCCCCGTGTCACTGGGCACCTGATGCGGGTGCCCAGCTGCCACGATGTCCGCCGGGCACCCGCGATTGCCCGGTAACACAGCAGGACCGTGGATCTGTGTGTGTATACACACAGATCCACTGTGCTGTCAGAGGAGAGGAGCCGATGGTGTGTTCTCAGTACAGAAAAACACATGATCGGTCTCCTCCCCTTGTGAGTCCCCTCCCCCTACAGTTAGAATCACTCCCAAGGAACATATTAACCCCTTCAGCGACCCCTGGTGTTAACCCCTTCCCTGCCAGTCACATTTATACAGTAATCAATGCATTTTTATAGCATGGATCACTGTATAAATGTGAATGGTCCCAAAAATGTGTCAAAAGTGTCCGATATGTCCGCCACAATATAGCAGTCATAAAAATCACAGATCGCCGCCATTAATAGTAAAAAAAAATAATAATAAAAATGCTATAAATCTATCCTCTATTTTGTAGACGCTATAACTTTTGTGCAAACCAATCAATATACGCTTATTATGATTTTTTTTACCAAAAATATGTAGAAGAATACGTCTTGTCCTAAACTGAGGAAAAAACATTTTTTTTTATATATTTTTGGGGGATATTTAGTATAGCAAAAAATATTGTTTTTTTTTTAAACTTGTCCATTCTTTTGTTTATAGCGCAAAAAATAAAAACCACAGAGGTGATCAAATACCACCAAAAGAAAGCTCTATTTGTGGGGACAAAATGATAACAATTTCATTTGGGTACAGTGTTGTTTGACCGCGCAATTGTCATTCAAAATGTGACAGCGCTGAAAGCTGAAAAATGGCTTGGGCAGGAAGGGGGTGAAAATGCACTGTACTGAGGTGGTTAAAGCGGTGTGTCAGCTTAAAAAAAAAAAAATTAAAAGTCAGCAGCTTAAAAAAAAGTCGCTGCTGACTTTTAATAAGTACACTTACCCTCCCAGGGCGCCCGCGATGCTGTTCGTGGAGGCCGAGATGTCCCTCGGCGTTCCGGATCCAGCGCCGCCATCCTCAGTAAGGGAAACGGCTTTGCGCGGCCTACTGCGCATGCGCGAGTCGGCGCGCGGCCTACTGCGCATGCGCGAGTGAGATTTGTGAATGGGGAACGCAATGTGTTGTGGGACACAGTTCCCATAACACACTGCGCCCCATTCCATAGAAGACGGAAGGAGAGAAGATCACCGCGGAGCTGGAGGAGGCAGATTAGGACAATCTGCCTAGCAACAGCCATTTCTGGTAAGTAAAAAAAAAAATTTTTATTTTTTTTTTCATTTGAAATTGTTACTAACATTTTTAAAAGTTTTTGTTTTCAGGGTGTCCCACCACTTTAAGTAGTTAAAGTCCAGGCTAATTTTTTTTAACATGGTTCTTCTGTGTCTGCTTTTCAAAAAAAAAAAAAATTCAAAGCACTACCTTACCCTCCCCACACTCCGAATTGACCTCTGATATTCTCTGACCTTGGTGAATGGTCCTCTTCCAGGTTGAATGTTACACAGTTTCATTTAGTCATCTGCCTGTGACCCCAGACCACCATGGACGCATGGGATATTTATTATAGCAAAAATTAAAAAATATTGTTGTTTTTTCAAAATTGTTGCTCTTTTTTTGTTTATAGCGCGCAAAAAATAAAAAACGCAGAGGTGATCAAATACCACCAAAAGAAAGCTCTATTTGTGGGAAAAAAAGGACATACATTTTGTTTGGGTACAACGTTGCACGTTCGCGCAATTGTCAGTTAAAGCGACACAGTGCTGTATTGCAAAAAATGACCTGGTCATTAAGGGGGAAAAATCCTTTCCAGTCCTTAAGTGGTTAATGACTTAGAGCAGCTCCATAATACTCGGGTAGAGCCAATAATGGAAATATGATATAGGTAGGACTCACCCTTTGCCATCCTTTTCCTAACTTTGTTATTGGAGGGCTTTTCTATCTGTCCATACTAACGTGCTGCCTACAAAATGCCATACGCAAAAGTAGTTTTAAAAAGTAATCAGTAGCCTTGCAATTAGATAGGATTGATACCACACATGTACAATTACACCCATATATTGTGTTATAGGCTCAGAAATGAAACTAGTGATTTCTGTCACATAAGTCTCCGTGTTGGTCAATGAGGGCACTTATCACATTAAAGGATCAATAGGGAGACCAAGCTCAAGTTTTAAAGGAAAAGTCACCATTAGCATATAACTTCAGCTGCTGCATAGGTGTCTGGCTCTTCTGATTGCTTTGGCACTCAGTGTTTATTGAAGGTAATCTCTGCTTAATACATTTATTTTTTTAATTAAATTTGTATTTATCAAATTGCATTTTTTTATTAAATTTGTATTTATCAAAAATAGCATAAAAGTTGCCAGGTTGTGTTGGCCTTCTAGTTTAATAAGGATGTTATCACTGGGTATGTCTGTTACTGATGTTCTCCAAGAAATTAAACTGCATGTGGAGCTATCTGTCTATCTATGTATCCATCCATCCAGTCGCCCATCCACCTGCCTATCCACTTGCCCACTCGCCCATCTACCCACTCACCCATCCATCCAATTTGTCTAAGATATGCAAAGCCTAATGAACATGGGTAATGCTGACTCCCTGGCATGAACTTTTTATCCAGCCCTTATGTTGTACTGGGAGAAAAGGAAAAATAGGATGCACTAGATAGTGCAAATCTACCTTTTAAAGATGCACCTGATAAAAAGGCAGCGTCTGGAAACGCGTCAGTGGGGGTACCTCCTTTTATTCAAGGTCACCATCTTTGATCCACCCCATTGTGGAATACTACTCATGGCCAAGTTGGATTGACTAGTGGCTTACTCCTTTTTGTGTCACTTCTAGTTGGGAGGGATCTGCACTTTGTTGATATCTCTAGGGCAGCCTTTTTCAAGCAGGGCACCTTCAAGTATTTGTAAGGGTGCCTTGGTACACTTCCTAAAAATTGCTTAAAAATTATGCAGAAGCCAACTGGTGGATCAAGGCTGCCTTTTAGCTACACAAAGGCAAAGGTTTTTGTTGTGCACCATTACAACCTTCTAGCCACCGGCTGCCATCAGTTGATAAGGAGGACATTGGGCACCGGCAAAGCATCCTTGTTTGCCCCTCTCCATCAGCAATTCTTAGCAGAGTAAGGGAGAGAAACTGAGGGAGAAGAGAAACACTGAAATTTATAGTTAGGACCAGTGTGCAAAGGTGTGCTTCCTTTGGAAAAATAAATCACCACTAACTTTGGATGTCCTACTGGTGTCTGAGGTTTATACCAATTTAAGGCAAATAGGCTGTTCACTTTGCAAGGGAATTTTCTGCAGAGCTTAGCGAAAGAAAAAAAATTCCACTTTGCAAAGAATATCCAATCACGTGCTAGGGAAAAAAATAAAAATTCTGGAAAATAATTGGATGATGGAAGTATGGAAGTCAGCAAAGCACCACCTCAATCACTAAGTGCTGAGCAATATTCCCATGCAAAGTGAGCAGCTTTAGTAAATCAACCCAAAAAAGTCTGTGCCTTAAAATGTAACTAAAGTTTTGCTAAGATACACTGTGAGCAGGCAAGCATTGTATTGTAGAAGAGACCTGCAGTGTCTCATCAGCAATAAAACATACCTACCTGACTGTAATAATATGCCCAAACCATTGTGACCGATATGCTTTGATATGCTCTGCTATTTCAGTATACAAGATAGCTTAAATTTGCAACTATAACAGACTACTTAGAAAGATGCATGCACAAGCACTGTACTCTATGAATACATCATTGTGGGTTGTTGGGCCATGGGACACAATGCATGACTTATGACTCATAACCAGACAGCCTGTTGACCCGTGTTAACTAATAATGAGGTATCTTGGAGGGTCACTGACTTGTATAACCATATACTCTAACTATATATTTCTATACAAATACATCATTTACTAACCACGCCCCCCTCCCCTCTTTCTATTGGTATGTTGAACCATATATAAGCTGTAACACACCTAATAAACGCAGACATTTTACGAATGCATAACTTGCTTCTCGTTTCATGGTGCCTCCAGATATCTGAGGGTGCTGTTGGTGTACCTAATAGACGGGTGGTCCTCCAGAATACCTACTATTTCCTTTCACTGACTGCTCCCAGGGATCCCCAGACTGTAAACTCAGCTGCGCATGCACAGCGCCGGACCGATCCTGTGTGCCAGGATAACTAGCTCCTGCGCATGTGCAGGAGTGATGTCATCCCACGCTGGCCAATGAAGATGGCTGCAACCCAGCACACAGGACACGGTGCCAGTAAGAGAGCGGTGGGAAGGTGGGTATTCTCCCCTTAGTTCTGGTTTAACAGCCTTCCTGTAAAAGTACCGCACAGCGTCCAGTCCTAGTCCATGCCACAGTTTCAACCGGACATCCCTGACACTTGGATTTGTTGAGTCTCTAATTTATGAATTAATATGCATCTGAGTGTGTGTATCTATATAAACGTACATGTACATAGATATTAATTGAATTATGAATCTTAAAGCTTTGGGAGTATCTGGCTGTGAATGATACAGTATAATTTTATCCTTGGCACTTAAATCTTATAAAGCACATACAGCTTAGCCTGTAATGCATTGGAATCTGTGCCAATTCACATAGTAATTTTTTTTCCTTTTCTTCTGAAAAGCTGTGTTTACCCTCCCTAATCTTGGTATGAATTCATCCTAGTGCATAAAACAGTTTTATTTAACAAAATAGTCTTTTGAAAGGAGAAATGATTACAGAGTCCTCCAACTTTTCTCTTGTGTCTTCTTCAGCAGAGCCGTGAAAGCGTCTCCCCAATTTTATCCCATTCCAAAGCATCAACTTTGTTTTTCCTTTTTTTTTTTTTCCTCTCCCCCATTTAATTTTTATATATGGTAAAAATTTCATTGAAGAAAGATTCTAGATGACAGCACTATAATTTTAAAGCCAATAGAAGAGGAGTAAGCAATTTGAGCTTAGCTGAAACATAATCTTAGGTTGTCAAGAAGAAAACCATTCTCCCTATGCTAATCAATCAGTGTATCAACGAACCAATCATCTCCTCAGCTTAGCATATATCCCAAGTGTTGATATATCTATTAACTGCCCATCATGAAGCGGCTGTCTGTATGATGAGATTTCCTCATATCTCGCCATTTGGAGTCAGGTAACGCATCTATCACAGCCTGGGATAAATACCAAAAAAGAGATTTGCCCAGCCATTGTGACAAGTCGAGGAATGCTGGAGAGATCAGAAAGTAATACATTTTAAGTAACTTCTCAATCAGAAAAAAAAAAAAGAGGACGTCATTGAAATTGAAATGATCGATCTTTCTTTAAGGCAGGCCATAAAAATATTATTTAAAACATCACTATCCATTTAATTTAGCTCAAATATCTACACAAACCTACATTTTGTACAATATAAAGTATCATGTCGTAAGTAAAATTTAAATAACGGATTCTTTCTTCTAGAACTCCAATCAACCACCTTGGGCTGATAGATAAATCCTAGCACCAAATCCCCCAGAGCTATATTCATTCATGAAGTAAAAATACTACAATTGGCTTTTTTAGATTTTCTAAAGAACATTATTAACATTAATGTTAATATAATGAAATCAGATTTTTTTAATTAATGTTACCATATAAAAACTCCATATAAAAGCAGCTTTATCATTATAGTTTGTCTTTCTTTTTTTACAAATAGGCAACTCTTATTCTAATATCGATCAGTGTTTCCTAATTAATAATTACTGCAGTAGGTAACAGACAAAAAATGATACACTCCGCATCTTTGCAAATAAGGCCCATTTTACACTGGTGGGGAGTCCATCAGTGGATCACTTCGCTGATCCCCACTAAGCAGGCAGATGACGGGTCCGTGTCTGCTCCGCTGATCCCCACTAAGCAGGCAGATGACAGGCCCGTGTCCGCTCCACTGATCCCCACTAAGCAGGCAGATCACAGGTCCGTCTCCGCTGATCTCCACTAAGCAGAAGGGATGACAGGCCCGTATCCGCTCCACTGATCCCCACTAAGCAGGCAGATGACAGGTCAGTGTCTGCTCTGCTGATCCCCACTAAGCAGGTGGATGACAGGCCCATGTCTGCTCCACTTATCCCTGCTAAGCAGGTGGATGACAGGCCCATGTCTGCTCCACTTATCCCCGCTAAGCAGGCGGATGACAGGCGCGTGTCACCTCCGCTGATCCCCATTCTCGTTTTTGTCCATTGGCCATATATATAATCTAGACCTAGACGGACTACAAACTGATCAACCATTCCCTTATCTTGTTCTCTTTCGCCTGTTTTATTATCCCCCCTTCTTTTTTCTTTTTTTTTTTTTTTAACAATGTTTGTTTCTCAATATTGTGTCTAACCATGACACAATTACTAGTTTCAGAAGGAAAATATTTTGACAGGATTAATCTTGTACAATATCCTGCTGTATTTATTAATACCTGTCATATATCCCCAAAAAATCTTTTTATACAGAGACTAACTTGGAATTCTTGAGATATCCCTGCATTTTGGCCGTTGTTGTGGACTTTGTCCCCTGCCTTAAACTTTATTACAATAAATATAGGCAATGTTATGCACGTTCCCATAGTCATAATGTCCTTCCATGGGTTTGGGCCTATGATATCTGGTATAGTGCGGTCTGGAGGGGGGCTGAGCAGCAAATAAACAATATTATTAAATGTATTAATATAGTAACATTATTTTGTTTTTTGATTATGTGTTAGAAATTTATTGTCAATTTTCTATTCATAGAACATGCCTCAAAGCTCCTGAAGAAGCGTTATTTGAATATGCGTAGCATGTAGAGCTGAGCTGAATCACTACACACCGCCTCTCATATTTAACGATATCTTATCAAATCCATGGAGAGTGTCCTGTGGTTTCTCACAACTGAGTATTTCTATCGTTGTGACTCATAGGTGGTGTGTTGCATATTTCAAGGCACGATTGTGGATAGCCAATGTTTTTAAATAGTTTTTTTCATAAATGTGGTTGTAAATAATGAATACATTTAAATACTTTTTTAGTTAGTGTTGTGCCTATAAAGTCCATCATCCAAAACCTCTTTTCAAATTGCTCTATTCTAATGTCCTTTCTATGAATTGTTCTCCTAAGGCATGCCTAATCTTTAGGTACCTGAAAAAATACTGGTCCGGGATAGCATAGTGTTCCCTAGGTTCTTGGAAGGACTTCAAGGTGCCATCTTTGTATAACTGGTTAAGGCGATTTATTCCACATCTCTCCTACTCCCTAATTGTCCCCATCTTCTGGAGTTCTCCCAAATTTACATTATCCCAAAGGAGGGCATAATCTGTGAATCTCCTATACCCAGTAATGTCTTTACCTTGTCCCATACTCTTATGCCGCATACACATGATCGGAAATGCCACCAGCAAAACTCAGATGAGAGCTTTTTGTCGTAAAATGCGACTGTGTGTATGCTCCATCGGTCTTTTGCTGGCGGAATTCCAGCCAGCAAAAGATTGAGCGCATGTTCTCTATTTTTCGGTCGGGAAAATTTCCTATCCGAAAATGCGATCGTCTGTATGCAATTCGAATGCGCAAAAAATCACGCATGCTCGGAAACACGCCATGTACGCCATCGTGTTCTTGACGGTCGAAAGTTCATAGAACTCTTGTGTGACCGTGTGTATGCAAGACAAGCTTGAATGGAATTCCGACAGAAAAACCATCCAAGATTTTTCGGACGGAAATTCCGCTCGTGTGTACGCGGCATAACAATCAAATTCAGCGTAGGAAATGTAGAGGGAAAAAAGCCTGCCTCCATGGCTTCCACCACTGATTAATAGGGGGTATTTTGTAACAACATATCCCTACCTATGTCTCCCCCTTCTACCGCGTTGCTCCCCCCTATGTACTGTAGCTGTGCCACCAAAAAGTAGCTTCATGGGTGTGGGAGTGTCACCCCTCTTTCATCTCTTTGTAATTGTAGTGTACGTAAAGGTATTCTTGTCAGCCCTCCTTTCATTATAAGTTATCTAAAGATATTGTCTATTTTTTTTTTTTAAACAACTTTTTATATATCCACACTGGGTAATTGTGTAATACATATAGGGGCTGTGGCGTACATATAATTTTGATTAGGTTGCATCGTCCTGCTACTGATGGGGGAGCCGACCCCAAATCGTATTTTTCCTTTTGAATTTAACTAGGAGTCAGACTATATTATTTGTGATATTGTTTGTGGTCCCACGTGATGTTTATTCCCAAGTATTTCATTTTATCCACTATTTCCATCTGGGCAACCTCATCAGGCAAAGGGTTTTCAAGAGGGTCTACGGGTAGCAATGCAGATTTCTCCCAATTTATAGTGAGTCCAGAAAGTTGGCCAACATTTTTAATTATTTCCATTCCCTTCAACAGGGAGGTCTTAGTATCTCCTAAAAATAGTAATATGTCGTCTGCATATAATTCAACCTTTTCTTCTCCCACTCCCCTCCTGAATCCTTGCACCTCTGGGGTTCAAGGGGGTTCCAGGGGTTCAATTGTGAGGGCAAAGAGCAGGGGCGTCAAAGGACACCATTGTCTCGTCCCCCTCATCAATCAAAATTTATCGGAATATTCATTATTTACTCTTACTTTTGTTTCCGGCATTTTATATAATATTTGAATCCAGTTGATGAAGGAAGGGCCAAACCGAAACTCTGCCAAGACCCGCCATATTCGCTGACTTTTAATTTTTTCGTGGGTGGGCGAAACTCCTTTAACCTTCTACAGGTAAGCTTTATTATAAGCAAACAGGGAGTTTACTAACACTTTAACCACTTGAAGACCGCCCACCGCATATATACTGCAGCAGGGCAGATCTATTGCGCGAAACAACGTACCTGTTTTGTGCAATAGAGCATTTTATACACAACTATATAGATCAGACCAAAATGAGGGACAAATGAAGAGAAACGAGGGACAGAGGGACTTTGTTCCAAATCATGACAGTCCCTCGAAATCAGGGACAGTTGGGAGCTATGTTTAAGCATTGTGTAACCCAAGACGAGTCTTTCATAGTTTTTATTTTTGTTGTAGAATCCAATGTGTTGGGGGTCTTACTTTAGCCTGATACACAAACTACAGTGGTTTCATCAGTATAAGCACTATGGTTGTTTACTGATTGTTTTTCCTGAACAGGCCTTAAAATACCAAGTCATTTCTCATTTAGAAAATGTATGTCTTTATTGAATCAATTCTACGGGGGTCATTTAAAGATCAAAGCATAGTCTCAACACCGAGCTGTTAATCATAGCAAACCAGGTCAGAAAGGCATTGTTCAAATAGAGTTTGTTGCATTAGTATAAGTAAAGGATTAGGTTTGTAAGGAAGTGTTTGTTAATACTGTATTTGGTCGTTCAGTACACCATTCCTTAGGCAGACTATACAATATCCTTTCAGTGAAAAAAGAATATGCTATAAAATCCAAAATATTTCTGAAAGTTGAAGATTTTTTAAGTTATGTACATTTAACCAATATAGGCAAAGAGGATAATTCAGTTGTACAGTATTCATAATAATTCATTGCCTAAAATCAAACCTGGACATTTTTTTTCAGTCCAATGCCCCGTACACACGGTCTGATTTTCCGGCGGAAAATGTCCTATCGGACCATGTTGTCGGAAATTTCGACCGTGTGTGGGCTCCATCGGACTTTTTCTGTCGGAATTTCCGACGGAAAAAGTTTGGGATCCTGCTCTTAAATTTTCCGACAACAATTCCGACGGACAAAGTGCCACACATAATCAGATCACATTACTAGACCAAAGCTATTGGCTACTAGCCTCTACGTAGTCCCGTCGTACGCAACGAACGTCACCACGTTCAGCATGATCGGATTTTCCGACAACTTTGTCCGACCATGTGTATGCAACACCTAAGTGTGTCTTTGGAAAACCTTTGTCTACCATGCACATCTCCATTTCAGAAGGATTGGTGACCCTCCAACAACTTTTTAATATGTTCTATGTTAAGTGAATCTTATGCCGCGTACACACGAAGGGACTATCCCGCGGGATTATCCGCTGGACCGAAGTCCAACGGATAATCCCCTCGTGTGTGGGCGCCGGCGGACTTTTTTTGGCCAAAGTACGGCGGACTAAAGTTTTAAGTTTTGTTTTAAAATTATCCGCTGGACTTGGCAGTCCAGCGGACAATCCCGCCGTTAGTGGGCAAGTCCGCGGGACTTTTGAAATAAATGGACTTGCCGCTCATCGGCAAGTCCGTTCATTTAGCACGTGACTTCAGGTTACGTAGCTAGCGTAGGCAGTTACTGCCGCCGCGCTAGCTCCGTGACCTGGCATGGATTTAAAGGGACTCCCCACGCCGAAAAAACGGCGTGGGGGTTCCCCCCAAATCCATGTCAGACCCTCATCCGAGCACGCAGCCTGGCAGGCCAGGAAAGGGGTGGGGACGAACGAGCGCCCCCCCTCCTGAGCCGTACCAGGCCGCGTGCCCTCAACATGGGGGGTGCCCTGGGGAAACGGGGGCCGTGCGGCCCCCCCACCCCAAAGCACCTTGTCCCCATGTTGATGAGGACAAGGGCCTCTTCCCGACAACCCTGGCCGTTGGTTGTCGGGGTCTGCGGGGGGGGGCTTATCGGAATCTGGGAGCCCCCTTTAATAAGGGGCCCCCAGATCCCGGCCCCCCACCCTATGTGAATGAGTATGGGGTACGATGTACCCCTACCCATTCACCTAAGGTGTAAAATGTAAAGTACAAAAACACACACACTTTTGAAAAAATATTTTATTGCACTGCTCCGGGGGTCTTCTTCCGTCTTGGGGTCTTCTCGCCGGACTCCTCCGCTCTCTTCTGCTCTTTTACCTAGCTCTTTCACGAACGGAGGTGTCCGGCTACCTTCTTCGTCGTCACCGCCGTCGTCTGGGGGTCTCGATCCGCCTTCGGGGGTCTTCCGGGGGTCTCTTCTGTTCTTGCGGCGGTCGTCGTCTTCCGCGCCGCCGGCGCCTTCTTCTTCTTCTTGTCCTTCTTCTTGTTCGTCTTCTTCCGATGTTGACCCGACGCTCTCTCTGCCCGGAATGCCTGTGCCGCGCTGCGCTGGGACTTATATAGGGACAAGGGGACAGGGTCACATGCACATGTCACATGGTGACCCCGCCCCCTTGTGTTGTCACAGTCCCGGAGGATGCTGGGACTGTGACATCGCAAGGGGGCGGGGTCACCATGTGACATGAACATGTGACCCTGTCCCCCATGTCCCTATATAAGTCCCAGCGCAGAGCGGCACAGGCATTCCGGGCAGAGACAGCGACGGGTCAACATCGGAAGAAGAAGAAGAACAAGAAGGACAAGAAGAAGAAGGCGGCGCCGGCGGCGCGGAAGACGACGACCGCCGCAAGAACAGAAGAGACCCCCGGAAGACCCCCGAAGGCGGATCGAGACCCCCAGACGACGACGGCGGCGACGACGAAGAAGGTAGCCGGACTCCTCCGCTCGTGAAAGAGCTAGGTAAAAGAGCAGAAGAGAGCGGAGGAGTCCGGCGAGAAGACCCCCAAGACGGAAGAAGACCCCCGGAGCAGTGCAATAAAATATTTTTTCAAAAGTGTGTGTGTTTTTGTACTTTACATTTTACACCTTAGGTGAATGGGTAGGGGTACATCGTACCCCATACTCATTCACATAGGGTGGGGGGCCGGGATCTGCGGGATCTGGGGGCCCCCTTATTAAAGGGGGTTCCCAGATTCCGATAAGCCCCCGCCCGCAGACCCCGACAACCAACGGCCAGGGTTGTCGGGAAGAGGCCCTTGTCCTCATCAACATGGGGACAAGGTGCTTTGGGGTGGGGGGGCCGCACGGCCCCCCTTTCCCCAGGGCACCCCCCATGTTGAGGGCACGCGGCCTGGTACGGCTCAGGAGGGGGGGGGGGCACTCGTTCGTCCCCACCCCTTTCCTGGCCTGCCAGGCTGCGTGCTCGGATGAGGGTCTGACTTGGATTTGGGGGGAACCCCCACGCCGTTTTTTTCGGCGTGGGGATTCCCTTTAAATCCATGCCAGCTTACGGAGCTAGCGCGGCGGCATTTACTGCCTACGCTAGCTACGTAACCTGAAGTTACGTTCGAAATGAACGGACTGCTCCGTGTGTGGGCAAGTCCGTTCATTTTCAAAAGTCCCGCGGACTTTTGGCCGGCGGATTATCCGCTGGAGAAGTCCGTGCGTGTGTGGGCAAGTCCACACGCGCGGAAAGTCCAGCGGACCTAGCTGGAAAGTCCCGCGGGATTGTCCGCTGGACTAAGTCCGCCGGCAAAAGTCCGCACGTGTGTACGCGGCATAAGTCATACCCTCAGAACCATAAGCAACCTTTGAACCCAAGGTGTAGAATTGATTAAATTCGAATGGGGAGCTTAGTCCATCCATACCAATAGTATCAGGCTCATAGCAACACCATTAAACCACTTGGGGCAAGACATTGAATCACTTTTCAAAACACAGATCACTGGTGGTCTATATACTAAATTTAGGGGGCTTGAGTGTGGTCCCTGTCATCATCAAAGGGGCGCACATAATATTTAATATATTCTGTATACTATTAGAGAAAACTAACTGAGACTGTGGATAGAATGTGAACATGCTATGTCAGATGGTCAGAGAACATTCTACAGATGTTGCTGGAAACTGGTGACATGCTACAAAAGACATTCAAAAAATGGGCACACTACACAAGACTGCTAGCGATCACCCCCATTATAGCCTCTTGACAACTGAGTTCTGCATTTGTGTTTTCTACACATCCCTTAAAATTACCGTTGGTGTTTTTTGCTATAAAATTAAGGTACAACTACAGATAATGTCACTCAGATCCTGGCCCTTGAGCCATGTTTCCCGATTGTATCTTTGCAGGTCCAATGTTATACATAGACATCCCAATGGTCAGTTATCTAATTTGGAGTTGTTTCACATCTACGTGTGCAATACTAATGAGCAGTCAACTAGAAACTTTTGAACCCTCTCTGTAATATTAATAGTAGCCTGCGGAACGAAGTCCACCCATGTCAATATTGTAATGCTGTTAGCCACAGCAATGAGATGAGCTTCTGGCAGATATAAAAAACACTCCTGCCTACTTACAGTCTTGGCAGCCGGGGCCCAAAGGTAGCCAACATGGCTACCTTTTCTGAGCTTTGCTGTTCTGTTAATGGCACTTCTTAACCCCTTTGCTTATATAATTACCATTTATATAGGACTTGTGAACTCTTAAAGACTCAATGAATTTGCCAATCTCCAATTGCAAAATATGTAATTGCTCACTCAGTGTCCAAAGTTAAGTAAAAGCCATTGATACTTATCATCCTCTGTAATTCTTGCTGATGAGTAACCAATGTATTGTGAATATATAATCCAACAATGAACTTCTCCTATTTTATCCCTTTTAATCTGTGAAATATACCATTGAGAGTATTTTATTATACCGGTTTCATAAGTGCCAGAAAATAGATGTTAATCCTGCCATAAATCTAGTGTTTTGATAGCGTTTTGTACACTCTGTACTGTTGTTGCACTGTTAGCAGTTAGCATTGTTCCAAATGTTCTCTGTGGACTCCAAAACCCATCTGAACTAAGATTAGGAGAGTGGGAGATGTACTGTATGGAGGAAAGTATGGTGACTTTAGTTTTGCCTTAACAATATGGTACAATTAGTATGCAGTAATTCATGAGCAACCAGTCATAAGTCAAATGTATATGGTGTATCTTCAACAGTTAAAATATTTTTTTGGCAGGAATGCCGTAGTGTGCAGTTCTGGCACCTCCAGCACTGAATGTATGTACTGGCAAGGGGTGCTGGTGTGTTATGGAGGGTCTATTGATGCTGGATGCTAGAGGATCTGTTGTCACTGGGGGGGGGGGGGGGATTTTTGGTAGAAGGGTGATCTATTGTTGCTGGGGGATCTGCTGATGGAAGGGTATCTATTGTTGATGGCTGTTGGGGATCTATTGTTGCTGGCAACAGTCTATTGTTGCTGGGGGCAGGGGAAAGGTGTTGCTGCTAGGGAATCTATTATTGCTAGAGGATCTACTGTTCAGGGGGTGGTCTATTGCTGCTGGCTACTGATGAATCTATTGTTGCTAGTGGTAGTCTGTTGTTGTTAGGGGGGGTCTATTCTTGCTGGGGAGGTGTCTATTGTTGCTGTTGGGGAATCAATTTTTGCTTGGGTGGAACCCTTGTTGAGAGGGGTGTCTATTGTTGCTGGCTGCTGGAGGGCCTATTAATGCTGGCCGCTGGAGGGATCTCTTTCAGCTAGCAGGGGTCCGCTGTTGTTGGGGTGGATCTATTATTTCTAGGGGTATCTATGGTTGCTGACGGCAGGGGATCTATATTACTGCCTTTCTTGTTAATATTACCAAATTCTATACAATTTGCTAAAAACTACAACAGAGTTGAGTCGGTATTGGGAAGTGGGTAGGGGGCAGAGAAAGAAGCCGTGCTTGGAGGTGGGTAGGGGGTGGAGACAAGGGGTTACTCAGGGGAGGGGAAGTGGGCACCTATCCTCCGAGAATAAAATACCTGGTTAAAACCAATATATTTTTTGTTTCTGTAGTTTATAGTGCATCATTTTTAAGTGCACAGTGGTATTTCTATATATATATAGATAGGTATCTTTTTTTTTTATTACCACAGATATATATATCTATATATAGATATATAATCAAAAACCTTAGAACAAACCAATGTATGTTTTCTTATTGAAAAAAAAATGTATCATTAAGTTTGAACAATCAACCAAACTGCCCCCCCCCCCCCCCCTTTAATTCCACCGGCTGAATAGCTCAGGTTCATTTCCATCAGATAATATGAAAATACATTTGTTAATTCCAAATTCAGGTATCCTGCCACTTTTGTCGAGATTGCTAGTTGATCATGCTAAGATGCTTCCTTATCTATTATTGGATCTGCAAGAGAGAGAAGGATTAAGAATTATCTGACTTGTTAGTTAATGTGGAAATCATCTAGAAAGCTTGGCTCGGCACTGCCTGGATTTCTGTATTGAACCAAAATAGTAATAACGTCTCAGGGCTTTTAATCGTGTAAAAAAAAAAAAAAAAAAAATCTTACATTAGAACCTAAAGTGTTGTTGTCCTTTCCGAACATAAAGGTGTGATTTATATTGAAGTGGTTAATGAATGCTTTTAGACGTGTTTTCAAATTCTACGTATTATTACAATGTCTAAGAGCGCCTGTGTATGGTATTAGAAAATGTACAGGATTTCCGTCTTTCTTATTTAAATAGAGCATATTTTCTGTAGCACTGAAATAATTTTTTTTCCTAGAGTTGTATTGAGCAGGAAAAAAAATCTGTTTCATAAATAATTCTTTGAAGTAGTTAAAATGAATTATACCTTTAATAAAAGGCTGCCAGTGACGTACGTCTAATGAAATATAATTGTGTAATGTAAATTATAGCATTTGGAGCGTGAAAAAAAAAAATGATGTAAAGATTTCTTTATTGGGAATAAAATGATGTATTTGGTTCACGTCAAGTGAAGATAGAAGATAATATTAAGGTAGATACATCGGGATGATATAGCGGAGTGTATATTTTAACCCTCTTAGTATGTACTTTTTACTTTTAGCGTATTTCCTTTAAACAAAAGTTTAAGGACTTTGTGCTTCAGTCAAAATTATAGAGTTGGCAAACCTAACATAGAGACAGCCCTATTCAAATAAGTTAATATAACATTTGTGTCTTTGTATAGAAAGTTAAAGAGGATATTCAGTTCCCCCCACCCACTCTCAAAAAAAAAAAAAGTCAGCAGCTACCAATACTGTAGCTGCTTATTTATAATGAAAGAACACTTACCTGTCCAAGAATCCGGCACGGTCCTCACCTGGAACAATTCTTCACTGGACTTCGGGACCCTGGTGCCAGTATGTCCTTGAGGCTTCGCAGCTGGCTTCCCGCTCAGCATATGCGAGTTGTGCTTTGTGAATGGTCCCACAGCCTTCTGTGATCTGTGACTTGTAGCAAAGGGGGGGGGGGGAGAGTTTCCGCTCGGATCGCCTAGGCAATCCAAGCGGAAGTGGGAGCAGGTACCTTTCAAAGCCAGGTACCCTCTCCCAAAAAAACAATAAATGCCTTCTGTGATCTGTGACATGTAGCAAATGGGGAGGAAGACGTTCCGCTCGGATCGTCTAGGCAATCCAAGCGGAAGTGGGAACAAGTACCTATCAAAACCAGGTACCCTCTCCCAAAAAACAATAAATGTATCCAAAAGTGGTAGAGGAGGGGGGAAGGTGGTGGAAAAGGAGAACTTTCCCTTTTGGGTGAGTTTCCGCTTTAAAGGGCTTATTTACACAAGCATTTGACAGGCGGTGAGGAGGCCTGCTTTATCCCCTTAAACCCCACACTAGTGCTCAGCAACTGTATGCATTGCACACGTTTGCAGGGCGCTTACAGAGTGACCCTGTTTACTTAAATTGTTTGCAATGGGCGCTACAACCACCATAAGCAAAAGGGGGTTGGGGGTCAGTAAATGCGCAGCTCAACCAGAGTTGAACCTCTAGTCTGAATGAGCCCTAAAACAGGACTTTTAAAGTTTTCTGATGAACGATGAAGAAAAAGCAGCTTTCGCTGCAATATTCACCTACAATCCAGAGCTCCCTGCAGTGCTTCTTTTCTGCAGCTAGCTGTCCTTAGTCTTCCAGGTTGATTAACAGCCATCATTATTCAACCCACTTTTCTGAGCCTAGGCTGTCACTGCACAACAAAGGAGAAGTAATGGCACCGCTTCTCATCTGAAAAAGAATAGCATGATTCTGCTTGTTGCGGGAAAGCATGCAAGCGATTTTGTACACATTCCCACAATGCACAAGTCATATTCCCCTAAAAATTGCCCTCTTCTCAAGAGAGAATAAATTCAGCTCAGCTAATCTTTCCTCGTAGCTGAGCTCCTCCATGCCTCTGATCAGTTTGGTTGCCCTTCGCTGCACTTTCTCTAGTTCTCCGATATCCTTTTTGTGAACTGGTGCCCAACAATGAACTCTATATACCAGATGAGGTCTTAGAAATGATTTGCACAGGGGTAAAATAATATCTCTCTCGCT
Organism: Lithobates sylvaticus; assembly: GCA_028564925.1. NCBI lineage: Eukaryota > Metazoa > Chordata > Amphibia > Anura > Ranidae > Lithobates > Lithobates sylvaticus. Next base: position 44,907,543 of record CM053028.1, on the reverse strand, counting down.
GGAGACCATACCTCTCTACAATACAAGGAAGGATTTTACTAGCTTTAGAAACTGCAGCTTGGCATTGCACCCTATCATTAGGTCTATGGTCTACCAGAACATCCAGATCCTTCTCCACCAATGACTCCCCCAGTTGTATTGGCGGTTCAGTCAACTCATTCCATCTAATATGGCCTTAGTAAGTATATAACTTTGGAAGCATCATTCTTTAAGGTAAGGGATTGATGTGAGAGGTTCAGCACTGGCTGTAAAGGAGCTATGGAACATGTTGGCGCTATATAATGAAAAAAAAAACCTCAAATATATTTAGCACCAAGTCTGTTTAATGAATACATTTATGTTTAGACTTTCTTGGTCCTTTAAGAGAAGAAAGAAAGGTTGTCCATTTCTGAAGACTTGTATTAACATGTTTTCGAATGTGCCCTACACATCTTTGTTAAAATTAAACCTAGGATTGGTTTTGAACGAATAGTCCTATAGCCTTACAGTTGCCGTGGATGGATGCACCTAAGCTGCTTATTATACTGATGGGTTTTTGCTAGTCGACAGAAAATGAAAAACAGGCAGCTGCTCGCCACCATCAAAGCGACAAATAGCGGAGCGAGTTTGTATGAAAACGAGCGTTCATTTCTTCTATTGCCAAATTCTTACACAAAACAAAAGAGCAGTTTTAGCACATTATTGCTTAACTAAACTAGAACAACTGACGGCAAGTGATAAGGGTGTCTGCTTTACACAACTGGTAATCATTCTGGGAGAGATTTTTTTTTTTAATATACTTGAATGTAAAATTTTGTAATTTACATCTACAATGTAGCTTACATTTAAAAGTATAATTTGTTGTGCTCTGTGTGACCGTGGTCATTGCAAGTGCCTTCAACTTATGTTCTGTGATTTTTTTTTTTCTACTCTGTTTAAAGAACACAAGAAATAAAATCGAAATGTTTGCATTGAAGAACCATCTGCTGTTTTTGTTGTTCCTGTTTATATTTTGTGATTTAGTAGTTTGGTATCCACAGTTGAATAATATAGTACCATTTTGGAATTGCACTAGGGTGCATCCATTTTTGTTTAGTAAGTTACACGCTAAATGCTAAGCTATGGGGCTGGTAAGGTAGGCCACCTCGTCACTCCAATTGTGGTGAAACTACAAATTCCATGATGCCACTGTCTCTGGGAGTCATGTCTGTGCCTGCCAGAGTCTTGCAATGTCTCATGAGATTTGTAGTTTCACCACAGAGTGCCAAGGTTGCCCATCCATGTCCTACTTGCTGTGTTGGGAGAGTTTTTTTTAAAGCTTTTATGGACCTGTGTGGGACAGCAGTCCTTCTGAAAACTCCCTTATAGCAAGAGCAAATATAATTATTCTAAAACCAGCTGACCCGTCTGTGCTGGCCTACCTTGTGGAAGGTTTTTGCCATATTTTACCATGGTGGTGAGAGGATAGTTTGGGTGATATTTTGAGACAAGTTTGGTGATGTAATTCAGGGCAGAGTTGTGAATAGCTTTGTATGTTGTTGGGTAATCGAAAGCCAGTGGAGGGATTGGTAGAGAGGGGTGGCAGACACTGAGTGGTTGTGGTGGTGTGACATCCATGTTGATAGCTCGGTTAGTTAGTAATACAAGCGGAGACTGAAGTAGTGAATTGAGGAGTAGAGAGATAGCATTGGAAGGCGTAGGAGCTTATCAAGTGACACAAGAGAGGAGGTGTAGATAGAGATGAGAAGGGGTCCAAGAACAGAGCTGTGGGGGGGCCTACAAAATAGGAAGTAGAGTGAAGGAGACAGAGTTGTAGGTAACACCAAAGGAGCACTGTAATAGAAAGGAGAAGAACCAGGAAAAAGCATAATGTTTGAGGCCAATGGAGTCGAGTTTATTGAAGAAGAGCAGGTGGCCAACTCTATCAAAGGCTGCAGAAAGGTCTAGTAGAAAGAGTGGGGATTAGTGGCCATTGGTTTTAGAAGTTTAGTAAATCTTTAGTGAATTTTTGTAGGGCAGTTTCTGTGGAGTGCTGTGAGTGAAAGCCAGACTGCGAGGACTCAAGAAGGTTGTTTTCAGTGAGGAAGGAGCTCAGATGGTTGTAGACTAAGCATTCTAAATGTTTAGAGTAAATGGGAGCAAGAAGATGGGTCTTAAACTGTTTGGGTTGGTTGAGTCCAGTGAGGGCATTTAAGTATGGGGGTGACCATAGTAGTTGTGCGGGAACAGGATCCAGGGAACAATTGGTTAGATGGCATCTGAAAAAAGTTTGGTTACCTCTTCTATAGTAGCCAGGTCAAAATAGGAAAGTATTGAATGTCCATGAATTGCATCAATCTTGTTTTTGAAGTGATTGCCAATCTCCTGGACAGTGAGAGAGTTTGCAGGTGGAGGTGGTGAGGGCATCTGGTGTCATCAGTTTGCTAAGGTTGTAATGGTCGGGGCTTGATTCTGTGTGTAGTTAGAGCAAGTGCATCCAGTGAGGCTGAAAGTGACCAGGTTGGGGCAGATAGGGGTGAGATTTTGTTATAGGGGTTGTCAGTAGCAGAATAGAGAAGTGAGGGTTAAAGTGGTGAAGATTTCTACAGGTAATCGTTTGTTGCTTCGAGTGATAAGTGGATGAAGACACACTCATCTGGGACACATGACAGGTCCCAGATGACTGTGCAGCGCCTACAGGAAGTGACGTTTAGCCCGGGCAATGAAGGTGGCAGACTACGAGGGACCCCCTAGCAACAGGCATTTAGAGGTTAGTAAAAAAAAAAAAAATTTCCAATTAATTTTTTTTTTATGATTTTTAAGCCACATTTTTTTTTTTTTTGGGCCGCAACCCCACTTTAAGGTGAAAAGTTGAGATTCAGTTGGGCTGTTAACATTAACAGGGATGTTAAAGTAACCAGGAATGAGTGTTGGTATTTCAGAAGAGAGAAAGTAAGGTAACAAGGCAGAGAAGTCATCAAGAAAGCCAGTCCAGCAGGCCAATAAATAATTGCAATTTTCAGAGAAATTGGTGAAAAAAGACAAATACAGTAAGGCTCAAAATAGGAGAGGGATAGAGAGAAAGGGGTAAGAAAAGACTGGGAATGTGCTCAATAGGGATAGAAGGAATCCAACTCCACATCCTTTTCATCCACTGGGTCTGGGTGAGTGAGTCCAGTGAAGGCCACCATGGGAGAGGGCAGAAGGAGAAGTAGAGTCTTGAAGCCGGTTTTCATTAATGGGAAGTATGGGAATGGGAGATAAAAAGTTAATGCACAGAGGTGAGCTTGTTACAGACAGAGCATTCCAAAGGACACATGAGTTGGGGCCTGGTTTTTGGAAGCAGTGGGATAGAGATTAAACTGAGTGTATTGTGGCTGTTGTCAGAGGAGGGAGGGTGCTGGGTGTGGGGTTTGCAGTTAGAGAACAGAGGGCTGGGATTAGCATAGTTCAGTGATGGCGAACCTTGGCACCTCAGATGTTTTGGAACTACATTTCCCATCACTGCAGAGTGCATGAGCATCATGGGAAATGTAGTTCCAAAACATCTGGGCTGCCAAGGTTCGCCATCACTGGCATAGTTGTTCCTTGTTGTATCATTTTACTGCTTTAGGTAAACTGCTGTGTTCAACTGCTTTAACACTTGTTCAAAAAACACTTATGCCCCGTACACACGGTCGCATTTTCCGACGGAAAATGTCCTATCGGACCATGTTGTCGGAAAATCCGACCGTGTGTGGGCTCCATCGGACTTTTTCCGTCTGAAAAAATTTGAGATCCTGCTCTCAAATTTTCCGACAACAAAGTCCGATCGGACTTTTTCCGATCTTGTGTAGAGAATTCCTACAGACAAAGTGCCACGCATGCTCAGATCAAATTACGAGACCAAAGCTATTGGCTACTAGCCTCTACGTAGTTCCGTCGTACGCAACGAACGTCACCACGTTAGAATGATCGGATTTTCCGACAACTTTGTCCGACCGTGTGTATGCAACACCAGGGTCGGACAAAATCCGTTGGAAAAAATTGACGGATTTTGTGGTCGGAATTTCCGACCGTGTGTACGGGGCATTAGTCTAAAAACTCCCTGTCAGCGATTTCCTCCTGTCTGTAACTTTCCCCATAAGCTGATCGAAATTTCTAGGGAGCTTGGTCAATTAGGAACTGATAAGAAACACCTGAATGGAAGGGGAAATTGTCAAAATCATAAAGGATAATTAATTCTTTGATCATTAACCACATGCCGACCGCGCTATAGTCGAAAGACGTCTACAGCGCGGTCGGGTTTCCCTGAGTGGACGTCCTACGGACGTCCTCTCAGAAACTTGCTCCCGCGCGCCCCCTGGGGCGCGCACTCGGGAACATCCGTGACCGCCGGGTCCCGAGGACCCGGCGCATCACGGATCACGGTAAACGGCCGCTGATAGCGGCCGTTTACCACGTGATCGCTCCGTCAAATGACGGAGCGATCACATGTACACAAACCGGCGTCACGTCATGACGCCGGTTCCTCCCTCCCCTCTCTGTACCGATCGGTACAGAGAAGGGAGAAGCGGAGGGGGGGGGGGGGGGGGGGGAGACGGGACCAGCGCTGTGGGCTGGATGTGTAGTGCCCACAGCGCTGGTCAATACACTGCCACCGCTGTGCAATACTCTGCCTACTCTGCCACCACTGTGCAATGCTCTGCCACCGCTGTGCAATACTCTGCCTACTCTGCCACCACTGTGCAATGCTCTGCCACCACTGTGCAATGCTCTGCCTACTCTGCCACCACTGTGCAATGCTCTGCCACCGCTGTGCAATACTCTGCCTACTCTGCCACCACTGTGCAACGCTCTGCCACCACTGTGTAACGCTCTGCCACCACTGTGCAACGCTCTGCCACCACTGTGCAACGCTCTGCCACCACTGTGCAACGCTCTGCCACCACTGTGCAACGCTCTGCAACCACTGTGCAACGCTCTGCAACCACTGTGCAACGCTCTGCAACCACTGTGCAACGCTCTGCAACCACTGTGCAACGCTCTGCAACCACTGTGCAATGCTCTGCCCCCACTGTGCAACGCTCCGCCACCACTGTGCAACGCTCCGCCACCACTGTGCAACGCTCCGCCACCACTGTGCAATGCTCTGCAACCACTGTGCAATACTCTAACAATACTGTGCAACACTAATACTCTGCCAATACTCTGCCAATACTCTGCCAATACTCTGCCAATACTCTGCCAATACTCGCCAATACTCTGCCAATACTCTGCCAATACTCGCCAATACTCTGCCAATACTCGCCAATACTCTGCCAATACTCGCCAATACTCTGCAATAATTTTTAATAGAAACAAAGAATTTTTTTTTTTTTTTTTTTAACGAATTTTCTGTATTTTTTGATTTATAGCGCAAAAAATAAAAAACCCAGCGGTGATCAAATACCACCAAAAGAAAGCTGTATTTGTGTGAAAAAAAGGACACAAAATTAATTTGGGTACAGTGTTGCATGACGGAGTAATTGTCATTCAAAGTGTGAGAGCACCGAAAGCTGAAAATTGGTCTGGTTAGGAAGGGTGTTTAACTGCCCAGTGGTCAAGTGGTTAAACATGGATATTTCAAGCACCCCATCATTGTCCTGTAAAGGAGCAGAGAAGACATGATGAGAAAGTAATAGAAGCTGTGTTAAACTGTTTTTACACTTGTTCAAAAAACTCCCTATCAGCAACGTGCCCCTGTCTGCCACGTTGTCACAAAAAATGTAATGTGTTGAAAGCAGTTTGTTTTGTATGGGGTAGGGTAGTGACAGACTAGTGCCCATGCTGACCCATATCCACAGCCAAAATGGGCACTTGAACATCAGAATTGGACCACGGAGCAATGGAAGAAAGTGGCCTGGTCTGATGAATCACATTTTCCTTTACATCATGTAGATTGCTGAGTACATGTGTGTTGCTTACCTGGGAAAGAGATGGCACAAGGATGCAGTATGGAAAGAAGGCAAGCTGGCAGAGGCCGTGTAGTGCTTTGGCCAATGTTTTGCCTGTAAACCATGGGTTCTGTCATTTATGTGGATGTTACTTGACATGTACCACCTACTAGGGTTGCATCGATACTGATATTAGGCATTTACACAAGTATCGATACTTGTGAAAATGCACCAATACTTAAAACTGTTACTTTCTGGCTCCATGTACACAAAAGAATGCTCTCTAATCCCTTTGCCTCTCTCTCCCTACACCCAGACCCCACTCTCATCCTGACTTCTGCACTCAATACCCTATACTTTGTTACTTACTCCCTTACTCCTGCACTTAAACATGGTGTATGGACTGCAGGAGGAGGGGGGCATAAGATGGAGGAGATAGGACTAGAGGAGGACATAGTATGATAGCATGGTCCTCATAGCTGTGGGGCCAACAGTGCTGTTGGGAGTACTGTGTTTCTTCATCGCTTGGTCTCATCCAGATGGCAATTTTACACAGCATGCTGATAGATAAAGGAGACCCCCCCCTCCCTGCTCCTCCTCACCTTGATCTCCCTAAATGCCTAAAATAGGTATCGTAAAAGTATCGGTACTCATTGCTAAAAAAGTGGTATCAGTGCATCCCTACCTCCTACCTAAACATTGTTTGTGGCCAGGTACACACCTTCATGGAAATAGTATTCCCTGATGGCAGTGGCCTCTTTCAGAAGGACAATGTGCCCTGCCACACTGTAAAAATGGTTCAAGAATGGTTTGAGGAACACAACAGATCTCAATGTAATCGAGCATCTGTGGGATGTGCTGGAAAAACAAGTCCGATCCATTGAGACCCCACCTCATAACTTACAGGATTTAAAGGATCTGCTATTGATGGCTTGGTGCCAGATACCACAGCAAACCTTCAGAGATCCAGCAGCAACAATGCCTCAACTGGTCGTGGCTGTTTAAACAGCAAAAGGGGAACCTACTCAATATTAAGTGGGTGGTCATAAGGTTATAGTTGATCAGTGTATGTGCAATACTGTTGTTTTTCATCATTTGAGTTAGCAGATGTGAGAGATTTTGTGTGTGGTTATCAAAATGTCTGCTATTATATTAAAGAATAGTAAGGCATGGATACTACAGTAAGGTATTACCTGACACCCAGCGGAACAGTTGGGGTTCTATAAGTTGATGCTGTATAACCAGAACTTTTCCTCTTTCTCAAAAAGGGCATCGTCTGCAACTTTGTTCAATCTCAGTTTTCTGAGTTTCTGAGATGTGTTCTTTTTGCCTTGGTTTCATCTAACATTTCCTGGAATCTAAAGCCTCCCAAGGGCAGGATTGGGGAAGGGCAGGCTCCTCTTGGTGGCATAGTGCACCCTTTTACAGCCTCTCTCTTATGTCTTCAGCGATGATATACAGTTCCTTGAAATAATAGTTATACCACTTGAAATTTTCTACATTTTGTCATGTTACAACCAAAAACGTATTTTTTTGGGATTTTATGTGATAGACCAACACAAAGTGGTACATAACTGGGAAGTGGAAAGAAAAAGATAAATGTTTTTTAACTTTTTTTTTACAAATAAATATCTGAAAAGTGTGGCGTGCATTTGTATTCAGCCCCCTTTACTCTGATACCCCTAACTAAAATCTAGTGGAACCAATTGCCTTCAGAAGTCACCTAATTAGTAAATAGAGTCCACCTGTGTGTAATTTAATCTTAGTATAAATGCAGCTGTTCTGTGAAGCCTTCAGAGGTTTGTTAGAGAACCTTAGTGAACAAGCAGGATCATGAAGGCCAATGAACACACCAGACAGGCCAGGGATAAAGTTGTGGAGTTTAAAGCAGGATAAGGTTATAAAACATTATCCCAAGCTTTGAACATCTCACGGAGCACTGTTCAATCCATCATTCGAAAATGGGAAAAGTATGGCCAAATGCAAACCTACCAAGACATGGCCGTCCACCTAAACTCACGGGCCGGGCAAGGAGAGCATTAATCAGAGAAGCAGCCAAAAGGCCCATGGTAACTCTGGAGGAGCTGCAGAAATCCACAGCTTAGGTGGGAGAATCTGTCCACAGGACAACTATTAGTCGTGCACTCCACAAATCTGCCCTTTATGGAAGAGGGGAAAGAAGAAAGCCATTGTTGAAAGAAAGCCATAAGAAGTCCTATTTGCTGTTTGCGAGAAGCCATGTGAGGGACACAACAAACATGTGGAAGAAGATGCTCTGGTCAGATGAGACAAAAAATTTACCCTTTTTTGCCTAAAAGTAAAAGAGGGAGGACAGACCATATTGGCCCCTTAAAGAATGAGGAAGAGAATCTGGTTACAAAGGATGGTGAGATGGCGAATGTATTGAATTTATTCTTCTCCTCAGTCTTCACGAGGGAATCTGGTGGCTTCAGTAACCAAAACTGCAGTGTTTATCCTCATGACACATCACAAGAAGCACCCTCATGGCTAACAGAGGACAGAATTAGAAATAGACTTGGAAAACCTAACATTAATAAATCACCGGGACCAGGTGGCTTGCACCCGAGGGTCCTTAGGAAACTTAGTCAAGTAATTGCCAGACCATTGTTCCTATTTTTTACTAACAGTCTACTGACTGGAATGGTACCAGCTGATTGGAGAAAAGCCAATGTAGCACCAATATTTTAAAAAGGGCCAAAATATATCCCTGGGAATTACAGACCAGTTAGCCTAACATCAATAGTATGCAAGCTTTTGGAGGGGATGATAAGGGACTATATACAAGATTTTAGTAATGAAAACGGTATCATTAGTAGTAATAAGCATGGATTCTTGAAGAATCATTCTTGCCAAACCAAACGCATGCTTGGAAGCATTGAACTTGGCGAGCATTTTCTCGGCTCGTCGTAGTGTTGTTCGTCACCGTGTTCTTGAAGGTCAAAAGTCCAGCAAACTTTTGTGTGACCGTGTGTATGCAAGCCAAGCTTGAGCGGAATTCCGTCGGAAAAAACATCCAAGATTTTTCAGACGGAAATTCCGCTCGTGTGTACGTGGCATTAGAAGAAAACCTGTTAGAGTCTGCAAAAGACTCGAGACTGGGGCGGAGGTTCACCTTCCAGCAGAACAACAACCCTAAACACACAGCCAGAGCTACAATGGAATAGTTTAGATCAAAGCATATCCATGTGTTAGAATGGCCCAGTCACCGTCCAGACCTAAATCCCATTGAGAATCTGTGGCAAGACTTGAAAATTGCTGTTCACAGACGCTCTCCATCCAATCTGACAGAGCTTGAGCTAATTTACAAAGAAGAATGAGCAAAAATGTCTCTCTCTAGAAGTGCAAAGCTGGTAGAGACATCCCCAAAAAGACTTGCAGCTGTAATTGCAGTGAAAGGAGGTTCTACAAAGTATTGACTCAGGGGGGCAAATGCACACTTTTCACATATATTAATTGTAAGAAATTTTGAAAAGCATTTATCATTTTCCTTCCACTTCACAATTATGTGCCACTTTGTGCTGGTCTATCACGTAAAATCCCAATAAAATACATTTACGTTTTTGGTTGTAACATGACAAAATGTGGAAAATGTCAAGGGGTATGAATACTTTTTCAAGGCACTTGTATGTACCACTATATCAGAAACGTACAGTGTATTGGGTTTTTCCACTGTTAAATTTCAAAGTGCATGTATGCCCCCATTATGTTCTGTCCGCACCACTCTAAATCACTGCCTATACCTTTTTTCTTATCACTATAATCTACTCTGCCAGATTGACATCTGTGTGTACTGGAACCGTTTTAGAGTGTTCGGATATCAATGTGTTTATGGTTGCATGTAAGTATTATAGATTAGCACACATTTCACCATGTGTCATTGCAAAGTGTCATGTGCTGTCATGATACTTTGCATGCATTTAAAACGTAAAGTGATGCTAAAGACAGAAGGTGTTTTACCTTAATGCATTCTCTGCATTAAGGTACAAAAAACCTTCTGCATGTAGTCCCCTACAGCCCCCCCCCCCCTAAATACTTATCTGAGCCTGATCTCCATCCAGTGATGGCTCTCTTGGCTCTCCCTCTCGTCACAAAGCCAGCTCGGGAGCAAGCACGCATGAGTGCCCCCATAGCGGCTTGCTGTGGGGGTACTCGGCACGGGGGAGGGGCAAGGAGCACTGGAGGGGAACCCGAAAAGAGGATGATAGGAGCTGCGTAGGCCCGCTATAAGTTGCTGATCGCTGCTATTACTAGTAAAAAAATAAATTAAATAAATAAAAATTCCATAAATGTATCCCATAGTTTGTAGACGCTATAACTTTTGCGCAAACCAATCAATATACGCTTATTGGGATTTTTTTTTTACCAAAAACATGTAGCAGAATACATATTGGCCTAAACTGATGAAGAAATTAGATTTTGGCCATTTTTATTTTATTGGATTTGTTTTATAGCAGAAAGTAAAAAATGTTTTTTTTTCAAAATTGTTGGCTTTTTTTGTTTATAGCGCAAAAAATTTAATACGCAGAGGTGATCAAATACTACCAAAAGAAATCTCTATTTGTGGGGAAAAAAAATTTAAAATTTATTTGGGTACAGCGTCGCACGACCACGCAATTGTCACTTAACCACTTAAGGAGTGCTTCACATACATATACTGCAGCAGGGCGGCCCTTAAGCGCAAAATCACGTACCTGTATGTGTCCTTTCCTCGGCTCTGGGGCATATGCGTGCCACCGGGGCCCCGCTCCTGCTGTGATAGGACACACCAAGAGCCGCAATGGTTCACAGGAGAGGCAGAACGGCGGTCTGCCTATGTAAACAAGGCAGACTGCCGTTCTGTGAGGGAGGAAGATGGAGATCTTGTGTTTCTGCTAAGCAGAAACACGGATCTCTGTTTTCCTCCCGTCACAGCATTCCCCCCACAGTTAGTAATCACTCCCTAGGCACACACTTAACCCTTTTATCGCCTCGGTTAACCCCTTCCCTGCCAGTGTCATTTATACAGTGACAGTGAATTTTCAACCACTATTCACTGTATTGGATGGAAGCTGGGAGGACTGTACATTGAGCATGTTAATATACTGAAATACACTGTATGTGCATTGGAAACTGTTTGAACTTGTCTACCTTTTTGATTAAAAAATAAATAAATCACTGTATTGGTGTCACTGGTCCCCAAAAAGTGTCACTTTGTATCAGATTTGTCCGCCGTAATGTCGCAGTCCCACTAAAAATCGCTGATCGCCGCCATTACTAGTAAAAACAATAAAAAATAAAAAGTCCATAATTCTATCCCATAGTTTATAGACGCTATAACTTTTGCGAAAACCAATCAATTTAGGCTTATTGGGCTTTTTTTTATTACCAAAAACATGTAGCAGAATACATATTGGCCTAAACTGATGAAGAAATTAGATTTTTTAATTTTTTTTTTTAGTGGATGTGTTTTATACCCGAAAGTAGAAAATATTGCTTTTTTTTTTCATAAATGTTGGTCTTTTTTTTGTTTATAGCTCAAAAAAAAACCTCAAAAAACACAGAGTTGATCAAATACCACCAAAAGAAAGCTCTATTTGTGGGAAATAAAGAACATCAATTTTATTTGGGTACAGCGTCGCACGACCGCGCAATTTTCAGTTAAAACAACGCAGTGCCGTATCGCAAAAAATTGCCTGGTCATGAAGGGGGGTAAATCTTGAAGTGGTTAACAGAGATACATTTTAAGTTTTTATCCATCCAAACGTGGCCCTAATCTACTCATGTTCCTAAACCCAAGCCTACTTTTGTGAGTACTGACTTCTCCAAATCAGAACTGACCTTTCAAAATAAGATGTTTTGTTTTGTACTTGACTAATAGGTTCAAATTCAACAAAGCTCCGCGTAAAATTGCCAGATCAGAGTAAGAAAAATAGTCAATATTTTAGAGAGTAAGAAATATTCCAAATGATCTTGTCTCGTTCATCAGTGGGTTAGAGTTTCTTACATACAACAATAACCCAGGAAGATAATTATATACTGTATTACCTAGAGGGCTAGATGTGGAAGAGAATTAGGAAATCAATCAATAATGCAGTAGGTCTTTATGTCAGTCTACTAGTGCGCCATTAACAAGTAGCAGATGCTGCTAGAAGTTGGTTTTTAAGGAGCATGGTCTTAAAGTGAGCTTACAGCAAGTTGAGACCAGTTTAAAAAAATTGCTGATCCATTCAGTCAAAGGAGTGGGGGTCCTATAGGATTAGGATATAGGGTTATTTACTAAAACTAGAGAGTGCAAAATCTGGTGCAGCCCTCCATAGAAGCCAATCAGCTTCCAGGTTTTATTGTCAAAGCATAATGGACAAGCTGAAGTTAGAAGCTGATTGGCTACCATGCACGGCTGCCCCAGATTCCGAGTGCACCAGTTTTAGTAGATCTCTTCCATAGTGTCAATTGGAAATAGCTGGTCTTGTAGGGGCTTGATACAAATTTCAATTTTTGCCAGAATATAAAAGACTAAATGCTTAAAAGAGAGGTGCCAGGCCCTTCCCTGAGTCATTCCCTGAATGACAGCATACCCGTGCCATTCCTACAGAGCTCTGTGCCACGGCCATGCGCGCAAGTAGTGATGTCACCGCGGGTTGGCCGTTTAGGCAGTCTGGGAATCTGGAAGGAAGGCCAGGTCAAGACGGAAGGAGGGCTTCCTTTCAAGGTATTGTTAAGCCCCATACACACGGTCGGATTTTTCCGACGGAAAATGTCCTATCGGACAATGTTGTCGGAAATTCCGACCGTGTGTAGGCTCCATCGGACATTTTCCATCGGATTTTTCGACGGACAAAGTTTTATCTCCTGCTCTCAAATTTTCCGACAACAAAGTCGGACTTTTTCCGATCGTGTGTAGCGAATTCCGACGGACAAAGTGCCACGCATGCTCAGATCACATTACAAGACCAAAGCTATTGGCTACGAGCCTCTACGTAGTCCCGTCGTAGGCAACAAACGTCACCACGTTCAGAATGATCGGATTTTCCGACAACTTTGTCCGACCGTGTGTATGCAACACCAGTGTCGGACTAAATCCGTCGGAAAAAATCAGATGGATTTTGTGGTCGGATTTTCCGACCGTGTGTACGGGGCATAAGTCTTTCATAATGTGCTAGTATGCAATGTATACTAGCATACTATGCCTTTACCTTGCAGGGTTTTTTTTTTTTTTAAGCTTTACTACCGCTTTAAACGGGACTATGATCACCATGTATAAATACATAAGTGGTTGATTTACTAAAACTGGAGAGAGCAAAATCTGGTGCAGCTGTGCATGGTAGCCAATCGGCTTCTAACTTCAACTTGTTCAATTAAGCTTTGACAAAAAAAAAAAATCGGGAAGCTGTTTGGTTTCTGTGTAGAGCTGCACCAGTTTTTGCACTCTCCAGTTTTAGTTAATCAACCCCATTGCGTCACACTTTGGATTTGGATTAAAAAGAGATTTAGCCTCTATATACAGAAAGGCTTCTTCACACTAATGCCCTGTACACACAAAGTGAAAAAAAAAAATGTGTGATAGGACCTTGTTGTCGGAAATTCCGACTATGTGTAGGCCCACACATTTTCCATAGTAATTCCCGTCACACAAAATTTGAGACCTGGTTCTCAAATGTCCGACAACAAAATCCGTTGTCGGAAATTCCGATCGTGTGTACACAATTCCGACACACAAAGTGCCACGCATGCTTGGAATCAAGCAGAAGAGCAGAACTGGCTATTGAACTTCATTTTTTTCCGCTCGTCGTATGTGTTGTACGTCACTGCGTTCTTGACGTTCGGAATTTCCCACCAACTTTGTGTGACCATGTATATGCAAGACAAGTTTGAGCCAACATCCGTCTGAAAAAATCCCATGGATTTTGTTGTCGGAAAGACCTATAGTGTGTACAGGCCATAATACCCTATACACACTTATATTTTCTGCAGATTTTTGTCTTCAGATTTACCAAAACCATGTAGTGCAAGGGCCTGCCTGATTGCATACAAATTGAAACTAGTAAGGTTTGACCTCATATTATATGGTTTTGGTAAATCTGAAGTCAAAAATCTGCATAAAATCTAATACACACTTTGATTTTTGGATGACAGAACGTCTGACTTTTGTGGCATGCTAGTCTCATGTCGAAAGTGAAGAGGTTATTAACAATACGAGAATTTTCGATTGACAGAATACAATGTCAGAAGTGACGTAACGTGTTGAATAGTTTTGTATGTATTCTTTCGTTTCTGAGCATGCTGTTACGTTTTTTTTTCGTAGGAAAACCATTCTAATGAAAGGAAAATCAGATGTTAAGTTCACATCCGACAAAAATGTTATCCAGCTTTTGTCTGAGGAAAAAGTTAAATCAGCTGTCGAAAGCACCATACTAACGGTAATGCCGCATACACACGATCGTAATTCTCGTCGGAAAAAGCTCTGACGGTTTTCCCGACGGAATTCCGCTCAGACTGTCTTGCCTACACACGGTCACACCAAATTCCAACCGTCAAGAACGCGGTGACGTACAACACTACAGCGAGCCGAGTTCAATGCTTCCGAGCATGCGTCGAATTGTTTCCGAGCATGAGTAGGAATTTTGCGTGTCAGAATTGCTACAGACGATCGGAATTTCCGTCGTAAAAATTTAGAACATGCTCTCAATTCTTTGCTGTCGGAAATTTGGCCAGCAAAATTCCAATGGGGCCTACACACGGTCGCATTTTCCGATGAAAAGCTATCATCGGTCTTTTTCTGGCCGGAATTCCGATCGTGTGTACGCGGCATTAGACTTGCTGGCGATCGGTCGTCGTAACACAAATGACGACCGAAAATCAAAGCCTTTAGAGTTGTGAAAAAGTGGAATAGACTCCCTCAAAAACTGGTTCTGGTCAACTCAATAGGTTCATTCAAATGAGCTGGATGCATTCCTAAATACACGAAATATAACTACCGTACATACTCGAGTATAAGCCGAGTTTTTCAGCACATTTTTTTTGTGCTGAAAGTGCCCCCCTCTTCTTATACTCGAGTCAAGCACTTTTCTGCAGCAAAAAATGACTTTTTCCGACCAGATTTTGTGGCCCTGTATCTCGGGGCCACTTGGTGCTAGGAACCCCAAATTTGGATATGTTGTAATGTTGGTTCCACTGGGTTTGCACACCAAAATGGGGTTCCTAGCACCAAGTGACCCCGAGATACGGGGCCGCAAATTCGGGTTGGATACAGGGCCCCAAAATCGGTCAACTGTGTCCATCTGCAGCAAAGTCATTTCAGGACCCTTTGGGTCCAGAGACCCCAAATTTTGGCTGCAGCTAGGGGGCATCTAGGAACCCTTAACTACCAAGTTGAAGTTCAGGGGACCTATGGCTGCAAATGGGCACAGTGAGGCTGCAAATGGGCATTGTTGACCCTCTTTTCCACAGTAGCTGGCATTTCTCACCCTAGACTTATACTCGAGTCAATAAGTTTTCCCAGTTTTTTGTGGTAAAATTAGGTGCCTTGGCTTATATTCGGGTCGGCTTATACTCGAGTATATACGGTAAATAATAATATTTGTAGGTAATAACACCAAGGGCAGTGGATTCAGGGAATATCCAATTACTTCTTGGGGGATCAGGAAGGAATTTTTTTTGTCCCCCCGGTGGGTAAATTGGACCATGCTATATAGGTTTTTTTTTTTTTGCCTTCCTTTGGATCAGTTGTGGGTATAGGATTGTGTACATGAGGGGTTTTTTTTTTTCCCTTTTCTTTTTTTTTTTCAACCTAACTATGTAATCATGTAACCATGACTGAATGTAAGCTTTAACGTCTGAGTTTAGGTCTATTTTAAATTATCTCAACGAATATTGAAACTTTTAGCCAGAGACCATCTAAAATAGGTAGACGTTAAAACCTTGTTTTTTTTCCAACTTGTATTCTAAATAACTTCTACCCCGGCATTTAACATTTTAAATATGGACTACTTACTCAAGTTCTTTGTGGTGTTTTCTTGTCTTCATTGGCCACTAATCACATATTCAACAACTATGAAATTTTTTTTTTATTTTTTCACCTCAGCTGACTTTTTTGTCTTTAAAATTTTTATTCGGAGGAATTAGTTCTAAATGGCAAAAATCAAGGGTATTGTTTGGTAAATATAATGTAATCTGTCATTATGACTGCTATGCATGCATTTCCAAAGAAATCAAAACAATAGAGGTAGTTGGGCTATGTATTTAAAATTTAGGCCACATTTAAGTCAATTGAAGACATTTATCTGTATTGGAAATTTAGCAACTGCTGGATGGAAAGAAATAAGAGTAATGTACTTATCTTTTTTTTTTTTTTTTTTTTTTTGTAACGCCGATCAAACATATTTACTTTTTGTCTAAAATCTGATGTTTATTTAAGCTTGTTACCATTTTTTTGTGTGCTTCTTTAGCTTGCATATAAAATCATTTTGTACTTTAGATCCTTTGTACTAGTTTTGTTTTGCTCTTTGTAAAATAAAAATACGTGCGGAACATCTACGGACTTGAAGTCAACATTTTTGTATACTATAAAATTCTTGTAATGCATTATTAAGCAACAAAAAATAGCCTTCATGTATTATGTGCAAGACAAATTAATTGTCATTACATAAATATAAAGGACATCTTCCTTAATTGCAGAGATGTGTTGTAAAATACAGCTTGTCTATAATTTAACCACTTTCAGACCGGACCATTATGCAGCCTAAAGACCAGAGGACTTTTTACAATTTCGCACTGCACTGGTTTAACTGGTAATTACGCGGTCATGCAATGTTGTACCCAAACGAAATTTGCGTCCTTTTCTTCCCACAAATAGAGCTTTCTTTTGATGGTATTTGATTGCCTCTGCGATTTTTATTTTATGCGCTATAAACGGAAAAAGACCGAAAATTTGGAAAAAAAATGATATTTTCTACTTTTTGTTATAAGAAAAATCCAATAAACTCAATTTTAGTCATACTTTTAAGCCAAAATGTATTCAGCCACATGTATTTTGTAAAAAAAATGTCAATAAGCGTATATTTATTGGTTTGCGCAAAAGTTATAGCGTCTACAAACTAGGGTACATTTTCTGGAATTTACGCAGCTTTTAGTTTACGACTGCCTATCTCATTTCATGAGGTGCTAAAATGGCAGGGAAGTACAAAACCCCCCCCAAATGACCCCATTTTGGAAAGTAGACACCCTAAGGAAATTGCTAAGAGGCATTTTGAGCCCATTGAATATTTTATTTTTTTTGTCCCAAGTGTTTGAATAATGACAAAAAAAAAAAAAAAAAAAAAAATGTTTACAAAAAGTTGTCACTAAATGATATATTTCTCACACATGCCATGGGCATATGTGGAATTACACCCCAAAATATATTCTGCTGCTTCTTCTGAGTACGGGGATACCACATGTGTGGGACTTTTTGGGAGCCTATCCGTGTACGGGACCCCGAAAGCCAAGCACCGCCTTCAGGATTTCCAAGGGTGTAAATTTTTGATTTCACTCCTCACTACCTATCACTACCTATCACAGTTTTGAAGGCCATAAAATGCCAAGATGGCACAAAACCCCCCCAAATGACCCCATTTTGGAAAGTAGACACCCCAAGCTATTTGCTGAGTGGCATGTTGAGTCCATGGAATATTTTATATTTTGCCACAAGTAGCGGGAAAAATGACAAACTTTTTTTTTTTTTTTTTTTTTTTGCCCAAAGTTGTCACTAAATGATATATTTCTCACACATGCCATGGGCATATGTGGAATTACACCCCAAAATAAATTCTGCTGCTTCTTCTGAGTACGGGGATACCACATGTGTGGGACTTTTTGGGAGCCTATCCGTGTACGGGACCCCGAAAACCAAGCACCGCCTTCAGGATTTCTAAGGGTGTAAATTTTTGATTTCACTCCTCACTACCTATCACTACCTATCACAGTTTTGAAGGCCATAAAATGCCAAGATGGCACAAAACCCCCCCAATGACCCCATTTTGGAAAGTCGACACCCCAAGCTATTTGCTGAGAGGCATGTTGAGTCCATGGAATATTTTATATTTTGCCACAAGTAGCGGGAAAAATTACAAACTTTTTTTTTTTTTTTTTTTTTTTTTTTTTTTGCCCAAAGTTGTCACTAAATTATATATTGCTCACACATGCCATGGGCATATGTGGAATTACACCCCAAAATATATTCTGCTGCTTCTCCTGAGTATGGGGATACTACATGTGTGGGAATTTTTGGGAGCCTATCCGTGTACGGGACCCCGAAAACCAAGCACCGCCTTCAGGATTTCTAAGGGCGTAAATTTTTGATTTCACTCCTCACTACCTATCACAGTTTTGAAGGCCATAAAATGCCCAGATGGCACAAAACCCCCCCAAATGACCCCATTTTGGAAAGTAGACACCCCAAGCTATTTTATGAGAGGCATGGTGAGTATTTTGCAGCTCTCATTTTTTTTGGAAAATGAAGAAACAAAAGGAAAAAAAAAAAAAATTTTTTTTTTTTTTTTTCAATTTTCAAAACTTTGTGACAAAAAGCGAGATCTGAAAAATACTCACCATACCTCTCAGCAAATAGCTTGGGGTGTCTACTTTCCAAAATGGGGTCATTTGGGGGTATTTTGTGCCATCTGGGCATTCCATGGCCTCTGAAACTGTGATAGGCAGTGAGGAGTGAATTCACAAATTCACACCCTTAGAAATCCTGAAGGTGGTGCTTGGTTTTTGGGGCCCCGTACGTGGCTAGGCTCCCAAAAAGTCCCACACATGTGGTATCCCCGTACTCAGGAGAAGCAGCAGAATGTATTTTGGGGTGTAATTCCACATATGCCCATGACATGTTTGAGCAATATATCATTTAGTGACAACTTTGTGCAAAAAAAAAAAAAAATAATAATAAATTATTATTTTTCCCGCAACTTGTGTCAAAATATAAAATATTCCATGGACTCGACATGCCTCTCAGCAAAAAGCTTGGGGTGTCTACTTTCCGAAATGGGGTCATTTGGGGGGGTTTTGAACTGTCCTGGAATTTTATGCACAACATTTAGACGCTTATGTCACACATTACCCACTCTTCTAACCACTTGAAGACAAAGCCCTTTCTGACACTTTTTGTTTACATGAGAAAATAATTTTTTTTTTTGCAAGAAAATTACGTTGAACCCCCAAACAATATATATTTTTTTAAAGCAAAGGCCCTACAGATTAAAATGGTGGGTGTTTCATTTTTTTTTTTTTTTCACTCAGTATTTGCGCAGCGATTTTTCAAACGCATTTTTTTGGGAAAAAACACACTTTTTTAAATTTTAATGCACTAAAACACACTATCTTGCCCAAATATTTGATGAAATAAAAAATTAGATCTTAGGCCGAGTACATAGATACCAAACACGACATGCTTTAAAATTGCGCAGAAACGTGCAGCGGTGACAAACTACATACATTTTTAAAAGCATTTAAACGCCTTTACAGGTTACCACTTTAGATTTACGGAGGAGGTCTACTGCTAAAATTACTGCCCTCGATCTGACCTTCGCAGTGATACCTCACATGCATGGTGCAATTGCTGTTTACATATGACGCCAGACCGACGCTTGCGTTCGCCTTTGCGCGAGAGCAGGGGGGGGGACAGGGGTGCTTTTTTTTTTTTTTTTTTTTTTTTTTTTTTATTATTGATTTTGCTTTTTTTTTATTTTATTTTTCAACTGTTCCTTTCATTTATATATATTTTTTATCATTTTTATTGCTATCTCAGGGAATGTAAATATCCCCTATGATAGCAATAGGTAGTGACAGGTACTCTTTTTTGAAAAAATTGGGGTCCATTAGACCCTAGATCTGTCGTCTGCCCTCAAAGCATCTGACCACACCAAGATCGGTGTGATAAAATACTTTCCCAATTTCCCAATGGCGCTGATTATATCCGGCGAAATATAAGTCATGAAATGCTCGTAGCTTCCGGTTTCTTAGGCCATAGAGATGATTGGAGCCATTCTGGTCTCTGATCAGCTCTATGGTCAGCTGGCGGAACCACCGGCTGCATTCTCAGGTTCCCTGTTGGGACAGGAGAGCCAGAGAAAACCATGGAAGACGGTGGGAGGGGGGGGCATTCCCTCCCACTGCTTGTAAAAGCAGTCTAGAGACTAATTAGCCACTAGGATTGCTTTTACATGAAAGCCGACCGCTGGCTGAAAAGAATGATACCAAGATAATGCCTAATCCTGCCGGCATCATTCTGGTATAACCACTCAAAGTCCAGCAACATACCAGTACGTTGCTGGCCCTTGTTTGGCATATATTGTAATCTTTTTTTTCATGCAGCCTGTGGGCTGAACGAAAAAAAAAGATTGATCGGTGGGTATGCCCACCATTAGAACCTCCCTTCATCCACCCACTTCTAATGATGGGCATACATGCACCATTTTGTTTTTAACTGTGGTGGTGAAATCACCTCCAACAGCGCTGGAGTCACGGATTTATGTATCGTGGGAGCAAGCGCTGTTGCTGTCAAGATAAATAAATCCGCGCTGCAGCTGAATGGCGTACCTGCTAAGCAAAATATGGTTAACAATAAAACAAAGTAACATTACAGTATAACAGTAAGATTTACCATACCTGCAAAGCAAATACCAAAAAAAACATAGTAAAAAATAAAACATTTTTTAATGCAACCTGTGCCTAAAATATATATATGCCGAAGCATGGGGGCATCCTCCCGCAAAAAAGTTATGCCGCGTACACACGGTCGGAATTTTCCACGGGCAAGCCTCCGTCGGAATTTCAACCGTATGTAGGCGGCATTAGGAGCAAATCGCTCCTCCGCCCTCTGCTGCCCCCATGCTTCGGCATATATGCTCTTTTTTTTTTTAACTGTGGTGGTGAAATCACCTCCTACAGCGTTGGAGTCACGGCTTTATGTATCGTGGGAGCAAACGCTGTTGCTGTCAAGATAGATAAATCCGCGCTGCAACTGAATGGCGTACCTGAAAACAAAAAAAAATGGTTAACAATAAAACATTGCAGAATAGAATACAGTAAAAAGGAGAACAATAGAGCGAGAATAGAGAGAAAGAGAACAATAAAACAACTATTTTTTTTTTTTTTTTTTATATTTTTTTTGTTTTATTTTTTAATTTTTTTTTTTAAACTTTTGTTTGTAACTGTAACAGTTCTAACGGAACTGTTGTAACGGTTCCATCGGTTTTGGTCTCAAAATGCGATGGCATTCTTGAGAACGTGTGCCTAGTCTGTGCAATGCTGTACCCTACGCTAATACTCAACTAGTGTATGGTAGCGTTCAAAACATTCACCGATGCAAAGACCAGGATTGTCAGGACAGCGGGGACAATAATAGCGGGTGTCACGCCTAAATCCGCGCTTTCTGCAGACACGACATTTTCTTTGGGGGGCTTGTTGGGTAGGGGTACTCGGGAGGACATAAATAAAATGCCGCTCATGCAGCCGGCTAACTGCATTTGGTTGGGGAATGTGAGGCGGAGCACCGTCTGGAAACAGAAGGGCTCCGATGATCTCTTCCTGGAATTTAAGGAAGGATCCAGTACGTCCTGAAGCTCCGTATAGCACATGAGCATTCAGCAAAGCCAATTGGAAAAGGTAAATAGACACTTTTTTGTACCAGCGTCTAGCCTTACGGGCAACTAGGTACGGCGCCAACAACTGGTCGTTGAGGTCCACCCCTCCCATGTTTTGGTTGTACTCGTGGACACAGAGGGGTTTCGTCACAACACCAGCCGCCGTAGTAATTTGGACCGTCGTGTCTGCATGAAGGGAGGTAAGAACGAAAACATTCTTATTATCCCTCCACTTCATAGCGAGCAAGTTATTACACTTCAAGCAGGCTCTCTCCCCCAGCCTAAGACGGGACTCTACAAGCCGCTGGGGAAAGCCCCGGCGATTAGGTCGCACGGTGCCACATGCTCCAATCTGATGATCAAACAAATGACTAAACAGTGGCACGCTCGTGTAATAATTATCCACGTACAAGTGGTACCCCTTTCCGAATAAGGGTGACACCAAGTCCCACACAATCTTGCCAGCGCTCCCTATGTAGTCAGGGCAGTTTGTCGGCTCTATGTGGCTATCTTTGCCCTCATAAACCATAAATTTACATGTATAGCCTGTGGCCCTGTCACAGAGCTTATACATCTTGACCCCGTATCTGGCACGCTTGCTGGGAAGGTATTGTTTGAATGACAAGCGGCCAGTAAACTTAATCAGGGACTCGTCAACGCAGACAACTTGATGGGGAGTAAACAAGTCTGCAAAACGTTGGTTGAAATGGTTTATGAGGGGCCGAATTTTATAGAGCCGATCGTATGCAGGGTCTCCACGAGGACGACAGAGTTCATTGTCGTTGAAGTGCATGAACCGCAAAATCTGTTCGTATCGTGCCCTGGACATGGAGGCAGAGAACACGGGCATATGGTACATTGGCTCAGTGGACCAATATGAACGCAACGTACCCATTTTAACTATGCCCGTGATGAGGGAAAGGCCCAGAAAGATCTTAAATTCGGGGACCGTAATTGGTCTCCAATCTCTGGCAAGGGTGGACAACTGGGGATTAGCAGCGATGTGTTGACCAGCGTACAAATTGGTTTGGTCCACAATAGATCTATAGAGATCTTCGGTGAAAAACAGCGAAAAAAAATCAAGTGACGTAAAATCAGCTGTTTCCACCTGAATACCGGGTTGGCCAGTGAATGGGGGAAGTACGGGTTCTGCAGAAGTGGTGGGCACCCAATCAGGATTGGCAAATTCTGCAGGAAGGGCACTATGGGCACGACGGGCCTGTCTTTGTCGTCTTCTTGGTGGCAGCGGGACACTACTTGTGCTTGCCACCTCGCCAGCTGAAACTGCACTTATGGGACTCGCCACGTCACCACGTGATACTGCAGTGCTGGTTTGACTACGTCCAGGGTGTACTAGGCCGCTGGTGCTTGCCTGTTCACCAGAAGGAATAGCGGCTCTAGTACGTCTCTGCCTCCTACGAGCGACCTGCGGTTCCTGCACCTCAACAACAGAAGAAGGAGTTTGGGGTCTGGTACGCCTGACCTTAGCAGGGACCACAACTCCGCCGTCAGAGCTATCTGTCATGGAGCCGCTGTCGTCTACTGGGTCGTATTCTGAGCCTGATTCTGACAGATGAGTGACCTCCTCTTCACTATCTGTCATGCTCAGAAACAAGTAGGCCTGTTCACTAGTGTACGTTTGACTTGCCATTTTGGGCTCTAAATTTAGTAGTACACTAGTGAGACTCACAGGAAAAAAAAAAAAAAAAAAGCTCCTGACTGTTAGCGACTGAATCAAAACGCTACCAAAAAACTGTAAGCGATCGCAGGGATCAGGCCTGACTCTGCGAACGCTGCAGTTATGTGTGCTTAGTGTTTTGTAAGTGACAGTGATCGATCGATACTGCACTTGGGTGGGCTGGGCGGAGGGGGAAAACGCAGGTGCTAGCAGGTATCTGGGCTGATCCCGCTAACAATGCGTTTTTGGGAACCCTAAACAGCTGGGGACGCTAGTATAGATCTGATCAGATCAGATATCGATCTGTTCAGATTCTATACCACTAAGGGAGGTGTATGCTGCGTGCGTGGGTGTTTGCGGTACTGGCACTAACCCGACGCTGCCTGGGGCGACGCAGACCCTATTTGACTCTAAAACCTTACTTATATCACCCGCCGGGCGATCAGGGGGTTAAACCTTTATTAGGTAATAAACGGCGGGGGCCCTGAAACTATAAAAAATAAACTAACTGACCAGCGTCACCCGTAACAGTTATATGGTGATCACTGGTGAAAGGGTTAACTAGGGGGCACTCAGGGGGTTAAAACCTTTAGTAGGTAGTATATGGGGGGTCCCTGACCCTATAAAACGCTGCGGCAAACCTAAATACCTACCTCCCTAACTAGCGTCAACTGTGACACTAATACAGCGATCAAAAAAAACGATCGCTTAGTGACACTGGTGACGGGGGGTGATCA
This sequence comes from Lithobates sylvaticus, assembly GCA_028564925.1. NCBI lineage: Eukaryota > Metazoa > Chordata > Amphibia > Anura > Ranidae > Lithobates > Lithobates sylvaticus. Next base: position 44,883,635 of record CM053028.1, on the reverse strand, counting down.
CGGGGTTAAACCTTTATTAGGGGGGGTTCCTAGACCTAAAGGGGGCTAAATCTAACTGCCCTAACAGTTATTAGGGTCACAATGCACCAATGCAGTTAACAGTAAAAAAAAAAAAAAAAAAAAAAAAAAAAAAAAACTGCTTTGGTGTCACTGTGACAGGGGGTGCAGGGGGGCAATCGGGGGGGGCTGGGGTGTGTAAAGTGTGCCTAGAATGTTCTACTGTTAGTGTAGTGTAGTGTAGTGTAGGTGTTGTGCAACTCACGTGTCTTCTCTCCTCGGCGTCGGTTCGAAAAGACCGCCACGAGGAGAGATGACCTCACTTCCCCTGGCTCTGTACACAATACAGAGCCAGGGGAAGCATTCCATTGGCTGGGAGCGATCGCGAGGGGGGGGGGGGCACGAATGAGTGCCCCCCCCCCCTCATCTCCGATCCCTCCCCCAATGTCCCGGACAATTTACAGACACGGGGGCGGGCCCGATCGGCCCCCCACCCGCGTCTGTTAGGGATGACATCACTTCCTCTAGCCCTGTTTACATTACGGGGCTAGAGGAAGTGTTTCATTGGCTGGGAGCGATCGCGAGGGGGGGGCCACGAATGAGTGGCCTCCCCCTCATCTCCGATCGCTCCCCCAACGATGCCGACCGCCGCAGGCACCGGGGGGGGGCCCGATCGGGCCCCCCACCCGCAGACAGGTAGGGACGTATATACGCCCTCCTGCCTGTACGCCATTCTGTCGACGTATATCGTCGTGCGGCGGTCGGCAAGTGGTTAATGCGTGCCATTCTGTCGACGTATATCGTTCGTGCGGCGGTCGGCAAGTGGTTAATCCGATTGTGTGTACGCGGCATAATGCAAAAGTGGACACAACCTTTTTATTAACTTACAATAGCAGGGGTGCTCACTCTTTTGAAGAGTGACAATTAGGATTTGGTAACCAGTCGTAGGCCACAATGAAATAAAATGGTTCACCATTTTGAACTTTTTAATTTAATTAGACTAATAAACATTTTCCTCCCTGCAACCGCTAAAAAACGGCTTCTCCTCCTCTGCCTCCCAGTGGCATTAAGGAGGAAAATGAAGAGGATTGGTTCCTGTATATGCCACCCCTTGCCATTCCTCCTGTCCAAGTGTAAAACAGAATGCACGAGTTACCGCTTTGACTCCTGACACTACACCAGCGTTTGGGGGTGTGTGGCAAAAACACATCTCAACTAGCACAACTTTGGGGTCGCAATAGTGGAAACGAAGACTTATGCCACGTACACACGATCGGAATTCTCGTCGGAAAAAACTCTGACGGTTTTTCCGACGGATCACACCAAATCACACCGAATTCCGATGGTCAATAACACAGCGGCATAAAACACGTTCGACAGCACTATAAAAGGGAAGTTTAATGCTTCCGAGCATGCGTCGAATTGTTTCCGAGCATGCGTTGGAATTTTGCGTGTCGGAATTGCATACACGCGATCGGAAAATCCGATAGAAAGGTTTTCCGTCGGAAAAATTGAGAACAGGTTCTCAATCCAAAGTCCGTCGGAAATTCCGACAGAAAAAGACCGTTGGGCATACACACGGTCGGAAAATCCGATGAAAAGCTCCGGACAGTTTTCATCGGAAATTCCGACCGTGTGTACGCCGCATAAGTGTGGTGTGAACGCTCAATCACCAACATATCACTCTATTCTGCCCTAAAGCTGTTCTGGTATAAGGCACTACTTTCTCCTGTGTTTGGAAGGCAAACTTTACAGAGTTATATAGTTGAAATGATTGAAAACAATAAAACAAACCCTATGAGCATAGGCAAATTTGCATGGGAAAAGGTAAAAAAAAATAATCATTGCTGACCCTGCCCTGGATCCTCTAATGCAATTTAAGAATTCCCACTGCCCCGTATACTATTGTGACTGAGGAAAATAATCTGAATACGGTATGTATCCACACCTTCAACTAATACAACATCCTGGAAAAATGTGATCTTCATTTTCACTATTCTCAGTTTAGGAATACATCTCTTTTCATCCATTCTTAAATTGTGGCCACCTGTCTTCGCCAGGACCAGTTTACTACAGTTTAAATCATCACAAGTGATACATTTGTACATTGTAATTATATCCCCCTTAAATCTCCTCTTCTGTGTAGAGTGAAGAGTGAATAAATGTAATATTTGTAATTGTTCCTTATAAACCCTCCTAATAATTGTGTTGCCCTTCTCTGAACTCTTTCTAGTTAAAGCAGAATTAAACCCTCCTATCATTTCCAGCCAAGGAAGCTGCCATCTTGGACTCTGTTTAATCTTCAACTGACATGTTTAATCTTCAACTGGCATCATGATCAGTTATGACACCAGCCATTGGATGGTTTGACAGTTTGAGAGCACTCATGTGACAGTTACATTCCCGACAGGTGCTGGGAATGTATGGGTTTTCTTCCGCTTTAACTGCTTGACGGCCAGGCGGCGCTGCTCTCATGGCGAAAGGGTGTCATATGATGTCCTCCCCTTCCTGGCCCACCAGGAGATTGGGGACTTGATGCGCGTGCCCGGCGCCTGCGATGTCCGCCGGGCACCCGTGATTGCCCGGTAACACAGCAGGGCCGTGGATCTGTGTATGTAAACACACAGATCCACGGTCCTGTCAGAGGAGAGGAGACCGATGGTGTGTTCCTCCCCTTGTGAATCCCCTCCCCCTACAGTTAGAATCACTCCCAGGGAACATATTAACCCCTTCAGCGCCCCCTAGTGTTAACCCCTTCCCCGACAGTCACATTTATACAGTAATCAATGCATTTTTATAGCACGGATCGCTGTATAAATGTGACTGGTCCCAAAAATTTGTCAAGAGTGTCCGATGTGTCCGCCGCAATATCGCAGTCACGATAAAAATCACAGATCGCCGCCATTACTAGTTAAAAAAAAATAATAATAAAAATGCTATAAATCTATCCTCTATTTTGTAGACGCTATAACTTTTGCGCAAACCATTCAATATACGCTTATTGCGATTTTTTTTTTTACCAAAAAAGAATACATATCGGCCTAAACTGAGGAAAAAAAATGGATATTTTATTATAGCAAAAAGTAAAAAAACATTGTTTTTTTTCAAACTTGTCCCTCTTCTTTTGTTTATAGCGCAAAAAATAAAAAACGTAGAGGTGATCAAATGCCACCAAAAGAAAGCTCTATTTGTGGGGTGTAGTGTTGTATGACTGTGCAATTGTCATTCAATGTGTGACAGCGCTGAAAGCTGAAAAATGGCTTGGGCAGGAAGGGGGTGAAAATGCACTGTATTGAGATGGTTAAAGAACAACCTTTCTGTTGATTGGTGACCCAAACTTAACTGCATATTCAAGATGAGGTCAAACCAGATTTATAATGGGTATAATTATGCATGGATGAAGATATTCTCCTCCGCTCCAAGCCCAGTTGCCCCTTCTCTAGTCTCTGTGTCAGGTGCAGTTGAGTCAAGGAGCCGCCACACTCCAACACATGAACAAACAGGAACTTTCCGCACTCCAATATCATCTCTTGGGTCCCAATTTATTGTAGCAAATAGTCACTATACAGTCTTCTTTGGGAACTCACTTTTCACCCAAAAGGTCTTCTCCCCCGTTCCCTTCTCCCAATTTGCATCCAGTGTGAAGTTTCCAAACATATTTTGCCACCAAATGATAGGTAGAGATGAGCTGAATGTCATGTTTATATGAACATTTATTTGTAAGTTGTAGGTTCAGTTTAAGTTTAAAAACTTTACTTTAACTTTACATAAGTTTAAAAACACTATCCTCTTCAGGTCAGCTGAATAATTTGCAAGGGGTTTAAACATTTATTGCAAGTGCTTACCGGCTTCTGCTCAGTGGATACCAAAACATGCTGAGGAAAAAATTAGTTTTAAAAAAATAAATAAAAAATTGGATATTTATTATAGTAAAAAACATTATGCTTTTTTTTCAAACGTGTCACTATTCTTTTGTTTATAGCGCAAAAAATAAAAACTGCAGAGGTGATCAAATACCACCAAAAGAAAGCTCTATTTATGGGGGAAAAATGATAACGATTTCATCTGGGTACAGTGTTGCAAGACTGCGCGATTGTCATTCAAAGTGTGACAGCGCTGAAAGCTGAAAAATGGCTTGGGCAGGAAGGGGGTGAAAATGCCCGGTATTAAGATGGATAATAATGAAGCTGCTTTGCTGGTGATACTGATGGAGTTGTTGCAAACAAATTTTCAAAAGCTTTTTTTTTCTAGTGATATCAAGAAAGATATTATGCTTTTTTTTTCTTTCTTTTTTTTTTGGCACAACACCATTATCCCATAGTTTTTAAGATCAAAGATACAACTATGTTGGTGTCCCTTTTACATTGTATTTTTTTATATGTGCCGACTCCCACACTGTCATTTGAAGTAAAACACATAGCCAAGTATTATTCTACACAGCTTTTTATTGTGCATTAAAAAAAGAAAAGAAATAAAATTAGACATGTTATCTGCCAATAGAACTTAACCAAAAAGTGCATTCTATGCATCCAAAAATATAGAAAATATACCAAATCAAATCATTATTCAACCAAAAAAATAATGTGTAAAACAATAACTCCAAGGCCAATAATAAATAACACGTTATCTCCTCCGATTCCGCAACATGTCTGGTTGACGAACGGCCGTTCAGAAACGATCTGAAAAGAGCAAAAAGAAAAACGCTAAATGAAAAGCGTGAAATGAAAAGCACAGATCAACACTCACCAAACTTCTAATAAAACTAAATTAGCAGAAGGAGCCCAAAGGGTGGCGCTAAAGATCTGAAAAACCATGTAGTACGTCAGTACGTTTGTGTTTGTTGGCTGACAATTCCTTGCCGTATGAATGCAAGACAAGTTTGGGCCAACGCCCTTCGGACAAAAGTCCACGGTTTTGTTGGCCAACAATCCGATCGTGTGTACGAGGCTTTAAGGGAAATCTTGCCAACTGGATGCAGACAGGTGCTTTATCCAAAAACAGAAGAAAAAGTTTGGCTATGCGTACATTATAATACTTAAAAACACTTTATTTTAGCAGCCACGGATGAACTCAGATGGTGGAGGCATTCTCTGCCTCGTAGCCACACATATACATGCCCCTTATGTGTGGCTACAGGCCAGGGAATCCTTCACCAGCTATGATTGGCTGTTGGATTTGACAGCTTCCTAGTGGGATAGCTCAGTGTCCCAACATGCCTGAGCTTTTCACTGGTAACCTGTTTACTTTGAACGAACATATCTGTGCTGTCTGTGTCCAGTTGGGAAGATTTCCCATTACTTTCTGTCCCGTAGATGCAACAGAAAGTAAGAGGAAGTAGCAACAAAGCAACAAGAATTTCAGTTGTCACTAGAACAGGTGTCTCCATTGGAGGACTTACACTCTTGTTCTGGTTACTGTAAAATTCGGGATTTCCCATTGCTTTCTGTTTCGGCGGCAGTGGTCGCAAGGACACATAGAAAGGGTGAATCTTCCTAAAATGATACAGTCAGAAGTAAATCCCAACAATGGTTCTAATTCTTCTCCTCTATTCAAAACTAAAGAAAAAAAAAAAGGTTTTGGCTATACCTACACGTTAAGTTTGTAAGCAGTTTGAATAAAGATGGAATTACGCTTTAACAAAGGAGTGAGTTTATTTGCATGACTTGAATGACTATTGTTGATGAACATACTATTTTGCCTACCACTAATGAAATGCGCATGTGTTTATTTTGTAGGTATCTGGCCCTCAGAAGAAGTACTGGCCTACTACTGTCTTAAACACAAAGACATGTTCCGGTAAGAAAATAAAAATACGTATAGTCGGTCACAGCCATTAGGTTGGCTATGATTTAAATCACCATAATATCCATGCATGAAAAGGAAAGTGCAAGGTGACAACGTGTTGCTCTTGACAAAGATTGCTAAACGGCCTGTAGGTACTAATATTGCACAGCAAGCTTTGCCATATGTCAAAGCCTTCTGATTTCCACTTCAGGCCTTTTATTTCACTTTGATTTTTTGGGAAACAAAAGTGAGTCTTCAGTCAATCAATGTGTATTGTGAAGGTCAGATAGAATAACAGGCATTTGGTAAACTCTCTTCTGCCATTAGAAATATTTAGCATTATGCAATACTAAAATACCATATCATTTATCTAGGGTGCCAGGCAGGGCCCATATCAGCAGACTATGTATTTTCCTACTTTTAATATCCAATGCCGTGTCATTGCTCAAAAAAATTCAAATTTAAAAAGGCCAGGTGTACTACCAACCACTGGTGAGACGCAAACTGTAAATGCACTCAAAACTTCTCAACAGTCTTGCAGACCTCAAAGATAACACACAGGTTATATGTAGCAAGTACACATCTTAAATCAATAATGTGAAGTCTATTTGATATGACGTTCACATTTTTACTTACTTGATGTACCATAATATTTTAATGGTAGTTGATGTAGAGATTTGTAATTTGCCCTTCTAGTGTTTGCAGTCAACATTCCTAATCAACGTCCGAAATAAATTCAGTGATATTATTTGCCAACTGGTATTGCCTAAAGCTGACCATAGACAACATTTTTTGCAGCCATCAGGTCCCTAAATAAAACAAAAATGGCAGCTACTCAGATCAATTTATAACTAGCAAAAGTAAAGGTGCACATGAGCAGGGCAGTTTACAGAATGGTACAAAAAATTCCCAGCACATTTGTCAAAGTATCACAAAAGCCTAATGCCGCGTACACACATGTGGACTTTTCAACGGACTAGGTCTGACGGTCTTTCCAACGGACTTTCGACGGAGTTTCCGACGTCCTTTTCGAATGAACGGACTTGGCCGGACTAGAATAAGGAAGTTTATAACCAGTAGCCAATAGCTGCCCTAGCGTCGTTGTTTGTCCGTCGGACTAGCACACAGACGAGCGGATTTATTGATAGGAACTGGGTCCAGCGGAGTTCTGACGGGAAAATTTAAGACATGTTCTATTTCTAAAGTCTGGATTTTTTTTCGACAGCAAAAGTCCGATGGAGCCCACACACGATCGAATTGTCCGACGGATTCGTTCCGTCGGATCCTTTGCTGTCGAAAAGTCCTCTCGTGTGTACGCGGCATAAGTAACCACTTCTGTCCACATTCTATATATTAACATTCCACCGGTACAATGCCCCGTGCCAAGGGCATCTTATTAATAATTCTCCCCTATAACTCATGCCCTCAATTTGTTGGTCAATCGTTGAGTTGGCCCTCAATTCCGGACGTCAATAGGAGCTGGGGTCCCCATTGACAATCAAGAACCAATTAGAGTGGTTCTTGATCATGTGATCACTCTGTCAGAGTAATCACATGCAGGCTGGAGGCTTCTTTGAAAAAAACGAAAGCCTTCAGCTTGCAGGTGAACACTGCCACCCTCACATGGCAGTGTTCATCTGCAGTGACAGGTATTTAATAGTTTAACTATCAGGTACAGTTATACTAATAATAATAATCAATAATAAATCAATCTTAAAAAAAATAGAAAATGTTTTACATTTTAGCCTATTTTCAGTCTATAAGAAAAACAGTAAAAACCTTATTTGACCTTGCACTTTGTTCTTGATTTTGGCTTCATAATGAAGATACTGCCCTCCTGAACCTTACTGACACCCTAAATGTAATTAAAGGCATCAGTCATGGCTCCTCTTTCCCTTCTTTCCTGCTGACTGTACACATTGAGTTCCTGCAGTCGAACATGATGTGTTTAATCCCCCAGACCTTTCACCATTTTTGCCGCTTGTCTCTCAACTCATTCCACCTTATCAATATATTTAAGGTAGTAAAGTCTCCTGAACAGGACACAGTATTTTAAGTGGGTTGAACTAAAGATCTAGATAGCCGAATCAGGGCCTCCTTCCTCCTTTTTGTGATACCTCTAATGATAACTAAAGATCCATATACAGGAATCAGAACCTCCTTCTTGATTTTAGTGATACCTCTAAATAAAGATCTGTATAGGGGAATCATACCCCCATTTCTCCTGCTGATGATCCCTCTCGTAATACATCCTAGAGTTATATTTGCTTTCCCCACTGCCTGGCTCACTGTTTGCTTCTTTTACAGTCATCTGAAATAAATACCCCCAAATCGTATTCCTCAGTATTTCAAGCCAACACTGTACCTCCAATATTGTACTCTGTCAAAGGAATCTTTTGCCCTATGGGCATCGTTTTACATTTAGAACATTGAACTGCAGTTTTCATTGCTTCAACCAATCTTCCAGCAATGCCAAATCATGTTCCATGTTACAGACACCTCCAGGGATATCAACCTTACTGCGCATCTTTGTGTCCGAAGCAAAAAGTCATACATTGCCCAACAAACCTTTAGTTATATCACTTACATATAGATTAAATAGAACAGGACCCAGTACAGAGCCTTGTGGTACAAAAACATCCATACCTGGAATTCAGCTTTAATATTGAACCCCACACTTGATTATGTGTCACTGTGTTGTATAGCTATGCACTATATTTGCAACTATGCACTATAATTTTGATTGATTGCTTTCTTTATATGCATCCATGTCTGTGAAAAATTACCCTACTTGACCCCATTTGCCTTATAACCACTTACCGCCCACCCTATTGTAAAATGACAGCTGAGCAGGATTACTGTTATCCTCGGTAGACATGTTGTCCCCGAGGTGCGTGCCTCGTGCACGCCTAGGGACGGCGCAGTGGCACGATCTGTCACCCACTGTGTCCACCACACACAATGGAAGACAGATCGTTGTACCAGGCCAGCTCTGATACCATTTGATCGCTGTGACCAATCACAGCTATCACATGCCAATAGTACACAATGGTTTACATTCATAGCCATTCATTGTGTACTACTGTGATTGGTCACAGTGATCACATGGTACAGACAGGGCCAATTACAATGCCTCCTGTATCATGAAATAACTGTGGCCAATCACAGCTATCACAACTGTACACAATTGCACATGAATGGATGCCATTCATAAAAGTTTTTGCTTATAACAGTGATCATCATAATGTAAAAAATTAAAAATCCTGATCTCCTCCCCAGAGCAGCACAGTGTCACTATGGTGACACTACGACTCTTGCCAAGGTATGTAAAAAAAAATACAAATAGAAAAAAAAAAAGTTAAAATTATGATTTTTTTTTTTTTTTTTTTACATAATGTCGCCAGTCAGTGTCCTTGAACATTGCCACACCAGTCATATGATGATGCTGTATTGGACTGGTGACAGTATGTACAGTTATAAAGAAATAAAACTGTGAAAAAAAAAAGAACTTTCTTCATTTTCCAAAAAAGGGTGCCAAAAAATTACAACTTCAAAAAACTCACCATGCTTCTGAAGGCCCATACACACGATCAGACTTTTTGACAACCAACATGCAAATTAGCTGTTTTGGACCAACATCCGACCGTGTGTACGCTCCATCGGACCAACTTTTTCCAGGTTTCATCGGACTTTTGTTGGCTGTGCGAACGGACCAACTTTCTGCCAACAAAAGTCCGATGGACCAAAGTCCGACCGTGTGTACACAAAACCAACAGACTTTTGTAGAAAGTACAAACACGCATGCTCAGAACCAATGCAAAAGATCAGACAACAATATAGAAGTTGACCAAAGGTGGCGCTGGAGTATTCGAACGTCCTCTTTTGAAGTGTCGTCAGTACGTTGAAACGTCACTACGTTCATGTTTGTTGCCTAAAAAGTCTGATCGTATGTATGCAATACCAACTTGGGGCCAATGCCCTTTGGACAAAAATCCACAGGAAAGTTGTTCCACGGTCCGATCGTGTGTATGAGGCTTTACTAAATACCTTTGACAATCTACTTTCTAAAAGGGGTTATGTGGGGGTATTTGTACTGTCCTGGCATTTTAGGGCCTCAAGAAATGAGCTAGGCCTTCAGTACATCAGGAATGTACAATTTTCAAATATATATATATATATATATATATATATATATATATATATACCAATACCATAGATTGTAGACTCTTACTGTCACACAGACTTCATAATACACACTGATTTGGGTTATTTTTTACCAAAGAAATGTAGCAGAATTCATTTTGTCCTAAATCTATGAAGAAAGATTACTTATATACAACATTTTATAACAGAGCAAAAACAATTAATAAAACATAGTAATTAAATGCCACCAAAAGAATTCTCTATCTATCTCAAAAAAAATTATAAATTGATTTGGGTACTGTGTTGCATGACTGAGTAATTGGCATTCAAAGTGTGACAGCTCTGAAAGCTGAAAATTGGCCTGGGCTGGAAGGGAGAAATAATGTCCGGTAATGAAATGGTTAAAAGACAGTTTATAATTGTTCATTATGTATTCTTTAGGCCTCGTTCACACCATGGCGCAGAGATGTCAGTTTTTCTGCACGCATTCTGCAAGGGCACCAAAAAAACAATTGTTCTCTGTGTACCCTGTTCGCACCACACCGTGCAGATTTTTTATGCACAGGATTCTGCAATGTGTATGCAGTTTTCTGCATGGGAAAAAAAAAGCTGACATGACATCAACATTGGTGTGAATAGAGGACATAACTGACGTGCATGAAAACTGATGTCAAGTTACATAAAAACTGATGTCCACATGCATGAAAACTGAAGTAAACTGGAGCCACAGGGATGTCATTAGGACAAACCTGCACACGATACATGCTGTTTTATTACAAGATGAACCACTTGTAGTCTGTCATGCGTTGGGCAAGTCTGGCTCATCCCTCCTCCTCCCCCCCAACTTTTTGGGCAATTGATATTAAATCGTTACTAAACCCACAACAGTAAAATCGGTCTTTTTATGCAGTAAAGCATGCTTGTTATACTCACAGGGGTTAATCCTCTGCATTGTGTATAAAGGCTATTTGATCCTGTTTCTCTGATCCTCCTCTTCTTCCACTGTCTCTCAAAAAATAACCTGATATTTACAGAGCCAGGAGACGGGCTGCACATGCTCAGTTTGGCGTGTATTGTTAGAGAGTTATTTTTTTTTCTTGGGAAGGGTGCATGTGATCAGCACAGGGCCAATCAGCACTGTCCAGACAGAGGGTCAGGGGAGAATGAAAACTCCTCCTATAAGCTTTAATGGGAACTGATAGAGGTCACAAGACTGCTATATACTGCTGATAAGAAAAGGTATTTAGCAGTTTATATTTACGAAAATAATTGCATTTCCATGTTCTGTGTACTGTGGGAGACCAGATATAGTGAATGCAGGGTCCTGGGTTTAGGAACACTTTAATATACAGCATTACCAGGTCCATATTGCTCCTTCTTTCTGCTTAATTACCACCTTGGAATTCAAAGACCAAAAATACCAAGCTTATATATAAAAATAATTACACTTCTCCAGAAGAAGCCTTGTCGGCAAAACATGTAAAGCAGGGTTCTCAAACTAGCGGCCCTCCAGCTGTTGTGAAACTACAAGTCCCATCATGCCTCTGCCTGTGGGAGTCATGCTCGTAACTGTCAGCCTTGCAATGCCTCATGAGATTGAGTAGTTTTGCAACAGCTGGAGGGCCACCAGTTTGAGACCCCTGATGTAGAGGGACAACAGTGTAGCTTATATGGAAGAAACTACGAATTGTAATGCTTTGCTGTACAGTATATGGATAATCTACTTTTAATTTATGTAAAATAAAATTTATATATATATTTTTTTTTTTAAGAAAAAATTGTGTTTTGGCACTATAAAAATCCCAACATGCTATGATTAGAATGAAATACTATATTCAAGGGATGCGGTGTAGAAAAAGGTCTTGGGCCAGAGTCATCTCAATATTCAGCAACACTTAAAAATTAAGTAAACTTATGTCTCTGCAAGTAAAATCTGTGCGGTTTCCCATCAGTTTTCATGCATGTGTGGTGTGAACGAGCCCTTAAGCAAACATAAGAAATGTTTTGCACCAGTTTTTTTGGCAGGTAAATCATGTGGCCACATTTTTCTTTCTCTTTTGTAGTATGACAAGGTTTGTTTTATAACTGTCACTGAGCACTTGACAGTTGCTGAAACAATGCATTGTGCACTTGATTAAATTTGAAGGTTTTTAACAAACGGCAGCATGTCCTTTAAGGCACCTAAAATGCAGTAGGATCAACAATGCCGCTAAATTCTAAAGTAAAACAAAGACTTGATCTGTTAAGAAGACATATGGGTTGACTTACCAAAGGCAAATACGTTTTTTACTTTGCAAGGGAAGTTACACATTGTAAGGGGATTTTCCCCAGAGTGAATGTAGTGAAAGTTCACTTTGCAAACTATACCCAATTACATACAAGGAAAAAAAAAAAAGATTTTTGCTTGCATGTGATTGATTTATGGAAGTCAGCAAAGCTTCACCACATTTATTAGGCTCTGGGAAAAATGTCCTTGTAAAGTGAACAGCCTTTATGTCATTAGTAACTCAACCCCATAATCTTCACTCTCTACAAGAGCTAGTGTACTCAGAGAATCTTCATTATTCGACTCGCTTTTTGGAAGTATTAAATGCCTGGTCCCTTGCCGAGGGCTGTGGTTCCTTCTGCTGGACCCTATACCACTTCTGTAGCCTACAGTGACCCAAGGGCTGGCAGAAGGAGCCATAGCTTTTGGCGGGTGAGCAGGCATCTGAAACCCCCGGAAGTGTGTCTTTCGAAGAAGATCCTTCTGCAGCAGTAGTTCTTGAAGATATCGAAGTTCATCTGTGCAGAGAGTATGGTGGGTATGTATAATTATGTTTTCTTTACAGGGGTAATTGTAGTTTTTGGCCCCTTTCACACGAGGCGGACTCCGCTTCCACAGAGTCCGCCTCTGTCCGCCGGCTCAGCAGGAGATCTCTCCGTTGATCTCCGCTGAGCCGGCGGATGACAGGTCCCTCTCTGCTCACTGAGCGGGAAGGGGCTTGTCCAGCGCCGCTGATCTCTATGGAGAGATCGGATGAAAACGGACAGTTCAGTGAGTAAAATAAGTATTTGATCCCCTACCAACCAACAATAATTCTGGCTCCCACTGGCTACAGTCGTGTGGTACACAGATTAGTCCTGTCAATTTAAGAAGGTGCATGACAACTCATTATGTGTATAAAAGACACGGAATCTCTTTCTTCCATTTAAACCCCACCATCATGTGCAACACCAAAGAGCTGTCAGAGACAAGATTGTAGACCTGCACAAGGTTGGAATGGGCTACGAGACCATCAGCAAGAAGCTAGTTGAGAAGGAGATAACTGCTGGAGCGATTATTCGCAAATATAAAAAATACGAAATAACCATCAATCGCCCTCAATCTGGAACTCCATGCAAGATTTTGCCTCATGGGTTAAGGGTGATCATGAGCAAAGTGAGGGATTAGCCCAGAACTACAAGGGAAGAGCTTGTGAATGATCTCAAGGCAGTTGGGACCACAGTCACCAAACAAACCATTGGTTACATAATACACCGCCATCGATTGAAATCCTGCAGCACCCACAAGGTCCCCCTCCTCAAGAAGGCACATGTAAAGGCCTGTATGAAGTTTAGCAAATGAACATCTAAATGATTCAGAGAAGGATTCAAAGAAGGGAGAAAGTGCTGTGGTCAGATACGACTAAAATTGAGCTCTTTGGCATTAACTCGACTCGCCGTGTTTCAAGGAAGGAAAATGCTGACTATGACCCTAAGAACACCATCCATACAGTCAAGTGCGGAGGTGGAAACATTATGCTTTGGGGCTGTTTCTCTGCTAAAGATACAGACCGACTTTGCCGCATGGAGGGACCAATGGATGGGGTCATGTATTGTAAAATCTTGAATGAGAACCTTCTTTCCTCAGCCAGAACACTGAAGATGGGTCATGGATGGGTCTTCCAGCATGACAGTGACCCAAAACATACCGCCAAGGCAACAAAGGAGTTGCTCAAGAAGAAGCACATTAAGGTCATGGAGTGGCTTAGTCAGTCTCCAGACCTTAATCCTACAGAAAATGTATGGCGGGAGCTGATACTTCGAGTTGCCAAGCGATTTAGAGAAGATCCGTAAAGAAAAGTGGACCAAAATCCCTCCTGAGATGTGTGCAAACCTGGTAATCAACTACAAGAAAAGTCATGTTTTGCTTATGGATCAAATAATTATTTTACTCACTGAACTGCAACTTAATTTATAACATTTGTATCATGTGTTTTTTCAGGATTTTTGGTTGATATTCTGTCTCTATCATTTAAAATACACCTATGATAACAATGATAGACCCTTCATTTCTTTGTAAGTGGGCAAACTTACAAAATCTGCAGGGGATCAAATAGTTATTCTCCCCACTGTATTCTGCTACATGTTTTTGGTAAAAACAATAAGCGTATATTGATTGGTTTGTGCAAAAGTTACAGCATTTACAAACTATGGGATATTTTTATTTATTTATTTTATTTACTACTAGTAATGCAACGATCAGCAACTTATAGGTGGACTGTGATATTGTGGCGGACATATCGGACACCTAACTAACTTTTTTGGGGACCAGTGACATTATTATAGTGATCAATGCTAAAAAATATACACTGTCACTGTTCTAATGGGACCGTCAGGGAAGGGGTTAACATCATGGGTGATCAAAGTGTTAAATGTGGCCCTAGGGAGTGCTTACTAACTGCGGGGAGGTGCTTTTACTACTTTAACCACATGCCGACCGCGCTATAGTCAAAAGACGGCTACAGCGCGGTCGGCTTATCCTGGGTGGACGTCCTACGGATGTCCTCCCAGAAACTTGCTCCCGCGCGCCCCCTGGGGCGCGCACTCGGGAACATCCGTGACCGCCGGATCACGGTAAACGGCCGCTGATAGCGGCCGTTTACCACGTGATCGCTCCGTCAAATGACGGAGCGATCACATGTACACAAACCTCATGCATGTGTGGTTCCTCCCTCTCCTCTCTGTACCGATCGGTACAGAGAGGAGAGAAGCGGAGAGGGGGAGAGACGGGACCATCGCTGTGGGCTGGATGTGTAGTGCCCACAGGGCTGGTCAATACACTGCCACCACTGTGCAATACTCTGCAACCACTGTGCAATGCTCTGCCACCACTGTGCAATGCTCTGCCACCACTGTGCAATGCTCTGCCACCAACCACTGTGCAATACTCTGCAACCACTGTGCAATACTCTGCCCCCACTGTGCAACGCTCTGCAACCACTGTGCAATGCTCTGCAACCACTGTGCAACGCTCTGCAACCACTGTGCAACGCTCTGCCCCCACTGTGCAACGCTCTGCCCCCACTGTGCAACGCTCTGCAACCACCGTGCAACGCTCTGCCCCCACTGTGCAACGCTCTGCCCCCACTGTGCAACGCTCTGCAACCACTGTGCAACGCTCTGCCCCCACTGTGCAATACTCTGCCACCACTGTGCAACGCTCTGCCACCACTGTGCAACGCTCTGCAACCACTGAAATGCTCTGCAACCACTGTGCAATGCTCTGCCACCACTGTGCAACACTGCAACACACTGCAATACTCTGCCAATACTCTGCCAATACTCGCCAATACTCTGCCAATACTCTGCCAATACTCGCCAATACTCTGCCAATACTCGCCAATACTCTGCAATAAATTTTAATAGAAACAAAGAATTTTTATTTATTTTTTTACTGAATTTTCAGTATATTTTGATTTATAGCGCAAAAATTAAAAAACCCAGCAGTGATTAAATACCACCAAAAGAAAGCTCTATTTGTGTGAAAAAAAGGACACAAAATTAATTTGGGTACAGTGTTGCATGACTGAGTAATTGTCATTCAAAGTGTGAGAGCACCGAAAGCTGAAAATTGGTCTGGTTAGGAAGGGGGTTTAACTGCCCAGTGGTCAAGTGGTTAAGACATGGATCAGTGTTCCTGCTTCACAAGAATACAAGATCTACAGTATCTCACAAAAGTGAGTACACCCTTCACATTTTTGTATCAAATTGGTCTGCATGGCTGTCGTCCCAGAAGGAAGCCTCTTTTAAAGATGATGCACAAGAAAGCCTGCAAACAGTTTGCTGAAGACAAGCAGACTGAGGACATGGATTACTGGAACCATGTCCTGTGGTCTAATGAAACCAAGATAAACTTATTTGGTTCAGATGGTGTAAAGCGTGTGTGGCGGCAACCAGGTGAGAAGTACAAAGACAAGTGTGTCTTGCCTACAGTTAAGCATGGTGGTGGGAGTGTCATGGTCTGGGGCTGCATGAGTGCTGGCAGCACTAGGGAGCTACAGATCATTGAGGGAACCATGAATGCCAACATGTACTGTGACATACTGAAGCAGAACATGATCCCTCCCTTCGGAGACTGGGCCGCAGGGCAGCATTCCAACATGATAATGACCCCAAACACACCTCCAAGATTCCCACTGCTTTGCTAAAGAAGCTGAGGGTAAAGGTGAGGGACTGGCCAAGCATGTCTCCAGACCTAAACCCTGTTGAGCATCTGTGGGTCATCCTCAAACGGAAGGTGGAGGAGCGCAAGGTCTCTAACATCCACCAGCTCTGTGATGTCGTCATGGAGGAGTGGAAGAGGACTCCAGTGGCAACCTGTGAAGCTCTGGTGAACTCCATGCCCAAGAGGGTTAAGGCAGTGCTGGAAAATAATGGTGGCCACACAAAATATTGACATTTTGGGCCCAATTTGGACATTTTCATTTAGGGGTGTACTCACTTTTGTTGCCAGTGGTTTAGACATTAATGGCTGTGTCTTGAGTTATTTTGAGAGGACAGCAAATTTACACTGTTATACAAGCTGTACACTCACTACTTTACGTTGTAGCAAAGTGTCATTTCTTCAGTGTTGTCACATGAAAAGATATAATAAAATATTTACAAAAATGTGAGGGGTGTACTCAATTCTGTGAGATACTGTGTGTCTTCTGTACTCAGAATGTCTGCCTTGTTTGACTTTCTGTCAGAGTACTTAACGATTGACGGGTCCCAGCGGACATCGGGTCCTGCGGGTTCCGCTGTGTAAAATCACAGGGGGAGAGAGCCACCGGGGGGCATATGCTCGCACCCATAACCCGGAGGTTCAGAATCACAAATATGTACGTGATTCTGAATAGAGCGACCGTCCTCTAGCAGTAAGCCTAGGTCCACACTGACAGCGGGACTGAAATTGTGCGAGTTAAACTGAACTCGCACAATTTCATCCCTGCATGTCAGTCCGACTTCAGGGGCGATTTCAGAAACAACTATGCGGGTTCCTGGCTAGATGTCTATACAAATTGCACCCCGAAGTCGCCAAAAGTAGTACAGCAACTAATTTTTGGAATCGGTGTGTCGTCGCACCGATTCGGTCGGTGCCATTGCTGGCAATTGCTGCCAAGTTGGCATGCAATTTCACATGTCAAATCGCATCAATGTGAACCTAGGCTAAATCTGCTATGGGACGGTCGTAGAGCAGTTAATTGAACAAGCTGAAGTTAGAAACTGATTGGCTAGTTTAGAACTCATCAGCTCAAACCTCCAGATTGTCGTTTGTAGTGCATCCTTGGCACTGTTGCACCTTAACATCGATTGGACTAGATTGGCTTCTGTTTACGATAACGCAGTAAAATAAAAATATTTTCATAACAAAAAAAAAGAAACTGATTGGCTACGATGTATAGCTGCACCAGATTTTACACTCTCCAGTTTTAGTAAATCAATCCCAAAGTTTATTGTTTTAATATAAATAGCCTTATGCCGCGTACACACGATCGGAATTCTCGTCGGAAAAAACTGTGACGGTTTTTCCGACGGAATCCCGCTCAAGCTGTGTTGCCTACACACGATCACACCAAATTCAAACGGTCAATAACACAGCGGCATAACACATTCGACAGCACTATAAAAGGGAAGTTTAATGCTTCCGAGCATGCATCAAATTGTTTCCGAGCATGCGTCGGAATTTTGCGTGTCGGAATTGCATACACACGATCGGAAAATCCGATAGAAAGGTTTTCCGTCGGAAAAATTGAGAACAGGTTCTCAATTCAAAGTCCGTCGGAAATTCCGACAGAAAAAGACCGTTGGGCATACACACGGTCGGAAAATCCGATGAAAAGCTCCCATCGGACTGTTTCCATCGGAAATTCCGACCGTGTGTAAGCCGCATTACAATTATTTATGGGCATTGTAATGGGACATGGTCCAATCAGATGTGCAGGGCTTATCTTGGAGGTCTGGAAAGTGAAATCCCTAGTATTACAATTAAACTAAATCAGAGAGGTGCACAGAAGAGGGTTTTTCTGGCTAAGTTTGGTATTCACTCCCAGCCAGGACTTTTCCTTTTAAATGATCAAAATGGCAAACGGTTTTAATTACGACTCGAAAACTCCTTTCACAGTACCAAGTTATCTTTGGCTGAAAACAATCCCCCCCAAAAAAAAAAAAAAACAATAAACCCAGCCTAGCCGAATCAGTTTACAGCAATTTAACTCTGTACAAGTGCAAAACGCTCAGTGTTGTTTGCAGGAACCAGAAGAGAATTAATAATGCAATCTTCTGCTAACAATGACATTTCGCTACTTTAGCAAGTTTGAGTTTTAATAGAGAGTGCTATTGACAAAAGAACGAGAGAGAGAGAGAGTGGAGGAGAAAAAAAAAAAAAAAAAAGGATCCTTCTCAGATTTTTTAGCTCAGCGGTGGCAGCGTTGCAGAAAACACTAATGAGGGAACCCCCTACTGGTTTGCCTGCTTTGTGACTTTTCTTTATCATAATTATTTTTAAAACGCAAAACACCATGAGGTCGCCTAGTACTGTCCCTGCAACTTGTTAATTTTTTATTTTATTTTTTTCTTGCGATGTGACTACTACAGGTGACAATTTGTTACATAGATTTACGTGTGTGCATATAAATATATATATATGTATGTCTGCTCATTTTCTTCTCATTTGTAAGGCTTCCTTTCTGTTTTGCAGGGACCTTGCTGTGTGTGAGCTAGGGGGTGGTATGACATGCATGGCTGGTCTCATGGTAAGTCTTTTCTCAATTCCAGTTCCATTCACAGGCTGGAACAAAAGGAGAGAACGGTTCCAGTGCCTCCAACATGCTGGGTCAGGAAACTGTCAACAGCATCAGCTGCGGTCAAGCTGGAGTCTTGAGAGAACTTCCCCGGTTGCCCCTGTATTTCGTTCCGTATTGATTTTATGGTTGCCTCGGAGAGAGCAAAAAAAAAAACGCTTTTTCCTTGAGTGTAGTCAATATCTCTTGTTGTGACATTCCAATCCACAATATGTTCCGTCTTGCCATAGCCAAATCTTTTTTTTTTTTTTTTTTGGTTTCTCCCCCTCCCTCCAGATTACAGTCCCATTTGCTAAAATACAGGAATAGCTTGCAAATCACAGTTGGAGCACTATGATATAGCTGCTAATGTTTTGCCTGCATTATTACACCAACAAACATGATCCAGAGCTCTCCATAATTAGATTCTTTTGAGCCGGGATGGCCATTCAGAGACGCCGGTGACCATTCGAGTCGTGCATTCAGCAGATATTATGTCGCAGCCCAGTGCGTTAGACAAGTTTCTGTGTCTCTGCAAATAAAGGCATATTGTTACACTGATTGGCATTTGACAAACCTGTCGCATTTATACAATGTGTTGAGGTTACAGCCCAATGCGTGAGCATGTCAAGCTCACAAAAAAAAAATAGAAAAAAAAAAAATTACCCTTACAAAGCCATCAGCCGCCAATACAAAGTTATATGAAGGGCAACCAGGCAGCCAGACAGAAAGAGGCTGAAAGGCAGAATGACAGGCCTTGTGTGATGGTTCCACTAGATAAACAGATCCCGCAAATGAAAGCCTCTCGGAATACCATCATCCGCTGTCACAATGCAATTACCCAACAGAATGATAGCAAGATAGAGACTCCCGCAAATGGAAAGATAAAAGTATTGACTGATTTGATTGAATGATTAAAATAATGCAGACATAAAATGAAAAAGAGATTGAAGATTGTTACGGAGAAAGAAGATGGTAAAGAAGCATGATACTGAAAGCTTGTCAAACCTGCCTCCACCTCTCCATGCAGATGCAGAACGTTCCGTAATTTGCCCCCGTAACTCTTCTTGTCTTTTCAGGTCGCGGTTTCTGCAGAAGCCAAAGAGGTCCTGTTAACGGATGGCAATGAGAAGGCTATTAAAAGTATCCTTATTAAAAGTACAGATGGGCTTGTATTTACTGTATTAGCAGTAACTATTATAGTCATTGCATCAGAATTACAGCATGAACTGTTTGAATTGCGTCTGTCTAGTTGAAGTATAAGTAAATCCAATCACTAAAATGTCATATACTGTAAGCTTTAAAGCGGAGGTCCACCCAAAAGGGGAAGCTCTGCTTATCTGCTTCCCCCACCTTTGCTGCCGCAGATGGCATATTTTGGGGGAAAGGGGGAGTGGGTACCTGGTTTTGACAGGTACCTGCTCCCACTTCCCCTCCTTCCCCCCGCAGCCAGTCCATTCACAGAGCACAGCACGATTCGTGCATGTGCAGTAGGAAACTGGCTGTGAAGCCACAAGGCTTCACTGCTGGTTTCCCTTAGCTTAGATGGCTGCGCCAGCACCCGAGAGCCAATTCAATAATCAACTCAGGTGAGGACAATACTAAGTACACTAATAGTAAAAAGTAAGCAGTTTCAGTATTTGTAGCTGCTGACTTTACATTTTTAAAGGGTGGGGCTGAACTCCATTTAATTGTTAATACCATTTCAAAAAATTTGTCACTTACGTTTAAAGCCTAATGGTCCAAACTAATTATTGCCTTCACTAATACATGTGTCGGCCGTCAGCACTGTATAAACTGTATGTAACATCAGCTTCATACAGTATACAGTGATGTGTTCCAGCAGGGGGATGTAAACTTCCCGTCCCATTCCTGGAACAAAATTGAGTCAGTCTGAGCTCTGCTTAGCCATTCACAGGAAACTTTGTATTTTTATGAATGAATACAAACCTTCCTCTGATTGGCACAGGTAGAGATTGTGATATCATCTGCCAGCCTCTCCACTTCATCCATTCAGAGAAGCCTTGTTTTCAAAAAAGTACACGCTTTCTGTGAATGGCTGAACAGCACTCAGCCTGACTCAATTTGACAGGAAGTTTTTGCACCACTGGCAGAACATAGCGATGTATACTGTTTTACTGTATGTAGCTGCTGCTTCATACAATTAATACAGCGCTGACAGCAGACACGGGTATTAGAAAAGGAAATAGTTAGTCTGGACCAGCTAAGATTGCAAATCCCGGGACCAGCCGCTTTGGCACTGACAGCTCAGCAGGTGTGTACAGCAGGAACTGGAGGGTGGAGAGGGTGTATGGTGTTCACCTTTTCGTTTTTTCTGTAAAGGTGTGCTAACACTTAAGGCCTCATTCACAGCATACATGCAGAAAAACTGATGGAAACTGATGGAAACTGATGCACAGATTTCACTTGCAGAGACACGAGTTTACATCAGTTTTCATGCACAGTTCAGTAAGTTTTACAAACTGTGACAAGTTAAAGACCAGATTTAAAGAACTGAGTCAATTTTCTGCTTAGGGGGTGTGGCCACGAGTGGCATGTGATCAGACATATCTCACAGAGCTCCTGATAGATATCCTGCAGCGATCCTATGTCCAGCCTCCTGGACACTGAACCAGCACACCCGATCACACACAGACACCTGCTGCTGGCTGCTGAGGCCCAACATGGTGCCATGGCGGCCCTCCCGCAGAGGAACCCTTGTGTTGCAATGAAGCAAGACACTGTAGGAAAACAGCCCAAAACTCCTAATACTTCATCTATAGGCCAGCCGCGCGACATGCGCTTTTATGACCAGAAGCTGTCCAGATCTATAGAGTGAGTAGTGGATGAGAGGACTGAGTATCCCCCGGAGGCATCAGACACAGAGCAGGATTGGACCGAGGGCATGCAGTGTCAGTCCACCATTTAGAGCGGACATGCAGCCAGCAGACACAGAAGAGGGGGGTGAAGAGGAGAGCAAACAACCTACTCAGGCTGACATTCTAAGGACAGTGAGTAAATGCGCTGCCTCTGTGAACACTCTGAAAGAGAAGTTTGGAGGGCTGAGGGAGGCAGTAGCACTGATTAGACAAGACCTGCATACGGTCAGGGAGAGAACAACTGCGGCTGAAAGTAGAACTAGCAATCTTGAGGACCAACTGCCCCTCTTTATCAGAGAGTTTCAGACTATTGCTAGGCTGGCTAAAGCAAAAAATTGACACGCTGAGGACATTGAAAACTGCCTGAGGTGGAATAACATCTGTAGTGTGGGCCTGCCTGAGAAGGTGGAAGGCAGGGATTCCACTGACTTTGTAGAACGCTGGCTGCTGGATGTTTTGACATAGAAGCTTTTACCCCTTCGTATGCAGTACTCCCTCGGCCCTTGTAACCAGGCCACCCACCGCGCACTATATCGGCTCGCCTATTGAATTATAGAAACAAAGAAATAATCTTGTGCCTCGCACGGGAATGCCAGAAGATACAACTCAATGGGGTGCACATCTCGTTTTACCCTGACTACTCCACTGAGGTCCAAAAAAGCAGAGCAAAATTCATGGCGGTCAAACATTGCCTTCAGATACTACAGGCCTCCTATGCAATTCTGTACCCAGCTAATCTCTGCACCAAAGCCAGGGGACAGGCTAATTTCTTTGAAAACACAGTGGAGGCTTCTGCGTGGCTTGATATCAACGAACATGCCTTTTGTCAGCCCCAACAACCATTGGAGGAAGATGCCTGAGATGATTTAATCCCCCAGCTACCTCATCTGTGAATTTTGTCAGGACCAGTACATCTGCATTTGGCAAGTGTCTACGAGTACATTTAAGAATGTCCATATATGTTTCTACAAAGAGCGAAAAGAGTGATCTAACTTCATTAAGTAACACCTGCATCGTTAACATTTCCCTTTGCTTTTCTAGCATGCCGCTACACTGGTGGCAGGAGAGACCTGTTGTCCTCCACGAATGTTCTCATGTTTGTTATTCTAGTTATCTACACCTATGTACCTTTGATAGTGTTCGAAGTCAGTGGAAACAGGTATCCCATCTTACCCAGATACTTCAATGGATCCTGCTGCACTGTACCTTTATCTGGTGGATCCAGAATGTTTCAAGTTTAGATACTCCACGTATGTTGGATTCGCCCCTCCAATGAGGAACAAACTTATCTATAACTTGAAACGTCGAACCCGCAGGGTTCTTACTGTGATGAAGCAAGAAGTGTTTGGGTACACTGTGGTTCGTCCGGCCAGCTCTAATGGCTGCAATATGTTCATTTACTCTAATCGCAAATGTGCGGATGGTGCGCCCAATATATTGTTTGCCACAAGGGCAAGTGATGAGATAGACAATAAATTTCGTATGGCAGGTGGCGAAACTCTTCATTTTGTATTCTCTACCTGTATGAGTAGATTTAAAAGTGTCACATTTTCTCTGGAAGGAATTATTTATACAGACGTTACACTTTCGGCAAGGAAAGAATCCCTTCATATCATGAAAGAAGGTTGGTCTGTGGGGTGGATCTATGATGTTGGGTGCGATCCTGCTTCTCAGTGATGGGGCACCTCTATAGATAACTCCCCCTCGTTCGGGGAGGATAGGATTGAGAACGTGATCGTTCCTCAATACTTCCCAATGTTTGAGTATAATATTTTTAATTTGCCTGTGTTGAACAGAAAAATCTGTAAGGAATGACCATCTGTGTTTGTTATCCTTAGCTGTAATAGGTTTTTCTGTTAGTAAGGTGTTACGGTCTATTTTAGACACCTTTTGGATTTCATCTTCAATGTGGGCAAGTTCGTAACCTCTGTCTAAGAATCTTCCTTTAAGAGTTTCTGCTTGTTCAAAAAAATCGTTCAACTGTGAACAATTGCGCCTGATCCGCATCAACTGACTGCGGGGGACCGATTTCAGCCATGAGGCGTGGTGGCAGCTGTCGACCGGGATGTACCCATTCCGGTCTGTGGCTTTGAAAAAGGTCTTAGTGGAAAAGTGCCCTTCACAGATGCTAATTTCTAGATCAAGAAAATGGATGGTAGAGCGACTGGCTTCATATGACAGTTCTATTCCAATATTATTGTCATTAAGTTGTGTCATAAACTGATCTAAGGAATCAGTGGAACCCTTCCATAGGAGGAGGATGTCGTCGATGTACCTGGACCACAACACCAATTGTGGGGGGTCCAGGGCATAGACGACATCCTCCTCCCACTTGGCCATGTAGATGTTAGCAAGACTAGGGGCGAACTTGGCGCCCATGGCTACACCTTTAGTTTGGAGATAAAATTGGCCACTGTACCAGAAATAATTGTGCTTGGTGGCATATAAAAGTAGATCCATAATATATCTTTTATGAGTAAAAGAAATGGAGCTGCTTCTACTTAAGAAGGTGTCTACTGCATGAAGTCCGAGATCGTGGGGAATGCAGGTATAGAGTGACGTTACATCAGCAGTAACGAGTAACATGTCATCACTACAAGTTGTCTGTTGTAGTTTAGAGATAGTGTGCCGAGTATCTTTGAGATAAGAAGGTATCTCTTTTACTAGTGGTTGTAGGTAGAAATCTATGTATTTCCCAATCCTGCTAGTGATGGAATCTAACCCACTCACTATCGGTCTACCGGGTGGAAGGGTCACGCTTTTGTGTACTTTCGGCAAATAGTACATAATAGGAATGCGTGGTGCAGCTGGTACTAAATAGCTCCTTTCTTTTCTGTCAAGAATACCAAGCTGGGCGCCTGTATCCACTAAGTCTGACAACATGCGTTTGTATTCACGGGTAGGGTCTTTGGGTAAAAGGCGATATGTATCCGTATCACTTAAAATGCGTGTCATTTCAAGATGGTAGGCTTCTTTGTCTAGAATGACAATTCCACCTCCCTTGTCCGCGGGTCGGATTATCAAATCCTTACGTTCGCACAAGGATTTAAGACCAATTTTAATGTTGGGGTCAGAATGGATGACCTTGTTAGGAAGGGCTTCAAGGTCCTTCAAAACCAGGTCTCTGAACACTTTAACAGAAGGAGCCACGGGGCAAGGAGGATTGAAAAGGGAGGGATTAGCAAGGCCAGAATGTGTAATGTGTTCCGAGTTATTAGGCACTACGTGATTTCTGGGGTTGGACAAAATATACCTCTGTACATTTATTTTGCGTACAAATTTGTGTACGTCAATAAATGTGGAAAACTTATTAAGTTTTTTGGGAGGGACAAATTTGAGTCCTTTGTCCATGACCAATTGTTCAGCATCGGTCAAGGTCACCTTACTAAGATTGAAGATCCCACTGGTGTTTAAACGCGTTTTCTTTTTCCTGGACCGCCTCCCCCCTCTGGTGCCACGCTGTGTTCGGGGATGTGACCGTGTTTTTCTGGTTCGCGGTGAAAACCCGGTGTGTTGGAAGGTCGTGGCAAATTGTAATTATATGGGGATCTGTCGTAATATCCATAATCCCTATTATCATGGGAATATTGAGAGTTATGAGTCTCATAGGATCTATCTCCCCTAAGAGGAGAGAATCTATTTCTAGTTTGGACCGGAGTTCGGTAGGTGGAATGATTGTAATGGCCATTATGGTGATAGTCACCCCGTGGGGGGGAACGGTCATACCCATAATGGTCATAATTTGAAGTGTGTTCCTTTTTTGCTCTACCTCTATTTTTATTGCCTCTCCCTCTTCCATTATTGGTTGGATAGGGGCCAGCATTGCGTGGAGTCGGCAAAAGGGCTGCGTGTGCTGGTCGATTGGTATTATCATAACCAGTCTGGTCAGTTCTAATTTGTGATGGGGGAACAATAGTAGGGACAGAGGGTCGGTATTCAGAATGATCTGATACTTCCATGGAGGATTGATCCGCATTGAAATTAACTTGTGGATCTCTTGTTTGCCAATTGAAGACGCAATTATTTTTGTAGTCAGTGTTGTCCCTAAGATATTTTTTTTGTTTTTTATTTTTTTGTTCTCTTTCTTCTTTCTCTAGATGATTTTTTAGATTGGTTGATAAGGTAGTGTATTCAGTAGTTGTTTTATGAGGTTGGAGTTTCTCTCTTATTTCTTTAATTTCTTTATCTATGACGCTTCTTTTTAACCGTTTCCGGTCGTTCAAGAATCCCAATAGGGCTAGCCCAGCTTCATTGAAATACTTGAACCAGTTTTCTGGATCTGTGTCACCCTGTTGAGGGTGCACATTCCATCTTAACCCACGAGGGACCATGCGTTCCTTAATATATTGTTCAAGGAACGCAATGTCCCATTCAAGATGGAGTTCGGACACCATAAGATTTTTCAGTCTTATGAATAGACCACCTATCTCAGAATCAGCCATAGTGGAGGTGAAAACTCCCTCTATATTAACAGTTCGGTTGGTCCTATATTCAAATACGTCCATAGTGGTAAAAACAAATAAAAAATTAAAAATAAAAAGCCAGCAGTGACGAGACACCGTGAACAATTCAAGTGTAAGAAGACCTACGATAGGTCTCTTATTCAATTGTGGTGTTACAATGTAAATAGCAAGTCTCTGTTTATCTGAAAAGATACAAAGTGACAGGCTAAACTTGTATCAGCAAGTGGTAACATAACATGATCATAAAAAATATAAAATATAACCAAAATTTTCAGTTTTTGGGAAGTGAGGAATGCGGCAGCTATAGGTCAAAAGGTGAAGGAATAGATGGTGTGGGTGAATAGCTGCGCAATCCTGTAAAACTAGGAGCTGCCAACACAACAATCTGACGAATTGTAAACTAGATGAAAAATGTGCAAAAGTGTGGCGCTAAAATGCAACATGTAAGAACATTCTAAGTGGGCACGCACATAGAAATCGAGACCACTGTTTGAGTGTTGTTCCCCTACAAGTCTCTCTTGCTTGGAAACTGGGTCCTCTAGATGTCGGATTCAGTTGCAAACAAGGAAGTATGAAAAATTAGATTGGGTACGCTTACCACATCCGGTGGACCTCCTCACGGAAGTATGAAAAATAGATTGGGTACGCTTACCACATCCGGTGGACCTCCTCACGGATAGTGAGGGGTCAAACGAGCTTGAAATTTGTAAGGCTGAAGCCTCTACAAATTAGGTGTGTGTAGTAGAGTCTCCTCGACAGTTGACACTCACCGACCCTCCATCGATCGACGGGAACCAAAAGGAAGGGGTCTCACCAGAGCTCACGGATCATCACACCAGATAGAAGTATGTGGGTAAAGAAAACAGAGAGGGCCTCCTCATAGTGTAAAACAGGTCCAGGTATGGACTCGATTTATTGCTTAAAAGTTTTGCGTTCAGCTTTCCAAAATAAATTTTCAATAAAAAATATTTAAAAGCAAAACAAAAAAAGGATATATGAAAACGCACTGATAATAGTTTGCAAGGTTCTCCCGACGCGTTTCGTCTTAAACAGACTTCAACTGGGGCTCAATGCAAACAACAGGTCAGTGCACTTATATACAAGTACTAAATATCACTAATGAGACTCATTGGAAACAGCCCAACTTGTGGTGTGGTCACATGATGAGTTAATCTCATTTGGATTGGTTGAAAACCAACCAAACCGACCACGCATATACACATCATATCCCCTTTTTTTGTTTCTAGTTCTCTTTCTCATTATGCAATCCTTTTTTATTTTTGAATATTTCCATTTAGTCTATTAAACGTAGATCATCATGAACTATTGTACAGTGACATTGAATTTGTCCCCATAACCTACAGTTTGATCAGCTTATGGCAGTTGTAATGATTTGGGAATATGCTGGGGTCCTTTGGTGCCAATATAGGGGACAATGTTGTGACCACTATACAATGACACCATCCCTGTCATTCTCAGGGGTGTTATAAGACAGCTTTTATATTTAGCATTAAGTATCGAGGGGTGTTATAAGACAGCTTTTATATTTATCATTTAATATTCCACACTGCCATATTGTAGATTTTGTGAGAGACCTACTGGGAACAGCCAGACTGCGGCTCATTTTTCATGATGTATTTTAGTTTTTTGACTTTTTTTCTTGGTATTAACGTTACCCTCATTCCTTATGCACATAGCTCTACAGTTGTACTTTCACTCATGTCCAGTGGGGGGAGCCTGTAGGCACCATGATGTGATTACTTCCTTTCTCTTCACTCCTCCTAGTCTGACACATGCGCACCTGACATGTCTCTGCGCGCATTCCTGACATTATGCTCACAGAGACACATTTTTTCATTTTGCGCCCTTCGATTGGCTGTAGCGTTGCCACACGATCGTTGGCTGAGCGCTGCGTGAAGTAGCGTGCCATGGGAGTGCACCACAGATACTCGTCATGTCACGTCGGATTCGTCCGTTCACGTGACTCTCTCCACAGTCACGTGATCTTGCTCTATGCAACGATTGGCCAAACAGTCTCTCTGATCGGTCTGGTCCGCTCATGTGACTTTGTTTTTGTCACATGACCATATCCAGCGCACTGATTGGCCATGTTGATATCCGGAAGAGACATTGGGGTTACGTTTAGACTCAGACGCTGCCGTACCATAGGATTTGCGGCGTTTTGGGGTGGCGGTTTTGGCGGCGCACCTTACAGTTGGTTATGCATCTGTACACCTCAATTATTGCGTTTTTCACTGGCCATATGTCATATGCCCTCCCTGAACCATTCATCCAATCAACTTGGCTGTATTTTTGGCGCCAGAAAGCACCATTACTGATTGGTAAGTTTGTGTCCATCTGGTCTGAATATGACCTATCCATACTACTCTTCTTTCCCCATACACTCGGTCTAATATTCCTGGCCATCATTGGGTGGCTTACGGGATTCTGACACTGTAGATTGGTTGATTAATTTTATGGTTAAATTGCCCTAAATGAACCCATTGGCCATTGGTTGGTTTTCAACCAATCCAAATGAGATTAACTCATCATGTGACCACACCACAAGTTGGGCTGTTTCCAATGAGTCTCATTAGTGATATTTAGTACTTGTATATAAGTGCACTGACCTGTTGTTTGCATTGAGCCCCAGTTGAAGTCTGTTTAAGACGAAACGCGTCGGGAGAACCTTGCAAACTATTATCAGTGCGTTTTCATATATCCTTTTTTTTGTTTTGCTTTTAAATATTTTTTATTGAAAATTTATTTTGGAAAGCTGAACGCAAAACTTTTAAGCAATAAATCGAGTCCATACCTGGACCTGTTTTACACTATGAGGAGGCCCTCTCTGTTTTCTTTACCCACATACTTCTATCTGGTGTGATGATCCGTGAGCTCTGGTGAGACCCCTTCCTTTTGGTTCCCGTCGATCGATGGAGGGTCGGTGAGTGTCAACTGTCGAGGAGACTCTACTACACACACCTAATTTGTAGAGGCTTCAGCCTTACAAATTTCAAGCTCGTTTGACCCCTCACTATCCGTGAGGAGGTCCACCGGATGTGGTAAGCGTACCCAATCTATTTTTCATACTTCCTTGTTTGCAACTGAATCCGACATCTAGAGGACCCAGTTTCCAAGCAATTTTGTGATACAACCATTTATGCTGTGGACATTATCATTTGGCCTGATTGGCGTTTTGAATAGCTTCCAAGAGACAGTTTCGTTTTGTCCTTTACAGCGTGATATTTTAATAGGAGCATCCATAATTTTTATTTTCATGATTTCAGACATCCTCTAGTCTTGTTTAATATTTTTTATGTTTTCACCGTTATGTATGATGCTATTTCTATGCCCTAACGCACAGACAACCTATTTATCACCAGCTATCACAGTATAGATATATATTGCAATACCATTCATTTATCATATACCAATTATGTTCTGATATATATTGCAATACCATTCATTTATCATATACCTATTACGTTCTGGTTGTTTGCATTGTCCTGTGAGTTAGTAATGACACTCTTATTTTGGTGATTCCGTCCATTTTTACTTGTATAGAATGTCTAGTTTTTGATTTCACTAGTGCACTTCACACATCTACTTTTTGTGGATCTATGAATAATTTATATGATCCATTTTTCAACACTAGCCCCTTCCTTTTGGAGACTTGTGCACTATAGGGGAACAATCATTGTTTCACATTGTACACATGTCCTATGATTGATTTCTCCCACCCTCTTCATGTGCACTTGTTGAAACTTGTTCACATCTTACACGTTTCCTTCACGGCGTGCATGAAGGACTGTCGTCCTTGTTTTCTATATATATTAATTTTTTGAACACTCAAACAGTGGTCTCGATTTCTATGTGCGTGCCCACTTAGAATGTTCTTACATGTTGCATTTTAGCGCCACACTTTTGCACATTTTTCATCTAGTTTACAATTCGTCAGATTGTTGTGTTGGCAGCCAATTGCACTTGGCACCACTAATTTATTGCAATACCATTCATT
This sequence comes from Lithobates sylvaticus, assembly GCA_028564925.1. NCBI lineage: Eukaryota > Metazoa > Chordata > Amphibia > Anura > Ranidae > Lithobates > Lithobates sylvaticus. The sequence goes on along the minus strand of CM053028.1, from coordinate 44,853,286 downwards.
TATCATATACCTATTACTTTCTACAATCACAGGATGTTGCACTTGGACTTGAGCAGATTTTTCTATGAGACAGCCTTTCAGCATTCACAGATGGCAGTAAAACTGAACTGTACAGTGCGAAGTGCAACTGGCACCGGCAATGATTTAGACAGTGAAGCTGTTGGGTATTGAGAGAGAGTTTTATTTATTTTTTGGTGAAATGGAAGGCGTCTGTTTGCATTTGTTCTCTGGATCCATTTAACTTGGATTTTTCTATGAGACAGCCTTTCAGCATTCACAGATGAAATTGTTATTCTGCAGCAATTGAGGTTTTTAAATTTGTTCTCTGGATCCATTTAACTTGGATTTCATAGGAAGATGAAATTGTTATTCTGCAGCAATTGAGGTTTTTAAATGATCCTATCTCAAAAATGCAATACAAGCTGGGATGGTTATATTACAATACACTATAGCTGCTTTTGGTGCTTTACACAAAATTGTATTGTTTTAGAAATTTGTAATAAATGGAAAATGGTACAGCATGCTGACATCACTTACACCAAGCTAATGGTCAGATACAGTTTTCAGTGTATAGTACCATATTCTAAATCACCCAAAGAAGATTTTATTGATGAAAGTAGTTGATCAATGCACCCAAAAGTGATATTTCAATGAGCTTCTTACACGTTTCACGATTTCAGCAGTGAGATCTTTTCTGGCTCCCATCAGCCATCATAATGCTGCGTACACACAATCGCTTGTCTTGCATACACACGGTCGCACAAAGTTGTTCGGAAATTCCGAACGTCAAGAACGCAGTGACCTACAACACGTACGACGAGCTGAGAAAAATGAAGTTCAATAGCCAGTGCTGCTCTTCTGCTTGGTTCCGAGCATGCGTGGCACTTTGTGTGTCGGAATTGTCTACACACGATCAGAATTTACGCAAAAGTATTTTGTTGTCGGAAAATTTGAGAACCAGCTCTCAAATTTTGTGCAACGGAAATTCTGATGGAAACTGTCTGATGGAGCCTACACACGGTCGGAATTTCCGACAACAAGCTCCGATCGCACATTTGTCCGACCGCGTGTACGCGGCATAAGAGTTGTAAGAAATGTAGGTGTTCTTAATCCTGTTGCTCCACAGTCATTTTGTTGTAAAGTGGTTATAAACTGAAATATTTTTTCACCTTGCATTCTTGATGTCATTGGATTTTTATTGCAATTAGATCTTTTAATAGCATCCACTTGCAAAGTTTCAGGAGTGCTGGAATCCGGAGGACTTTTTGAACCCTTCTGAGAAAACTGACCAGTAGAAAAATGCATGCCTCTATTAATTTCCCGTTTACTCAGTCTCTCCTTCTTCCTTTCTGTAAGTCTCTGAGCTAATAGGATACATAATTTAATAAAGGCATCAATATCATCAGGAGTCTCTACTCCGAGCGAGTTTGTCTTCTACATGTTCCACTATTCCTTGACAGAGCTGGCTTTTTTGTGCTGCTGGATTCCTAGTGGTGTAAACTTTGCAATTTTGCTTCAGCAGTAGTTAAGATCAATGAAAACTTGATCCATAGCAGTCACAAAAGAACCAAAATGATCTGACAATCCAGGATAGCATTATCTTGCTCCACATAAGAGGAAGCCCAGGCTAAGGCTTCCTCAGCCAACAGGTTGTTAATAAACAGCACCTTTTTTTCCTATCAGAAGTGAATGCAGCTGGTTGCATCTGAAAGTATACAATATGTGACGTTGGTTAAGGAAACCTCTGCAATGGAGACAGTCTCCACTGAACTTGAGAGGTAGAGGCATACGTGCGTTAGCATCTACAGCAGTAGTATCTCCAGAACGTAAGTCCTACTATTGTCTCTAAGCAGATCAAGGATGTTTTCTTGTAACTCTTTCACCGCAATTTGCAGCTCAGAAAAGTTTTCCTGATAGATAACACCAAACTCTTGCAGCTCAGCAATTCGCAGCTTAAAAGGAGTCACAGTAGTTGCTACCATGTTTGTGGCCAGATTGTTATGTCATGGTCTTGAATTAGGCCTGGAGACCAATGGCTGTTGTAGTAGAGATTCATGCAGTAGTCAGCTAGATAAATACACAAACCAATATCCTAAGCGGGTGGAGTGAGCTCACCCAAGGCATGGGGCCTAAGCACTAGCCGGTCTTCACCAGAGCCCTAGATGGTGGAGGTGAGTTTTGCTGCATGCTAATGCCAGGTGTTGGCCCTCTGGAATGCCCCAGCAGGAAGAGCGCAAGCCAGGGTCAAGTAGCAGATGAAGCAGATGTATATTCAATGAACAAGCCAAAAGTTCAGTTACAAGTAGTAGCTGGATGAGATCAGGTAGAAGCTTAGCCAATAAACAAGCCAAAAGGTTAGTAGTGTGTAGTAGCTGGATGGGATCAGGAGGAAACATAGTTAATGAACAAGCCAAAAGGTCAATAACGAGTGGTAGCTAGATGGGATCAGGCAGAAGCATAGTCGATGAACAAGCCAAGGGTTGAAAACAAGTGGTAGCAAACATAAGGCCAATAGCAGGCATGCAAAATAGCAAGATATCACATGGAGAGAGCATATTAATCTGGCATACAGTAAGTGCAAAGACATGACTTAAATAGGAGTTAATGGGAGGAGCAAAGAGTTCATGGTCCACCAAAAAGAAGGTACAAAGTAAGGTTGTCCAAGAAATCAGGCAGGGAGCTGTCCAGCATATCAGGTGGCACAGCGATAAGAGCCAAAGCCAGACACCACAGGGGTCCCAGGTTCAGATTCGGATCCTGACAATAAATTAATTATTTAGAGGCTGAATAAATGTTTGCATGTTTTTAAAGTTTGCATCTATACACCAGACTTTAGTTAAGAGACAACTAGAGAGGAAAGACGGATTCAATTCCTCCAAATAAGGGATATTTGGTTCCCTTGGTAGTGAGAGAGATTTCTGAATGCTCGCAAAGCACCCTACTGCCATGTCCATGAGTGCATGACCTAAAGCCTTAAAATTAAATTATATAAATAATGTTTCTGTTAGGGCTTTGCATATGAGAAATATGTAATGTAAATTATGTCAAAACAAATACCGTATATACTCGAGTATAAGCAGACCCGAATATAAGCCGAGGCACCTAATTTTACCACAAAAAAATGGGAAATGTATTGACTCAAGTATAAGCCTAGGGTGAGAAATGCGCAGCTACTGTAAGTGGAAAAGAGGGTTAACAATGCCCATTTGCAGCCTCACTGTTCCCATTTGCATGCCTCACTGTGCCCATTTGCAGCCATAGGTCCCCCAAACTTGGTAGTTAAGGGTTCCTAAATGTTCCCTAGCTGCAGCCAAAATTTGGGGTCTCTGGACCCAAAGGGTTCCGAAATGACATTGCTGCAGAACACAGTTGACTGATTTTGGGGCTCTGTATCTCGGGGTCACTTGGTGCTAGGAACCCTATCTTTGGATATGTTGTGTTGTAGCTAGTTCCACTGGGTTTGAATACCAAATATGTTCCTAGCACCAAGTGTCCCCGAGATACGGGGCCCCAAAGTCGGGTCGGAAAATGTCAAGCACTTTTCAGCAGCAGAGTATGACATTTTCCGAACCGACTTTGGGGCCCCGTATCTCGGGCCACTTAATGCTAGGAACCCTATCTTTGGATATGTTTTAGTGCTAGGTCCACTGGGTTGGCATACCATTTGGGGTTCTTAGCACCAAGTGGCCCCGAGATACGGGGCCCCAAAGTCGGGTCTGAAAATGTAATTTTCTGCTGCAGAAAAGTGCTTGACTCGAGTATAAGCCGAGGGGGGCACTTTCAGCACAAAAAAATGTGCTGAAAAACTCGGCTTATACTCGAGTATATACGGTAAGTATTGTAAACATGCTGGGAGGCAACCATAAGCATTGTAAGCAGCTAAGAGCTGCAAGTGGTTCATGAGTGACTAAGTTGGGTATCACTGAAGTAGATGAGTTGGGATTCATTAAAAAAAATGATAGACATTATTTTTCCTTTCTCTTGATAAAGAACATGTTGTACTGCATTTAGTATTTGTCCTTCCGTTACAGATTGTTTGATTACAAAGAAAGCATTTTGAGTGGTTCTCTACTTTATGGCCTACATACGACAAATAAAAACCCCTATTGCATCAGTCTCCGTGTATAAGCTAAAAATCACAGGTGGCATTTTGTTGAAAAGACTAACTCCATGCAGCAACATTGATTTCATTTTTGAAAATGATATTTGGTAATAAAAAAACAGTTCTTTCCCTATTTATACCTCACTACTATTTTTATTCGCACATTACTCATATTGAATGAATGGTTGGTAGCAATTATATAATCCTTCGATTCGGAGGCCAACTGGGTGCCAGCTATAAATCCTGAGTGAATTGGTAGTGCTTAGATGAAGAAAGTCACAAAATGTTCTCCTTAACAAAATCTGTACAGATGTGTCCCACATCATCTCAAGAAGACAAAATGCTGAGTCTTTTAAAAGCCATTCGGTGTCTACTAGGTGAGTTGTATGTATACATGTACCAGATCCTATTTTCAATATGTTTTTAGTAGAGCTGTGGAAATTAAAGATTAATTCCTCAATTAATCGTTAATTTTTTTGATCGTTCAAAATTCTTTTGATCGGTTATCACCTCTCCGCCGGCTTCCGGGTTTTCAAGGAGTTTCGACGGAGATCCGGTGACGTCACGGACATCGACGTCACCGGACTCCTCCCCCCTTCCCCAAGTGCCTCCATCTGCTAACAAAGAGGAGGAGGAGGAGTCCAGTGACGTTGAAGTTCTGATCGAACGTAACGCGTACGGGGGAGGAGCTACGCATGACGTCACCCGCTGCTGCCCTACGGAACTAACACGATTGTCGGCTTTACATGCTGTGTTTTTATCATCTTTATGTGAGTAGTTTGTGTTTGAACACAAAAATTAAATCTTATACTAAAGCGGTGAGCATTTAGATCTTTTCTTTCTACCCATGACCTGGCGTCCTTGCTGAGATCTAAGGAGACGTGAGAGAAGTTTATGGTCCCTGTTAACCCTTTTGATACCCGCTTGCATGACCACCTGTTTGCACAGGGGGTCCATGCAATACGGTGAGAGTGATTCGTTAGACCGGAGGTGGAGGGATTGTCACGCTACTGTGGAAAAAAAAATTACTTACCTCAGTGCTACAGTTTGAATTTAAAATGTATTTGTGTGAACTGTTAAGTCATGGATTGTGGAAACTAACTAGTGTCGGGTGATTGTATATCAGGGGTGCCCAACCAGTGGCCCGGGGGCCACACGTGGCCCGCGGAGCCCTCTGATGTGGCCCGTGACCTTTTGCCCTGGGATGGCGGGTTGGCAAACCCAGATTGTAGGTTGCCGACCCGCCATCCCAGAGCATCAGTGTTGTGAATGAAGCCGATGGTAGAGGAAGCAAGTGCCTGCAGAGCTGCATAAGCCAACGCTTACTGTATATATATGTATGTACAGTACCAAATGGGCTCTGCCTGGGACAGGAACAGCTGGCGATAACTGAATGGAAAACTGTTATCAATGGTAAGTTTTTTTTTTTTACTAAAATTTGTGTATGCATGGCTATATCTGTTCTGCAGTGGTTACTGGGCTGCTTTCAAACTGCGGGTTACCTGCACTGAGCCATAGACTTCTGTTTTTTACCTGCGGGTTGGGGCGCTTTCAGAAAGTGCTCCAAACCTGCAGGATAATAGAATTCTATGGCAAAGTGCAGCTAACCCACAGGAAAACCACATTAGAACTGTGCTGCACCTGCGGCATGGGTAGACAAAATACCATCAGTGTAAAAGCTGCCTTAGGCCCCTTTTACACGATCAGTCCAACCCAGTTGGACCCTCTATTCACCTCTATGGGGCGGCAGATGAAAACAGACTTGTGTCCATTTACACCCGCTTACCTCAGATCCGATCTGCTAAAAAAACGGAAGTGGATCCGTCCCCTTCAATCTGATTGGATCTGAGGGCCCATAGAGTAGAGTGGGCTGTGTCTGTGTCCACTCTGCATATGCAGAGAGGACACGGACCTGTCATCCGCCCACCCCTCTCATTGTGGCCCGCAACTGGTTTCTAAGTCGCTTAAGTGGCCCTCGCTCTTCAAAAGTTTGGGCACCCCTGTTGTATATAGTGTATACCACATTTACCACTGACTAATGCAGAGTTGCAATGCAAGGAGATCAGCTAAAAGTAGTCGGATCTGTATGTGCATTATAATTAATCAAAATGAGTCGATTAATCGATTTTTAAAAAAAAACTATTAATCGAACACAAAAATTTTAATCAGTAACAGCCCTAGCTTTTAGTATTAGTGGCTCTGTTGAAGTTGTCCATTGGCTTTGAGAGGCCATTGCATAATCTACCCAAGTAACAACAGTTTTTTTTTTTCTTTTAGTGCTGAATTATTTTATTTTGTAACCCTTACATATAGAATCAGTGTGTTTTTTTGTTTTTTTTTCAAATATTTTATTTAAATCACAAGAAGCATATCCAGGTTATCACATTGGCAACGTATAACCATTAGTACTGCTATTACATGCAAACTGCATAAATCTGAAAATCAAACCAGGATACACGTAACGGTCTTGAGGTACAATTAATATGTACAGTATATTGGCTATGTAGTATATCAGCCAAGGAACAAATCGTTAGTAGAAGGTCCTGGGACTGCCTCTACCGTTTTCCATTTTCATAGTATCAAGAGAGAAGGAAAGAGGAAAGTTTACCGAAAATAGAAAGAGAAAGGAGGAGAGGGGGGGGGGGGTCCTGGGTTGGTGATGGACATCAGATATCCCAGTAGCCATTCATGGCATCGTTGCCTGATGTTTATGGGCTAAGCATGGCTACACCTTCTTCAGAGAGGATAAACATATTCCACATATGCTGAAAGTGTGAGATCTTCCATTTTATTAATCTCTTCCACTTTATGTAGCCAGCAACTAATAGTTGGAGGCAACAGTTTTTTTCAATTGAGGGTAATGCGTGACTTGGCTACATTTAGTAAGTGGTGTACAATCGATTTGTTATATTTTTTTGCCGGAATAGACGTGGCATGTAGCAAGAAAAAGGCCGGGTCATCTGGGATCTGGTAGTCTGTGAATTTTTGGGTAATTTTCCGCACTTCCCTTCAATATGGCATTATTCTAGGGCAAGACCAGAAAATGTGCAACATCGTACCTCCCCTCCTCCTGTCACCTCCAACACTGATCAGCCCCCTCATACAAAAAGAGCACTTAAGCAGGGACCGTCCGAGATTCAAACCATCTATGGGCAGGCTGATTGTGATTGAGTTTGCCCACCCTTTGCAGCTTCTTCCAGAAGTGCATTTGTGAGGTCAGGCAATGATGTTGGACAAGACGGCATAATTCATCCCAAAGGTGTTCTATCGTGTTGAGGTCAGGACTATGTGCAGGCCAGACAAGTTCCTCCACCCCAAACTCGCTCATCCGTGTCTTTATGAACCTTGCTTTGTGCGCTGGTCCAAATCATTTGGTGGTGGGATTATGATGTGGGGTTGTTTTTCAGGTGTTGGGTTTGGCTCCTTAGTTCCAGTGAAGGGAGCTCTTAAGGCGTCAGCATACCAAGACATTTTGGACAATTTCATATTCGCAACTTTGTGGGAACAGCTTGGGGATGGCAAGGTCCACATAGACATGGATGAGCAAGTTTGGGGTGGAGGACCTTGACTGGCCTGCACAGAGCCCTGACCTCAACCCGATAGAACACCTTTGGGATGAATAAGAGCGGAGACTGCAAGCCAGGGCTTCTTGTCAACATCAAAGCCTGACCTCACAAATGCTTCTGGAAGAATGGTCAAACATTCCCATAGACAAAGAAAAAGGAAAAGCGGTCAGCTGGACTTTAAATGAGGCCAATCACTGTATAAAGTAAACAAGTAGGATATAAAACAGTGTTGCTTTTATAGGTTCCAACAAAAAAGGGGGAATTGGATTGAGAGATGTATATAAAAAGCAGTCTTGGCAAAAAAACATTTTATTATACCATATAAAATCATATATAACATATTGAATATCACAAAATGCATTTACAGAATTGCATACACACAAGGTATGCTGAAAACTGCATATAAATATTAATACCATAGTAATGGGTATAACATGAAGTAAAAACAAGTCCTGCACAACATGGGCCACTGGAAGGTTTGAATGATGTTAAAAAGTATGGAGTAAAACAAAACAAGAGACATAAAATAATCTGTATGGACATCATGCATCTATGTAATCCTGACGCGTTTCGTTGGTGTATACCAACTCTTCAGGGGCGAATGCAATGGTGATGTCAGCTGCATAGATGTGAACAGAGAATCAGAGCCGTCAAACAGGTCTGGCATGGGAGCTGAGGTAGAGACACGTGGACAAGCAGGGAGCACTGTAGATTCACCAGGGTAAATGTGCTATAGTGGGTGATGGTGAGCCAAAACTTCTTGTTGGTTCATAAAGAAATGAGGAACCAAATCAACAGGTGAATGCTTGCATATGAGGTGTTGCCCCATTCAACATTCCCATAGACACACTCCTAAACCTTGTGGACAGCCTTTCTAGATTAGTTGAAGCTGTTATAGATGCAAAGGTTGGGCCAACTCAATATTGGGATGGCATTTTAAGTTCATGTGGGTTTGAAGGCAGGTGCCCCAATACTTTTGGTAATATAGTGCATATATATATATATATATATATATATATATATATATATATATATATATATATATACTAAAATACCATGAAAAGATATAATAAAATGTTTACAAAAATGTGAGGGGTGTACTCACTTTTGTGAGATACTGTGTGTGTGTGTGTGTGTGTGTGTATATATATATATATATATATACAGTATCTCACAAAAGTACACCCCTCACATTTTTGTAAATATTATATTATATCTTTTCATGTGACAACACTGAGGAACTAAAACTTTGCTAAAATGTAAAGTAGTGAGTGTACAGCTTGTATAACAGTGTAAATTTGCTGTCCCCTCAAAATAAGTCAACACAGCAGTTTCAGGGTCTTGGAAATCTTCTTATAGCCTAGGCCATATATTTTCCCTTATGCCCCGTATACACGAGCGGCTTTTCCGTCAGAAAAATCTTGGATGGTTTTTCCGACAGGATTTCCGCTCAAGCTTGTCTTAAATACACAAGGTCACACAAAAGTTTGCTGAACTTTCGACCGTCAAGAACGCAGTGACGTACCGACGGTCTGTAACACAGCGGCATAAAACACGTTCGACAGCACTATAAACGGGAAGTTCAATGCTTCCAAGCATGCGTCAAATTGTTTCCGAGCATGGGTAGGAATTTTGCGCGTCGGAATTTGCTACAGACGATCGGAATTTCCGATCGGAACTTTTTCCGCCCGAAAAATTGGGAACCTGCTCTCAATCTTTTGCTGGCTGGATTTCGGCCAGCAAAAGTCCGATGGAGCATACACACGGTCGCATTTTTCGACCAAAAGCTCTCATCGGTCTTTTGCTGGCCGAATTTCTGATCATGTGTACGTGGCATTAGGGGTGTACTCACTTTTGTTGCCAGCGGTTTAGGCATTAATGGCTGTGTGTTTTGCGTTATTTTGAGGGAACATCAAATTTACACTGTTATACAAGCTGTACACTCACTACTTAACATTGTAGCAAAGTGTCATTTCTTCAGTGTTGTCACATGAAAACATATAATAAAATATTTACAAAAATGTGAGGGGTGTACTTACTTTTGTGAGATACTGTATGTATATATATATATATATATATATATATATATTGTGACAGAAAGCCAGGGAAATCTATGGGTTGTATCCAGGATGGGAGATATATTTGTTCCAGGTTCTTCCTGTACCCTGATTGCTTTTGTGCTGTGTAGTGAGCCTGTTTGGGCTCAATGAGGGTTAACGAGCTCAGGTGTAACAGATAAGGCACTCAGGTTGCTTCAACAAGAGGCTCCACCCTGGAACCAGATCTCTGTGCACGGCAGACTGGGCAGCAGCAATACCGCTGAATGGTGAGATTAAGTCTGTGTGACTAAAAGCCTCTGTTTATTTCTGTGTGACCGCCAAGTGTCTGGGCAGCGGTAGGCTGTGGCAGAACAAGTAGTCGGGTTCCTGTGTTTTTGTAGTTAGACACCCAAAGTGGCAAGGGTTTTGTTTTCGTTTACCTGTTTTGATACCTGCACTTTGTAACCACAGACGTGTAAATAAACCACAGTTTTTGCTTTCACAAAGATCCTGCTGTCTCTCTGTGGCTTCTTCACTGTGCTGTGACCCATCCGGGGGTCCTGCACACCCCAATACTGAGCTAATCTTTTACGTATGGTGGAGGGTGCGGGCAGGTGAAGTAAGATCAGCATGGAGGAGCTACTGAGATGGCTTCCTCTGGCAAATGCAAACCAACATCAAAAAAATGCATCTTTGCTAAAGAGCCTTGCAATCAGGGCCGGTACAAGGCAGGGGCGGATGCCCTGGGCGGCCCAATTTCCTGGAGGAAGGGGGGCGCAGGTGAAGTGTCCGTAGTGTGCTGCTAAAACCTTGCTGGTCATCAAGCACATTGTAACCGATTACCGTCAGCCGCACTACATTACGGTAGAGCCAGAGCTGCTTGCAATGATGTGCTGAGTGCGCTCCTGCACCCGGCACGAGCCTGGAAGCTCCCCTTCACTTCCCTGTCAATCTGAGCAGTGGAGTAATCTTAATTAGTTAACTCTGAGGGGGGGGGGGGGGGGTAATTAATTCTGAATGGTATTTGTAATATGCAGCAAAAAGGGGGTTAATGTGCTTTCACTGGTCACTGATGCATTAGTTACCAGTGGCAGTTAATTTACCCCATTGTGCTGCATTAGTGGTCCCAGTGTTAATTAAACCCTGTATGCTGCTGCATAAACACTGACACTGGTACCACTAATGCAGCACAATGGGGTTAATTAACTGCCACTGGTAATAAATGCATCAGTGACCAGTGAAAGTACATTAACCCCCTTTTTGTTGCATATTACAAATACCATTCATAATTAACCACTTGCCAACCCACTGCATTACATATCATATACTGCGACGGGGCGGCAGCTACAGGCGGGAACATGCCCCGATGGGCGCAGTTTGTCAACTTCGCCCTGGGCACCGGATGACCTTGTCCCAGCACTGCTTGCAATTCAGCAGAAAGCACTGGAACAGAAAAACCAACAACAAATAGAGGCCATCATAAAACAGTTTGAGCAAAGGCAGCAGACCGAGGCTGGGAGTGATTCCGGTAACATACCGTCTTTTCGGGTAAGCCACCTGTTGCCAAAGATGACTGCAATGCAGATGTTCTTTGAAAGAACAGCGGAAAATAAAGTTGGCCTAAAGAACAATGGGCTGGACTAGCAGCCCCCCTACTATCTGGAGAATCCCAAAAGACTTATTTTGACTTGGAGCCTGCGGATGCAAAAAAATATAATTGATTGAAAACGGAAATATTAGCACAAATGGGTATAACCCTGGCTGTCTGTGCTCAGCATTTCCACAATTGTAGTTTTTGGATGAGAAAGCCACCCCGATCACAAATGTACGACCTTATCCACTTGACCAGGAAATGGCTGCAGCCAGAAACCTCGGTCCAGGCCAACAATTGTGGAGCGGATGGTCATGGACACATTTTTGAGGTTTCTCTCTACCACTTTGCAGAAATGGGTGAGCCATGGAGATCCAGAAACAGCAGACAAACTTTTGGAAAGGTACCTAACGACTTAGAATCTGACGTCTCCCCTCAAAGACTCTCAGACTTTCCACCCCAAGACCTGACCACCCCCTGCTATGGGTAAGACAGCACCAAGGGATGGGGGTGGAGAGAGTGAAAAAGGGGGAACTAAAGGTATTTTTGGGACTGCTTCTAATGTCTGGTGAGAGCAGCCTAGAAGGAGATGACTAGAAAGTTAATTTGTTACCACTGCTGGGAAGAGGGACATGTAGTGGAAGTTTGCCCAGCTATTGATGAACCAATGCACTTTGATTTTCTTACAGAGAGACAGCAGTCGCTATTTGCAACTACATGCACTGCAGTAAAGGGAAATGAGAAACCTTTATGCAAAATGGGTTTAGATGGTAAAAATGTTGTATTGTTGGATTTAGGTAACCTTGGTAAAAACTGAACTGGTGGTGGGAAACCTTGCACCCTAGGATAATTAACGGTCATTTGTGTACATGGGGACACTAGAGAGTATCCGGTGACTACGGTATCCTTTGTAACCTCCCTCGGTACCCTATGTCACCAGTTGGGTTTGGTTCCCCAACTACTACATGACGCCATTGTGGGAAGGGATTTCCCGAAATTCTGTGATTGCCCAGATTCACCATTAAGTGGTTCTTCAGAGCCTGAAGGTTCTACTAAGGAATCCTCTAATGCTGCGTACACGCGACCGGACTTTCCGGCAAACTAGGTCCGACGGGATTAGTCCGTTGGACAATCGGATCGTGTTGGGGCTAATCCGTTAGTTTTTCGGTAAAAAATTCCGGCGGACCTAGAAATAGAACATGTTACAAATCTATCCGACAGACTCAATTCCGACGGACTTAAATCTGGAAAAACGTTTGTATGTGTGCTGGTCCGACGGACCAAATGCGACGCAAGGGCAGCTATTGGCTACTGGTTATTTTTTTGTCCCGTTTACTTCACCACATTCGTTCGGAAAGTCTGTTGGAACTCTGCCGAAAGTCCGTCGGGAAGACCGCCAGACCAAGTTTGCCGGACAGTCCGGTCGTGTGTACGCGGCATAAGTGTGAGTATTCTCCTGAGTTTCTCTTGTCAGTATTAGCAGGGGAAACAGGGCCTAGGAAAGAGCCTGAAACCTCCGAAGAGGAACAGTGACCTCTAGTGTTTGATGAGCTAGCGGTACACAGAGACCGTTTTGCTACTGAACAATTGAAGGGCCCCAAATTTACTAAGGGTCCAGGAGAATGTAGTGAAAATAGATGGGGAATTAGTTAACCCTGACGAGAGGATTGCCCTCCCATACTTCATCATGGACCTGTTATACCGGGTGTTACAGATGATAGAGGAAACCATTGAGCAACTGGGGGTGCCAAAACCGTACCGTAAGTTGGTCTTAGAGCTGGCCCATGGGCACATTCTTGGGGGACATTTAGGAGCTGAAAAGATTGAGGAAAGAATCACCCAGAGGTTCTATTGGCCTGGGATCACTAAGGAAGTGGAAATGTACTGTTCCTCCTGTCCAGTGTGTCAGATTTCTGCCCCCATGCCACATTTCCGCAGTCCTTTGGTACCCATGCCCATCATTGTGGTCCCTTTTGAGAGGATAGCCATGAATTTGGTTGGCCCCTTGCTGAAGTCCGCTAGGGGGCACCAGCACATCTTGGTGATAATGGACCATGCCACCCGTTACCCATAAGCGATTCCTCTCAAACACCTCTGCCAAAAACATTGCCAAAGAGCTTTTTCAGGTTTTCAGCTGTGTGGGCATTCCTAAAGAAGTACTAACTAACCAGGGCACCCCGTTTATTTCTAGAGTAACCAAAGAGCTTTGCAAACTTCTTAAAGCGACCCAATTACGTACTTCAGTGTATCACCGTCAAACACATATGTCCGTGATCACCTGCGCACATCTACATGATCATTTGCTTACATATATCCGTGATCACACAAACCAATTATTATACACTTAACGGAAATTTTTTTTTACCAAAAACATGTAGCAGAATACATTTTGGCTTAAATTTATGACAAAATTCTTTTTTATTAGATTTCTTTTAAAATAGAAAGAAGAAAATATTGTTTTTTTTTCCAAGTTTCCACTCTTTTTTCGCTTATATCGCAAAAAATTAAAAACGGAGTCGTGAATAAATACGACCAAAAGAAAGCTCTATTTGTGCGAACAAAATGATAAAAATTTTATTTGGGTACAGCATAGCATGACCGCTCAATTGTCATTGAAAATGCGAGAGCGCTGAAAGCTGAAAATTTGGTCTGGGAAGGAAGGGGGTGAAAGTGCCCAGTATTGTAGTGGTTAATGTCTGCAGCACCGTTCTTCCAAAATGTGACTTAACCCAATTCTGAACTGTTTATTTTCTTGCTGTGATGCAGCTAGAATATGGAAGAAAGTTACAAAACAGATGAAATCACTAGTTTTAATCTTATGAAATATGAAAGGTGGGTCATGTCACTGAGAAGCAATGAAGCATCGAAAACTCATAAAAACAGCATAATATTGTTTACATTATTTCTTCCTATTTTGGTCAATAGACTTTTCTAATGTATAAAAGGTAATATTTTATGGTATGTTTGCATAGAAATTACTCTTAACAACCAAGGACGTGTACAAATTTCCCTGCATGGAATTATTTGCATATAAATAAGATACGTTTACAGTGGGTGAACTCAAATTCAGATTGGTAATAGAGGGAACATCATTTGTCAGACATCAGCAAGATTCCACACAACTTATTGCCAACACTACGTCTGAATGAGCCCCTTGTCATAAGCCTGTATGGAAGTCGTCTCTGACTCAGGTGACATCCTGTGATAGTTGTGTGGTTTAAATCATATGCTACATGTTATTGCATTCACATGAAAATAAGATTGATGGCATATTAGATCGAATTCATCAGTACAGCGCGAAAACATCTTCTCTCCTCTTTTCTTGGCTTTGCCATAAGGAACTGGAAATATGAAATTAAACAGCATCTGTATGCAACAAGTAAAATGAATCACTAAATAGCAAATGCATCCCTCAAAACAGCACGTTCAGTCTACCTTAAAGTGGATGTAAACCCAAATTTTTTTTCTGATGTCGTAATGTAGAGAATAAGATTTCCTTTCATTTGAGCCCAGTCTTGCCACACAGATTTACTCGAGGCCTGAGCAATTCTCTTTTATTGTTCAGTTAGAGAAATCTTGACAAAGTCTTGAAAACTTTGTCAAAAACGCCCCCTTGCTGTGAGTGACAGGTGATTTACATATCTCATGCACTAGCCTGAGACAGGTTATCATCAGATCACTGGATGTTCTACTCTGCCCAGCTCTGAATACATACATGTCCCCTAAATCACTTGTCTGTCTATAGTCTGCTGACTGTTCACTGCATCCCATGATGAGAAACATCCAGTCAAAGCTTGGCGAGCTGGAGGGGAGGGGGATGTGAATTGTGAACTCTTTACACAGGATGTGCCTGTCTCAGGCTAGTGCATGATATGTAAATCACCTGTCACTCACAGCAAGGGGGCATTTTGACAAAGTTTTCAAGACTTTGTCAAGATTTCTCTAACTGAACAATAAAAGAGGATTGCTCAGGCCTCGAGTAAAAAAAAAATGTTGGGTTTACATCCACTTTAAGGCCTGACTTTTCTTTATTTTTGGAGGCCAACAATGTTCCCTCTTAGAAAAAAAAAACCCAAAAACTTTGTAAAGCACGTCTCATCCTCTTCACTACCCAGTACTGTCCTCTTCCACAGATGATAGCCAACATTTTTTTCCTACTTCAAGCTTACAGCTTGGCTCACAGTGGAATCCAGAGTAGGAAATTGCTCACACCCCCCAATGTTCTGTGCAGCCTTGAGTACTGCTTACACAAGAGCAGTGGTTCTCAACTACTGTCCTCAGGATCCACTAACGGGCCAGGTTTTAAGTATTACCTTGAGGAGATGCAGACTAGAGTACTGCAATCACTGAGCAGTAAATGCTATCACCTGTGATGTATTTCAGTTATCTTGCAAACCTGGCCTGTTCGTGGGTCCTATGGACAGGAGTTGAGAACAACTGCACTAGTGGATGACGAGGAACTATGGCTTCTCACGTGATCCGGTTGAAGACACTGAAGGCTCCATTTAAAACTCAGATCAGATATTGCTCATTGCTGGACCCAACAGTATTAATCCACATCGTGTCCGGCGGTTTTTGTTTTAGCCATTAAATGCAATTGCAGTGTTAAAGTGTTTGTTACCCCAGCATTTCATAGTCCTGATATATGCCTGCTGTACCATGCACTTGTATGAAAAAGTCTCCTGTTCTCTTTGTATTACTTTCTTTGTGTGGAATACCTGGTGTTCCTGCCAGTCCCTCTGCTTTACTATTAAAAACTGACCACAATAAGCAGGAGAGCACACCATGGTCAGTTCTCTAGCAATGTTGGGAACTACGCCTGCTCTTCTCCAATGATCAGACATGCCCCCCGCTGCACAGCCTTTCACTGGGAAGCTCAGTGTGCTGTTGCTTCTCCTCCCCCCAGCTCTCATGTAGCTGGGAACAGAGGTAATGTGCTCACTTATAAAAAAATGGGTATTTTTATATATATTTTTATATCTATACACAAATGTTTTGCCTTCCTTTTCTATTTTAGACTGAATGGGTTGTTTTACAAGGTGATCGTTTACAATCACTTTAAGCCTCTGATATCACACAAAGTTATTTCTGGAAAATCAATGAATGAAGAAGAGGATGGTCCCTGCAATTCATTTGCTTTAGATTCCTTAAGCATGTAAAGTGCTGAGCATATTTGTAATGTGTGCTATGTATTTTTCATTAATGCTGCAGTAAGGTAACTGTAAGGCCATACTGATGCTTAATACGTGGGGCTTGAAAGTAGATATCTATGAAACTAGAGAAAGGGGCTATAGGAAAGTGAAGATCAATGCATTGACATGTAAGTGATGTGCTGTTCTGCATTCCACTATGAGTCCAGATTTACCGTACCCCTGTCCTCCACCAGTGGCTCCTAGGTGAGGGTGATGTTCCTTTTGGAGAGTTTGTGGGGAATACATTGCAGCCAAAATCTCACAAAAAGACACACATGCCATAAATTGAAGTATCTTCTTGTAATGCTGAGTACACACGGTCGGACTTTTCGACCGAACTGGTCCGACGGAACAAATCCATCGGACAATTCGACTGTGTGTGGGCTTCAGCAGACCTTTTCTGTCAAAAATCAGACAGACTTTAGATTTAGAACATGTTTCAAATCTTTCCGACGGACTCGAGTCCGGTCGAAAAATCCGTTAGTCTGTATGCTAGTCCGACGGACGAAAACCGACACTAAGGCAGCTATTGGCTACTGGCTATGAACTTCCTTATTCTAGTCCAGTCGTACATCATCACGGTTGAATTCATCGGACTTTGGTGTGATTGTGTGTAGACAAGTCCGATTCGACAGAAGTCCGTTAAAAGTCCATTGAAAAGTCCGGCAGAATTCAGTCCGTCGATAAATCCGGTCGTGTGTACACGGCATAAGATTTGGCCTGCTCTGCATTCCTCCAGGAATATTTCCAGAAGGAAATTGACGTCCAGCAATGCATAAGAGAAAGGTAATTATAAAATCTAATTCCGACGGATTTTTGCTCAAACTGTCTTGCCTACACGCGGTCACACCAAATTCCGACGGTCTGTAACACAGCGGCATAAAACACGTTCGACAGCACTATAAAAGGGAAGTTTAATGCTTCCGAGCATGCGTCGAATTGTTTCCGAGCATGCGTCGGAATTTTGCATGTCGGAATTGCATACACATGATCGGAAAATCCGATAGAAAGGTTTTCCGTCGGAAAAATTGAGAACAGGTTCTCAATCCAAAGTCCGTCGGAAATTCCGACAGAAAAAGACCGTTGGGCATACACACGGTCGGAAAATCCGATGAAAAGCTCCCATCGGACTGTTTCCATCGGAAATTCCGTCCGTGTGTACGCCGCATTAGACTTCTCACTTCCCCTATCTTAAGGCACTAATCCCTCTGCCACGTTTCTGTCTCTGTGCTTGCATGGTTCCCAACCATCCACTGTGATCTCTACCTGTGTTTGTTTTTCAGTACTCGAACATGTATAATTTCCTAGGCTTCTTACAAAACCATTAAAAAAAATCTGAGGAATCTGGTGCACATCTTACATATACCTTAGATACGGGCGGATGCTTAGGTGAACTGATAATTAGTGCTGTCAATCAAATATTCCAAACTTCAAAATATCACAAGCACACGTTTGTAACAATAGAAAAATCAGACCTTTATTCTGCACCACATAGTACATTTCATCTGTATTGCTATACCAGTGTGCTGGTGACATTTAGAATTTTGAACTATTTGATTGACAGCACCATCCATCAATTCAATTGAGTACTCTCCATTATCTAAGACTTTCCAGTATTGCACCCCAGCAACAACTACACTACCGTGTTTTAAACACTTTTTTAATGTAAGGCTCTTTAGCTCAGTCTGGTGTTACCCTTGATATAAAATGCATATGGAATAACAGCTTCTATTGATAATAATTCTCTACAAATAAATATTTGTTTTATACTGCAAAAGAAAATGAAAGTAAACTGATTTCATCTGACCCTAAAAAGCCTTTGGTGCTGATACCTTTATTGAAATATTGATACTATAAGGAATAAGCATTGTAGAGCTGCATAGACAGACACTTTGGAGTATTATCATCAGGGAAAAACCTCAAGAGGGTTTTGAATTAAGATTCCGCTGACTATTGGGAGACAATGAAAACAATATTGTGGAAAACGGTGTGAGATAGCCTTCAAAACTTGCTTAATTTTATGTTACTTGTAATTGAAGAGGCGAAAGTGCAATTGAGTCAAGTAAACAGAGAGATCACTGCTCTTGAGAATACCCTTGAAAAATTAATCTAACAAGAATAGAATCTCACAAAAACTGCAGAACATAACTACTGAGGTTGACCGCTATCTGTCATAGAGAAACAAATCAAATGACAAATTAAGAATAGTCTGTTAGGTCTATCGAAATGGGAAAATATACCCTTGGTTGACCAGCTCAAGTCCTAAAAGATGATATACCCACAGATTCTTACATATCAAGACAAGGAATATACAAGAATCATTAGGACATTCATACTCATCAAACACTGATAAATACACTGAGGATTCATCAGATGACAGAAAAAAAGGAGATCCATAACCCCAGTGCTCAAGGAGGAGGAGAATGACTGATAACTATTGGACTGTGTTGTGTGGTTTGAAGCCGAGGTGAGCAGGTCTTTTATCCAAAGGTGGCGGTCACTGAATGCTTCACAAGGAAGATAGTTATTGCACTGAATGCATGGCAGTGTATATACAGTGCCTTGAAAAAGTATTCATACCCCTTGAAATTTTCCACATTTTGTCATGTTACAACCAAAAACGTAAATGTATTTTATTGGGCTATTATGTGATAGACCAACACAAAGTGGCACATAATTGTGAAGTGGAAGAAAATTATAAATGTTTTTCAAAAATGTTTACATAAAAAATATGTGAAAAGTGTGGCGTGCATATGTATTCAGCTCCCCTGAGTCAATACTTTGTAGAACCAACTTTCGTTGCAATTACAGCTGCAAGTCTTTTTGGGGATGTCTCTACCAGCTTTGCACATCTAGAGAGTGACATTTTTGCCCATTCTTCTTTGAAAAATAGCTCAAGCGCTGTCAGATTGGATGGAGAGTGTCTATGAACAGCAATATTTAAGTCTTGCCACAGATTCTCAATTGGATTTAGGTCTGGACTTTGACTGGGCAATTCTAACACATAAATATGCTTTGATCTAAACCATTCCATTGTATCTCTGGCTGTATGTTTTGGGTCATTGCCCTGCTGGAAGGTGAACCTCCGCCCCAGTCTCATGTCTTTTGAAGACTATAACAGGTTTTCTTCTAATGCGGCGTACACACGGTCGGAATTTCCGATGGAAACAGTCCGATGGGAGCTTTTCATCGGATTTTCCGACCGTGTGTATGCCCAACGGTCTTTTTCTGTCGGAATTTCCGACGGACTTTGAATTGAGAACCTGTTCTCAATTTTTCCGACGGAAAACCTTTCTATCGGATTTTCCGATCGTGTGTATGCAATTCCGACACGCAAAATTCCGACGCATGCTCGGAAACAATTTGACGCATGCTCAGAAGCATTAAACTTCCCTTTTATAGTGCTGTTGAACGTGTTTTATGCCGCTGTGTTATTGACCGTCGGAATTTGGTGTGATCGTGTGTAGGCAACACAGCTTGAGCGGAATTCCGTCGGAAAAACCATCAGAGTTTTTTCCGACGAGAATTCCGATCGTGTGTACGCGGCATTAGATTGCCCTGTATTTGGCTCCTTCCATCTTCCCATCACCTCTGACCAGCTTCCATGTCCCTGCTGCGGGAAAGCATCCCCACAACATGATGCTGCCACCACCATGTTTCACGGTGGGGATGGTGTGTTCAGGGTGATGTGCAGTGTTAGTTTTCCACCACACATAGCGTTTTGCTTTTAGGCCAAAAAGTTAAATGTTGGTCTCATCTGACCAGAGCAGCTTCTTCTACATGTTTGCTGTGTCCCCCACATGGCTTCTCACAAACTGTAAACAGGACTTCTTATGTTTTTTTCAACAATGGCTTTCTTCTTGTCACTCTTCCATAAAGGCCATATATGTGGAGTGCACGACTAATAGTTGTCCTGTGGACAGATTCTCCCACCTGAGCTGTGGATCTCTGCAGCTCCTCTAGAGTTGCCATGAGCCTCTTGGCTGCTTCTCTGATTAACGCTCTCCTTGCCCGGCCTGTCAGTTTAGGTGGACGGCCATGTCTTGGTAGGTTTGCAGTGGTGCCATACTCTTTCCATTTTCGGATGTTGGATTGAACAGTGCTCCTTGAGATGTTCAAAGCTTGGGATATTTTTTTTATAACCTAACCCAGCTTTAAACTTCTCCACAACTTTATCCCTGACCTGTCTGGTGTGTTCCTTGGCCTTCAGGATGCTGTTTGTTCAATGAGGTTCTCTAACAAACCTCTGAGGGCTTCACAGAACAGCAGTATTTATACTGGGATTAAATTACACACAGGTGGACTTTATGTACTAATTAGGTGACTTCTGAAGGCAATTGGTTCTACTAGATTTCAGTTAGGCGTATCAGAGTACAGGGAACTGAATACAAATGCACGCCACACTTTTCAGATATTTATTTGTAAAAAATTTTGAAAACCATTTATTATTTTCCTTCCACTTCACAATTATATGCCACTTTGTGTTGGTCTATCACATAAAATCCTAATAAAATACATTTACGTTTTTGGTTATAACATGACAAAATGTGGAAAATTTCAAGGGGTATGAATACTTTTTCAAGGCACTGTATCTGGGACTTTCAATATATTCATATTATGTTGACTCAATAGGATCATCGTGGAAATGTTGTTAATATGATTTAAATTGTGAACTTTGAGTTGCGCTGCACTAAGTGTGTTATATTTAGTAAAATGGGTTATACTTGTGATACTATCAGTTTATTAAAAATGTAGCTTGGAAGCCCCTTTTCATATAGCTGACAATACAAACAACCAGTAGGGAATAGTAAGAAAAACTTGGTCAACAGTAGTCAACATGTCTTCTCAAATTCTGTGTACTGATGAAAACAGTTTTTCAAGTAGGGGTTTGTCTTTCTGCCCTACTAACAGACTGAACACTTTTAAACTTGACACTGACTTTTTCTTAAGTCCAAAAGAACACTGAAAATTTGGTTATTTTTCTCTGAGTCTAGGACTTTGCTGGAATTGAATACTACAACCAACCAATTCTGCATTAGGAGGGACTTTGTACCTCTGTGGGCAATATAGGAGCTTCTAAAGTTTAATGCAAATGGTTCTGTTTGAGACAATATGGTAGTCACTTGCAGAATTGTTCTAATTTGAGCAAAAAAGCCTGCCGATAAGAGTGGGGTGGTAGTGGTGTTGGACTATGCTGAGTATTATACAGGATTGCTAAATATGTTAGCAGATGAAGTAAAAGATTTGAAAACTCAAAAAAATGAAGTGAACATTGATCCAATCAGAGAGACTAAACTGTGAACTTAAAGTGTTACTAAAGTCAATTTCATTTTTTTTTAAATA